>CM069447.1:23425624-23653193 GCA_035610835.1 Ophiura sarsii
TGTGATTACGCACTGGAAAAACTCACAGCTAATCAGCTAAGACTTGTATTCTTCACAGCCAGATACACCCTTTGTCCGCACATTGCGGTTATCACTCCAGACCCATTCATCTGTCTCGTTCAGATAGCACACAGTTATGACAGTATAAATCACACAAATCAATGATTCCTATACCTAGTGCAACTTTTCTGTTGCATGCGTGGTCATTGAAATCGCCATAACTTTAAAAGTATCCATTCGATTTTGTTGAATGAGGTATCAAACTGCGGAATTTTTTTGTGCTCATTTAATGTATATCTCAGATTTGTTGTACCTATTATATATTTTGAATTAGCGAATCTCAAAGCACCTGGTCAGGGACTTTATGTGATAGGTGTATACAGGCTTGCATGTCAGCACACGGGTCACCTAAAGTAACATACACCAGTATGCTTAAAACCCCTGACTGCACACTGCACACTGCTGAATGGCATTTCTTTTAGCGCGGATTTCAAAACATTGGTCCCTAGCGTGAGCTTATCCTTGAAGATTGCTTCTATTGTTTGCGTGCATGTCTGGACAAGTAATAATAGACTTTTGTCAAGTCTGTGCACAGTTGTACAGTTGTATGAAATACATTGTTATTGTATTATAAGTTGCAAAATTAATATATCTAAAGTTTTGATTAATTTACTGAAAAAGACAAACGAAATTGAGAAATATGGCTTGACGATTTTATTTAGCATAATTTAAGGATTAATTTGAAACCTTACATAACTTAATTGGGCATACAAAAAGTGGTTCAAAATTGTTCCATTTAACGCCTAATTAATTTATTAATTACGCGCATAAATTAATTACACAGCAAACATGATGACGAATGGCTTGACAGATTTTCAGTGTTTAAGATTTTCAGAAAGAAAACACACATGATCTGTGTCATGATAATCGTAAGCCAATTTGGTTTCACGGTTTATGCCATGAATTAATAGTCATGCACCAATTCAATTAAACATAGAATACGTCGGGTGCGATTCCCCTTTGTACGTCCGTTACGCATGACTACACTGAACCCGGTTGTAGACTTATTCACAGAGGAATGGATGGGAGTGGAATGGTGTACAAAATCACGGTTTTGAAAGAATTGGCGGTGCAAATGCTCGTACAAGTACAATATTTTCACATATGACCACTACAATCAAGTCATATAGTTAAATATTAGTGCGCTTACATTATAGTTTATTATTTTTCTCAAATAAGAAGTTAATCAATGGGTTACTTTACGATGGACTGGAGCACGTCTATTACTTGTTATGACGATACTAATGAATATACGCACTAAATATCCATTTCTAACTGATGATTGACAGTTCTCGCTTCACTGCTTGCCTAATCGCATATAGCAACTGTTACAGAGGGCGCTGTGTACATGAACCAATTTGATTACAGGCACAGATACCATGATTCTACCGCCTGGTTTTGCTTGTATGAAATTCGTGATGTATCTGTACAGGGAGTCTATAATTATAGGAGAGGACACTCCTCCGACAAAATTTCGCCTACTAAAACCAAATTCACGGGTGAAGGTTTTGTAGGAGGCGCACTATCATTGTCGTAGCTAACCAGACGACCTAAGACGTGGTTGATTTTATCGGCTGAAAACATGATTTGTGGCACAATAATAGTACACCAATGGTAAAAAAGCTGATTGTGATTTAGAGTAGAACTGATTTGCTTTAATGATGGCAGAATTTAGTTTTTATATGACACGAAACATTAAGAATTGGTTATTTGAAATTAATTTACGTAGAACAAAATACGAATTTTAAATTGTGGATGGCTTCGTCTGACAGTTACACAGTAGGAGCGTGGCGTCATTTGCATTTCATGAATATTGTAATCAGATCAGTTGGGAATGACGCCGGATCGCGACGATCACATCGTGTGAGATCATGAATAGTCATGACTGAATATGCCTTCACAACGAATGATTGACAGTTTACGCTGTAACTTCCGGGTGAAGGTTTTATAGAGTGCGCTATACTGAACCAAATCTCAACAATGGACAGATATGAGTGACATAGAGCTGATCTGTACAGTATTAACTCAGCGTAATGACATTATTACGTGACCTTCGGTGAACACGAGAGAACGTATTTCTTTACAATAGTTGTAAACACTGTTCATGTAGTCCTTGCCGGTAATCAACCATGCGTGATTGTCCGTGTGTCCCAGGAGACAGCTCATAGTCTTTGACAAATACCCTTGCAAAACCTCACTATAAAATAACACGCTTCGCGTTCCAAGGGACCTCAACACTAATTCACTCTCCATACAGTGTAAAATGGCATAGCACACATAACATTCAAATGATTGAGACATGTACAAAATTGGATTCAAATGAAAGATTGCAATGAAAGATTTATTTTCCAAAAATAATTATGACAATCGGTCAATGCATTCTTGTGGTACGGTGTTTTGAGATACTCGGAAAATGGCCGAAAACCTGCCAAAAACAGTAACAATGCCCACAAATATAATATATCAGGATTAAGAGAGCTCAATTTGTTAATAATGTAACATTCAAAACACCATTTACACATATTTCTTTAACAATTGAATATCTATATACCATGTTAAATTAAAAAATATGATAAAATTATATTGCATTAAGCTAAAATAACCTAGTGAAATTGGTCATTTTGACCAGTTTTACTGACTGCAATCAAGTCCAGCTAATTAATATGCGTAAATGTTATAAATCCAGATGTGAATGGTGTATTGCAATCAAACTTGGTATTATGGCTAATTGTACGATACCCAATCTTTTAAACTATAATATAGTTTCATAAGCTCATTAAATATGCAAATTAACTAATTATCTATTCAATTCATTGATATATGCAAATGAGCAATGTCAGACAATTTTTCCCTATCATAAGAGTGATCGGTAATAGATATATAACATGTATACTCAATTTGATTGACAAATATTGATGGATTTAGAAATTAAACAAGCTTTTCCATTTCTTAAATACCCATATTCAAATTCTCAGTCTTTTCCTCACGCGAGGCACTCACAGGATGCAAAAACTGAGCATATCACTAAATTGATTGAAGTGTTTAGTACAATATCTCAGCTTAGGTTTATTTAAATCGGCCCAATATATTCAAGTTCAGAGCCAATTTCAAAAATTGGTAAAAACAGTCATAACTAAAAAACCTGATGATAAGTATTTATACCTGGATCAAGGTTATATAGTCCAAGGTCATGACTACCATATATGGCAAGCTCACTGCCCTACAGGGAGTGCCTCTCGTGAGGATAATTAGTTTTATATAGGGATGTTTTTCAAAGTGGAGCTGCATACATTATATGAAAAGATTGTCTTGCATAAGGGCTTACAGACCACTCCTACATGTTACTCATTTTACATGATTAATTAATCCAAATATTGTATGGCTGTCTTCATGACTTGGATTAGTGCATCCATGCACGCCAATTGAGGCAACAATTATACAAAACCACATTCCACATCGTGAATAGCCATCCATTCAATAATGCAAAATGAGTAACAGGTAGAAGTGGATGTAGGGCTTTATGCAACACAGCTTTTCATATGTTGTTGTTCACTGGTGTAATGCTCCCAGTGGCAGACTCTGTGTGTGTGTGCATTGTGCTATGCCTACTAAATGAGATGAAAGTTGGACTATGATATACCGTAAAGTATTACAATATGATTTCATCTTAAATGTAACATTACCGGGCACTGTTTAGTGTATAGGTCGTCAAACACGAACATACCATACACTTGCCGTATCCTCCACCCCTGAGACGCAGAGTGCACCACCTATGTAAACCGGTTGATGACAAATCAAACTAAATTTACGGATTTGTGTAGCAAAAAGTTGAAATTTCCATTTACAAAAAAAATCGTACCAGTAGACCCAAAATTGCTTTGAATAAGAATAGGAAATGGTGCCATGATCCCCATTGGTTTCGAGAAATAAGAACTGTCGTGCCTAACAATAACATTTAACGAATGCGAGGCCCAAGAGTAAGCATGGTTACAATGTTGTCAATTTGTTGGTCAAAATGTAATGACAACTCTGACCATATTTGATATTTAAAATTCGGAATATTGCTTATTAATGTTTTCAAGAGCCTATTTAAGATGACAAAAATGATCATAATGTTTCCATACAAATAGTGTTCTTATTGACCTAACTTGTAAAATTGTTGCCATTTCTGCCATTTTTTTACCACCAAAGATGTTAATTGTCACCACAGGGTAAAAAGTCGGAATCTTGCTATGTGCCTTTTTATACGCCTATCTAAGATTGAAAATAGTCCTGATTCCATTTAAAATGTTTATTGGCCTTCATTTTGGTCAGTTAAAACATCTGAAAAAGCAGAAATGTTACTAGGGAACAAAATATGTTCAGGGCCAGTGCTCAGCAGAAGGGTGTGCGCGATGACTGTTGTGCGTGTTTTGATTAACGCGTGCAAAATAAGATTCGCGTTCAGTCGTTCATACTGTTTCAGAAACATGCGCACGCATACCTAACTATATTTGTAGGTATCTGAGACATAAATATTCATGAGATTATGAATATACATGTACGCCTCGACAAAAGTAGACCGACTTGCATAGAGCCATTTAAAAATAAACTAGTAGCCCAACTTGTTGGCAAGGCTTCCCTTCGATGCATTAACCGGAAATATGTTACCTTCACTATGGTTGTAATCACTATAGTCGATTCCGGTAATAAATTGCGCGGGATGACTGTTGAGCTATGGAAGTGCAGGGCATTTCTACTCACTAGTTTCATAATACCGTGTGGTCATGCATATCCACCTTCCAATTCTAGTGGTTGGTGCATTTTGTGTTATATCGGCCAATGGCTGCTGTTTTGACAGCTCACAACCTAGGCTTATACAGGCTAATTCTGAAGGGTAATTTTTCCGAAGGGTCATTATTCCGGAGGGTTCTTATTCAGAAATAACTGTAGGGGTCATTATTCTGGAGGGTTCTTATTCAGAAAGTACAATATTGGTTGTTCCGAAATTGCAATAAGGGTCAGGGTTAGGGTTGTTACAATGTTGGTTAGGGTGGTTAGGGTTGTTACAATGTTGGTTAGGGTGGTTAGGGTAAGGGTTGGGGTTAGGGTTGGGGTTACGGTTAGGGTTACGGTTAGGGTTAGGGTTATGGACGAATAATGACCCTTACTTACTCTATGTCGAAAATACGAACCTTCGAAATAACGGCACTTCGGAAAAACGACAATTCAAAATAATGAACCTGACACGCGTACTCAACAGTTTGATCAGTCTTCTAAAATATTTTTTAAAAATAGGTAATCCGGTGTTTCTTAACACGGAAATCCCACTCTTCCACGAATACAAATGACGCATGATTTACAAGCTAATAGCTGTTATTACATTACACATTAATTCTGAGTTAGCACCATGGAAGCACAATAGAATATGAAGATATTCCAAAAACGTCGGACACACGCTAGTTCTAATGTAACAGTGTTATAGGGCCTTTATTTAAAAGTAAATAAAATCACACATTCACACTTCACAAGAAAGTGGTACATCAATCTCATCGGTTTTTTATTTTACAAAACATGTTCTTCTCAGAAACCTTTCCCAACTTCCCAGGTCTATCTCAATGACTGCTGAACCAATATACTAGGCATGTTTGTACTTATTTCAATGCATTACTCATGGTGATTTCCAATATGGGAAAGAAATGCGCTACTTTTGATATTTTGAAAACATTTTGAGAAATTTTGGAAAGTCGTCTGCAAACGCCGGCCGCGTAAAAGTGTTAATTTAATATATTTAAACTAGTATAAATAATCCCCTTGGCATCTGTTCTCAAATTTATTATATATCCACGTCGTCTACTATGAGATATGCTGTCGCGGAAATAAATTAGCAATACCTCCATTTATTGCCGGACTTTTCAAGTCAAATATGCCAGTCTAACAGGTGTAATAAGCGACACGAACATATTATAGTATCAGCTCTACACAACATTACAATAGTTCTATGTATTACAATAGTATTTCAATAGACATGATTGTCCCGCTATTTAAGGTCTATGGCATCACACACTAGGCAATGATACCCCCATTATAAAATTAATCTGCCACAACGTTATCTTCCTTTTGTCTGGTCGCTTTAAAGGTATCCACTATATTAAATAACAGAGCAGGAATGTGTTGTATGTATATGAAACCAATTGTTGATATAGATATTATAAAGATAATTGACAAATTTAACCCAAATAAAAGTGCTGGTAACGACAATATTGGAAATTTCATTATTAAAAAAGTAAGCAATGAAATTGCTCGGCCACTTACAAGTATTTTTAATTTATCATTGTCAACAGGTATAGTTCCAGATAAATTTAATACAGCAAAAGTAATTCCAATTTACAAAAAGGCAGATCATGAAATTTTCTCAAACTATCGTCCAGTTTCGCTTTTACCATGTTTCTCCAAAATTCTCGAGAGACTTGTATTTAACAGATGCGTTGATTTCATAAATACTCACGAAATCCTTAATGAAAAACAATTTGGTTTTCGCTCCAAACATTCAACCTACATGGCTATTGCTCAACTGGTAGATAAAATCAACACTGCCGTCGAAAATAATGAAACTACAATAGGAATATTCCTAGATTTATCAAAAGCATTTGATACTATTGATCATAAAATACTCCTTCATAAATTGGAACATTATGGATTTCGTGGTGTAGTACTTGAATGGTTTGAGAGCTACTTAAGCAATAGAACTCAAAGCGTTTTTCATGATAACTGTAATTCTGACTTTAAAAATATTGTATGTGGTGTTCCACAGGGATCCATTTTGGGCCCTTTGCTTTTCATATTGTATGTTAATGATATTACATATACTTCAAATGTACTTGATTTCATATTGTTTGCTGATGACACTACTATTCTTTACTCACACAAGGACATCAATAGCAAAATAAATTTAATAAATGAAGAATTGAATGAAGTAAGCAATTGGTTTAAAGCCAACAAATTATCAGTTAATGCTAGCAAAACGAATTATATGATTTTAGGTACACCTCATATGACATCAACCAAAATGCGAGAAGATTTGAATGTTACTTTAGATAATATTACACTAGAAAGAGTAAAATGTACTAAGTTTGTAGGCGTATTAATTGATGAGTGTCTTACATGGAAAAACCACATTGATTGCATATCGAAAACAGTTTCAAGAAATATTGGTGTCATGAACAAACTTAAGCATTCTATTCCAGCACGTATATTGCACTCGTTGTATTGTACTTTAATTTTACCTTATCTCAGCTATGGAATACTTATATGGGGCAAAACTTGTAAATCATATCTAGACAAACTTGTTAAACTGCAAAAATGGGCAATTAGAACCATCTCCAATAGTCACTATAGGAGTCACACAGCACCTTTATTTGCTAAGTATAATTTTCTTACAATGACCGATATGTACACAATGGAACTTGGTGTATTCATGTTTAAATATTCCATAAATGATCTACCCGTAGCTTTTAAAACCTTCTTTTCAAAACGTTCAGATGTTCACAACTACCCAACAAGACATGGCAATGATTTTAACATGACAAATAACAAAAAGACTTTCCCCGACCGTGCTATTCGAACCAATGGTCCAATTCTCTGGAATTCACTTCCCAAAAACATGAAACAATCCAAATCTTTAAAGCATTTCCGAACGCAGTTAAAGCAAAACCTTATCCAAAATTACGAGTAATCTATTGTTTTTGAGCCCGTCCTTGTTCTGTCTTGTTTATGATGTTATTGTATTCTTATTGTTTATTTTAGTATAATATGTTTGTTTATGTATTGCTTGTATTAAGGGGTGGACCATAAACGGGCCTCATTGGCTTTCCAGTCTACTCCTCCATATTGTGTTTTTTTATATGTGATTTGATGTATTTTTTATATGGAAATAAAGATTGATACTTGATACTTGATACTTAATTGCATGTCAGATATTTGGTACCGATTATTGATGTTGAATTATGCACATGTCAGTTGTATGACTCACTATACGACCCTTGGAATGATGCGTCACTTTACCGAAGTGCGTCAATTTCTCATGTACCATGACGCACCCCTGTGTCACAAATATGACGGACCCTTGCCATACAATGATTCCTTAGGGAATTTTGTGACGCACCATTGATTCATTCTGACGAACCATGACTGTCTCACATGACATACCCCCAACGTCATACATCATTGTTGACTGAACTGGATTGCAATATATGAACATATTTTTTGAAAAAGTGTAAAATGTTGTCTTCAAGAGCGGCACATACATGTATACCAATCCTATACCTATACCATCCTCGGGTATTTCCGGTATTGGTATTTTAAAAGGTCATAATGGCGATCGGGTGATTTTACGCATGCAATGTTTGCACTGAACATGCGGTAAGAGTATTGCAATGAGTGATTGATGTACTTCGGGAGTTGCATATCTAGAAAATAAAGCCTGGTTGGTGGTGATCTGAGCAGGGTCTACATGAAAAATATAATGATCGTACTTTGTTTGTGCATGATGACGAACCATGTGACGCACCCAGGCAAAGTGACTGACGTTGACGCACCCATTCGTCAATATTATGACGGATCAAAGGCTGCCCATGACGTAGAAATGTGATGGTAAATGACGCATCCATGACGCATCTCTCCCAGGGGTCGTATAGTGCGTGATACAACTGATATGTGCATTATAACTGTTTGTGTTAGGTGTCATTACGTCAACTACCAAACAGTTTTCACGTAATGGGCATGTTTTTTCCGGGTTTCGTTTTAATATGTTGTTAGGAAAAGAGCCGGATACAAACAGAAGTTCAAATACAGAATATCCTGAGAAGAAAAAGAACAGATATAATATGATATGAAATGTACATTTACTTATCAAGTTTAAAGGTACTTGAATATAATTAAGCTGTGTGTTCCATTTTGGGCAAAATACGTCGTACAAGCCATCTTAAATGCCGATAATTAGAAGTACAGGCTTTTAGTTAACATTGTTTAATAAACAGGATGGCACTGAATCTCGCATACTTATATTGTATGAATGAAAAACAATATGTAATAATATTTAAATCCAGCAATTAGGACCTCGAGATGTAGGCTAGGGTTGCCTTTTTATTGATACACCCTGCATGATGTAAACAATGCATGACCTAAAACTATATTCCAGAAACAATACAGTGCATTTCTTCCTTGTTTTTTAGTTGTTCAACGAAAGTACAACCGCATCAGTGGGTGTTTTTCTCTCTGCTAGAATAACACATGATTTAGTCGTATCACTTCCCTTATAATCAGGTGAATAGCAATGCTTGTGTGAATTTGTTAAGTATCCTAGTCAATATCATCATGGATGTAACAATGGAGTACACCACTGATGCGAACACTCCAAATAACAGCTTAGTTACGAATACCACCGCTGTTGAACGTGAGAAATTCATCTATATCGGGACAGCATTCATCATAATCTCAATTTCAGGAATCTTGGGAAACGTTCTGGTGATTTTTGCCGTGGCTGCATCGACAAAATTACAAACTGCCACCAATGTGTTCGTCGTCAATCTAAGCATTGCTGATTTATTTACGTGCCTGGTGATTCCATTCAATAGCGTGATTATGTTCAGCAGTTTTGAGACGCCCATTCCCGAGTGGTTTTGCGGGATTGTTGCCGGTGTGACTTTCACCAGCGCCTCGTGCAGTATTTTCACACTGACTATGATCGCTATCAATCGGTTCTTACTTATAAAAAGATACAAGATCTACCATACGATATTTTCTCACCTGGGTATAGTAGTATCGGTCACCTTCACTTGGGTCGCTGCATTCTCGGCAACTACGCTTCCACCGTTATTAGGAGTAGGGCAGCTCGGAATCAACCAAAAGTATCGATTATGCGGCGGAGTATCATCTGATGAGGGCGTTGATAATCAAGAAATCATCCAGACAGTGACTTGTTTTCCGTTACCGACGTCCATCATCATTTTCTGTTACACGTCGATTTATTTTCACATCCGACGCCACTACAAGAAAATGACCAGATCCTTGTCTGTTGTAAACAGTTTCCCTGACAACACCGACAACTCCATTTCCAGATCATCAGTAGATGCAGGACCACAGCCGGGCAGTAAGTTCCGTCGTAAGTCCTCCATGGCACGCAGTAATCATTCATCCGCAGCATTAACAGAGGACTCGGGACAGCGACGGGTCAGTAAGTCTCGCCTTGCTTCAATCAGCGGTACACTGAAACGCTCGAATAAACGTCGTAGGGATCAACTATCCATTTCGAAGAATTTATTTTACACGACGATTGCTTTTTCCGCGTGCGTTACACCGTACTCACTGTTTCTCGTCATCCCTGACTTAACTGGTATGGAGCTACCTATTCTACTACTACATTGTTCTGGCGTCCTGCTACTGATGAGTTCCGCGATCAATCCATTGTTGTACGGCTTCAAACATCCTCATTTTAAAGAGGTGTTTCTTATGCTACTCACTGGGCGTTGGTCACGGGTACCAAATCCATCGAATTCTTTTAAGACTATACTAGAGGCGTGCGGTAGCAGAGGCAATGCAGCTTCTAAGTAGTCATACTTATGTGGAAGCTGATAACTAAATGATTACCCGGACATTTGACCTATAAGCTGGTTCTGTGTTGAAATTCGTCAGTAATCATCTAAAAATGGCATAAATGTTTACCCTTTGGGAACCTTTAATTAACGTTCAAAATCTTAGAGTTATGTACGTGATGGCTTTCCATGGAGTAATGACTGATGCTGTGTAAATTAAGCGCTTACTGAACTTCTACGAACTCCATATGTGTTGGTAATACCCGAATTAAAAATACACATTAATGGGACAACGACCCGTGACCTGCCATGTTTGAATAAAGCTGGAAAGATGTACTAAATTGTTAAAGGTACTATGTGCCGCTGTTTTGGCCTATTTGGTATGTACCGAGGATAATTTGACTCTAGATGGGTAATTCTGGCCCACCAAGTTTTTTTTCAAAAGTTTATTTGTCAAATCTTTCAGAAACGTTTTATAGTGACAATTTTTAAATATTATATAACTATAACAATATTGTACGCTGCTACATAATGATATGTGTAATGTGTATCTTGAACTGGACGTAAACACACTAAGCTGCATGCATTTATATTTATTATTAGGTATTTTTAGGAGCATTTATTTACAAATTGCAACTGTACCTCACCCATATGGTGGGTGTATTCAGCAACGTTTATGTTTGTGTTATACAGACAATTTACCTATGACAAAACAATACCCAATTTACAGACAATTTACCTATGACAGAATAATACCCAATTTATTTTAATTTGCATTCTTCCTTACGACATTTACTGAATGAATAAGCGAAAATTGGTGTAAATTTGGCCCATGTTAAAGTAATACGAACAATTCTAAATAATCAACTTTCAACATTTATAGCCCAATGTATTTGTTAATACTTGTATGTAAAATATTAAAACAAGCAATCTTACCACAAATCTAATGATTTACGATGTTTATTTGGAATGTGAAAACACAACAAATAATATAAAACATAAGAAATAGATCGAAAATAATATGAAACATAAGAGCTGGATTTTTTTCGGGTACATTTTTTTCCAAACACAACACAAAACACAACAAATAATATAAAACAAAAGAAATAGATCGAAAATAATATAAAACATAAGAATTTGATTTTTTAGGGTACATTTTTTCCGAACACAACACAAAACACAACAAATAATATAAAACATAAGAATTGGATTTTTAGGGTACATTTTTTCCGAACACAACACAAAACACAACAAATAATATAAAACAAAAGAATTGGATCGAAAATAATATAAAACATAAGAACTGGATTTTTTCAGGTACATTTTTTTCGAACACAACACAAAACACAACAAATAATATAAAACATAAGAATTGGATTTTTAGGGTACATTTTTTCCGAACACAACACAAAACACAACAAATAATATAAAACAAAAGAAATGGATCGAAAATAATATAAAACATAAGAACTAGATTTTTGGGGATACATTTTTTCCGAACACAACACAAAACACAACAAATAATAGAAAACAAAAGAAATGGATCGAAGATAATATAAAACATAAGAATTGGATTTTTTAGGGTACATTTTTTCCGAACACAACACAAAACACAACAAATAATATAAAACAAAAGAAATGGATCGAAAATAATATAAAACATAAGAACTAGATTTTTTGGGATACATTTTTTCCGAACACAACACAAAAGACAACAAATAATATAAAACAAAAGAAATGGATCGAAAATAATATAAAACATAAGAACTAGATTTTTGGGGATACATTTTTTCCGAACACAACACAAAACACAACAAATAATATAAAACAAAAGAAATGGATCGAAAATAATATAAAACATAAGAACTGGATTTTTTGGGGTACATTATTTCCAAACACAACACAAAACACAACAAATAATAGAAAACATAAAAAATACATCGAAAATAATATAAAACATAAGAACGAGATTTGTTGGGATACATTTTTTCCGAACACAACACAAAAGACAACAAATAATATAAAACAAAAGAAATGGATCGAAAATAATATAAAACATAAGAACTAGATTTTTGGGGATACATTTTTTCCGAACACAACACAAAACACAACAAATAATATAAAACAAAAGAAATGGATCGAAAATAATATAAAACATAAGAACTGGATTTTTTGGGGTACATTATTTCCAAACACAACACAAAACACAACAAATAATAGAAAACATAAAAAATACATCGAAAATAATATAAAACATAAGAACTAGATTTTTTGGGATACATTTTTTCCGAACACAACACAAAACACAACAAATAATAGAAAACAAAAGCAATAGATCGAAACTAATATAAAACATAAGAATTTGATTTTTTTTGGGTACATTTTTTCCGAACACAACACAAAACACAACAAATAATATAAAACAAAAGAAATGGATTGAAAATAATATAAAACATAAGAACTGGATTTTTGGGGTACATTAATTCCGAACACAACACAAAACACAACAAATAATAGAAAACAAAAGAAATGGATCGAAAATAATATAAAATATAAGAACTAGATTGTTTGGGGTACATTATTTCCAATCACAACACAAAACACAACAAATGATATAAAACATGAGAAATTGATCGAAAATAATATAAAACATAAGAACTGGATTTTTTCGGGTACATTTTTTCCGAACACAACACAAAACACAACAAATAATATAAAACAAAAGAAATGGATCGAAAATAATATAAAACATAAGAAGTGGATTTGTTCGGGTACATTATTTCCAATCACAACACAAAACACAACAAATGATATAAAACAAAATAAATAGGTCGAAAATAATATAAAACATAAGAGCTGGATTTTTTCGGGTACATTTTTTCCGAACACAACACAAAACACAACAAATAATAGAAAACATAAGAAATAGATCGAAAATAATATAAAACATAAGAACTGGATTTTTTTCAGGTACATTTTTTCCGAACACAACACAAACACAACATATAATAGAAAATAAAAGGAATGGATCGAAAATAATATAAAACATTAGAAGTGGATTTGTTCGCGTACATTTTTTCCAAACACAACACAAAACACAACAAATAATAGAAAACAAAAGAAATGGATCGAAAATAATATCTCTGTCGATGGGGGCGACATTTTGTTGTGTTTCGTTTTGTGTTCCTAAACACAACATTCGGGTACATTTGTTTGATGTTTTGTGTTGTGTTTTGTGTTGTGATTGGAAATAATGCACCCAAAAAATCCAGTTCTTATGTTTTATATTATTTTCGATCTATTTCTTTTGTTTTATATTATTTGTTGTGTTTTGTGTTGTGTTCGGAAAAAAATGTACCCTACAAAAATAAATTCTTATGTTTTAAATTATTTTCGATCTATTTCTCATGTTTTCTGTTGTTTGTTGTGTTTTGTGTTGTGTTTGGAAATAATGTACCCCAAAAAATCTAGTTCTTATGTTTTATATTATTTTCGACCTATTTCTTTTGTTTTATATTATTTGTTGTGTTTTGTGTTGTGATTGGAAATAATGTACTCTAAAAAATCCACTTATTATGTTTTATATTATTTTCGATCCATTTCTTTTAAATAATATAAAACATAAGAAGTGGATTTTGTCGGGTACATTATTTCCAATCACAACACAAAACACAACAAATAATATAAAACAAAAGAAATAGGTCGAAAATAATATAAAACATAAGAACTAGATTTTTTTAGGTACATTATTTCCAAGCACAACACAAAACACAACAAATACTAGAAATGATAAGCAATAGATCGATAATATTATAAAACATAAGAATTTGATTTTTAGGGTACATTTTTTCCGAACACAACACAAAACACAACAAATAATATTAAACAAAAGAAATAGATCGAAAATAATATAAAACATAAGAACTGGATTTTTAGGGTACATTTTTCCGAACACAACACAAAACACAAACAAAAGAAATAGGTCGAAAATAATATAAAACATAAGAACTGGATTTTTTCAGGTACATTTTTTCGGAACACAACACAAAACACAACAAATAATAGAAAACAAAAGAAATGGATCGAAAATAATATAAAACATTAGAAGTGGATTTTTTCGGGTACATTTTTTCCGAACACAACACAAAACACAACAAATAATATAAAACAAAAAAATGGACCGAAAATAATATAAAACATAAGAACTGGATTTTTTCGGGTACATTTATTCAAAACACAACACAAAACACAACAATTGATATAAAACATAAGAAATAGATCGAAAATAATATAAAACATACGAGCTGGATTTTATCGGGTACATTTATTCCGAGCACAACACAAAACACAACAAATTATATAAAACAAAAGATTATTTTCGATCTATTTCTTATGTTTTCTATTGTTTGTTGTGTTTGGAAATAATGTACCCAAAAAAATCTAGTTCTTATGTTTTATATTATTTTCGACCTATTTCTTTTGTTTTATATTATTTGTTGTGTTTTGTGTTGTGATTGGAAATAATGTACTCTAAAAAATCCACTTATTATGTTTTATATAATTTTCGATCCATTTCTTTTAAATAATATAAAACATAAGAAGTGGATTTTGTCGGGTACATTATTTCCAATCACAACACAAAACACAACAAATAATATAAAACAAAAGAAATAGGTCGAAAATAATATAAAACATAAGAACTAGATTTTTGTGGGTACATTATTTCCAAGCACAACACAAAACACAACAAATACTAAAAATGATAAGCAATAGATCGATAATATTATAACACATAACAATTTGATTTTTAGGGTACATTTTTTCCGAACACAACACAAAACACAACAAATAATATTAAACAAAAGAAATAGGTCGAAAATAATATAAAACATAAGAACTGGATTTTTTCAGGTACATTTTTTCGGAACACAACACAAAACACAACAAATAATAGAAAACAAAAGAAATGGATCGAAAATAATATAAAACATTAGAAGTGGATTTTTTCGGGTACATTTTTTCCGAACACAACACAAAACACAACAAATAATAGAAAACAAAGAAATGGATCGAAAATAATATAAAACATAAGAACTGGATTTTTTCGGGTACATTTATTCAGAACACAACACAAAACACAACAATTGATATAAAACATAAGAAATAGATCGAAATTAATATAAAACATACGAGCTGGATTTTATCGGGTACATTTATTCCGAGCACAACACAAAACACAACAAATAATATAAAACAAAAGAAATGGATCGAAAATAATATAAAACATAAGAAGTGGATTTTTCGGATACATTATTTCCAATCACAACACAAAACACAACAAATAATATAAAACAAAATAAATAGGTCGAAAAGAACTAGATTTTTTCAGGTACATTTTTTCCGAACACAACACAAAACACAACAAATAATATAAAACAAAAGAAATAGGTCGAAAATAATATAAAACATAAGAACTGGATTTTTTCAGGTACATTTTTTCGGAACACAACACAAAACACAACAAATAATAGAAAACAAAAGAAATGGATCGAAAATAATATAAAACATTAGAAGTGGATTTTTTCGGGTACATTTTTTCCGAACACAACACAAAACACAACAAATAATAGAAAACAAAGAAATGGATCGAAAATAATATAAAACATAAGAACTGGATTTTTTCGGGTACATTTATTCAAAACACAACACAAAACACAACAATTGATATAAAACATAAGAAATAGATCGAAAATAATATAAAACATACGAGCTGGATTTTATCGGGTACATTTATTCCGAGCACAACACAAAACACAACAAATATATAATATAAAACAAAAGAAATGGATCGAAAATAATATAAAACATAAGAAGTGGATTTTTCGGATACATTATTTCCAATCACAACACAAAACACAACAAATAATATAAAACAAAATAAATAGGTCGAAAATAATATAAAACATAAGAACTAGATTTTTTGGGGTACATTATTTCCAAACACAACACAAAACACAACAAATAATAGAAAATATAAGAAATAGATCGAAAATAGTATAAAACATAAGAACTGGATTTTTTCAGGTACATTTTTTCCGAACACAACACAAAACACAACAAATAATAGAAAACAAAAGAAATGGATTGAAAATAATACCTCTGTCGATGGGGGCGACATTATGTTGTGTTTCGTGTTGTGTTCCTAAACACAACATATTTTTCCGTCCTTATATCGGGCGCTACATGGCCATCTTATATTATTATTTCTGATGCAAAATCGTAGATTTTCTTAATTATATTTTCAACATGAAAACAGAAATTGTACCTGTTTGTATGATTTACAAAATAAACGAATCCCTGGGATTGGAATCACGGACCTCCAGCATCAGCGGCAGCGTTCGAAATAGCGGCCATCCGGTCATCCGAAATGACCAAATCTACCGGCGGATGACCAGTTTTTCTTGGCCGATCATCCGGCGGATGACCAAAATGATGGGAGATGAAAGTGAAGAAGAGGATCACCAGGACCAGGATGCATTAGAGGCTATAGACCTGACCATCTTATTGTAAGACGTACTGAAAGAACAAGTTATGGTCGCGAATGAACCAACCCTAGAAGCTGCAAATGAGGATGACACTGGCACAGCAGCTGCAGTTGTGGAACTTGAGGTTGAGTTAGATGAGGATGACCTGGATACAGATCCAATGGAGTCAGGATATAAGAGTGAAGAAGAGTATCATCCGGATCAGGATGCATTAGAAGCTGTAAATGAAGATGACACTGACACAACGGACGACACCGACCCTGCAGTTGTGAAACTTGATGCTGAGTCAGATGAGGATGACCTGGATACAGATCCAATGGAGTCGGGAGATACGAGTGAGGGAGAGGACCAATAGAATGCATTTCAAGGCTTACAGGTGGTCGTCCTATTGATAGAACGTACTGAAAGAACGTGCCGACTAGAACAAATAAGTGACTAAAGAAAAATAGTAGTTAAAAGAGAGGAGATTGTAAAATAAAGAGAAAGAGAAAGTTGCTGTGGAGCATAGAGGTTAATGTGGAGTTAATGTCGTCATGAGTATAATATATATAAAACAAAATATAATTTATATATGTATGTGTATATATGAAGACTCGCTTAACATGTGATTTTGGAGCTTGCCACTGAAAAAAAATGCGGATAACAAAAAATATTGACGGATGACCAAAATCCCAACCTAGGTTATCCGGTGGATGACCAATTTATTTTTCTTATTTCGAACGCTGATACGAGATAATGCACAATTTTGTGCTTGCGGGACACCTCCTTTGAGGACTAAAAATGTTACTCTTTATATATAGATATCATTGAAATGTACAAGGAATCAAGTGGCCATCATTTTGCCGACCATATTATATTAATTTTGATGAATATATTGTATTCAGAGTGCATCTATACCACAATAATACAATACACTAAAACTATTATTACGCCAATAAAAAAATGTAAATACATTTAAACATACATACATGTATGGACGCCTTTTTCAATTTTAGCCGTCATCTAAGTTCCAATCATCTCCAGTCCTAAAGCACCCCTTCTAGAATCAAATATTTTGACCTTTTAAAGATTCGTGCAAGTTTTCGTCGTTGTATCCAGCCTGTAAACGTAATTTCGATAAGCGAATTCACTATACTATAAATGAGTGCTATCATAGACCAGTGATAAGACAAGACTCGTTAAGTTATCCTTGCATTGTAAAGTTTAAAACATTCATTTATTGTGCCAGATGGAATTAATTTAATTAGTTGTTGCATAAAGGAGTTAATGCCAATAAATGCATGTAGCAAATATATTCAAATTAGCTAATTATCATTATCTTGCAAGCAAGAGATCAACATAGAACAGTGGTACGGGTTATCATTTCATCCCATTCTAACCCACTGAAAAGTTTATCACTAATTGTTTTCAAGATTGAGAGCTAAATAAAATATTTGACAAACATGTCATCGTCGATGTGCCGGTATGTCAGAACAGCGACGAAATGCAAATTAGCATAATTATACCTACTAGCGGCATATCCTCGCTACGCTCGGGTCCCCGCTAGATGGTTATGCCACATTACCTACCTCTGAAACCACATAAACCCCCTACACCCACCCCCCCCCCCCCCAACCAGGTTGATTTCAACCATATCCCTTCTAAAGGCTACTTTATTAACCCGTACCTCTCAAACCGCATCAAGTTAACCCTCGGTACTTTTAAAACCACATAAACCCCGTAACCACAAAAAGCCCCCATTGAAAACATGCAGTGGTAGGGTATACTAAAGGAACTCCGCTACTTCATTAAAGGAAAGCGGTCATGGTGAGGAAAAGAACTGTTGGTCCAGCTAAACCTTAGCTAATAACTAATGAGAAATAAGTATCCTTATTTTAAGTCGCAACCTACCCATATTTTTTAAATATTTGCTTGCATTTTCTTTTTTCAAAAATCAAAACTGACTTTATTATAATATGTATTTATCATTTAAATAATTTTTAAATTTGTAAAAGTGTTAATTTCAAACGATTTTGAATTTCCAAAATGTTTACGGGGAAACAAATGCTATGTTAGGGTAAAATCTTACTCTTTGGAATGGTAAAAATGGAACAACGCTTCTAGTTGAGTAAAGTTGTCTCAACTTGATTGAGTAACACGTTTACTCCGTTAATGTGCAACATTTGACTCAACAGCTGAGCAAATCTTTACTCAACCCTTTTTGAGTAAAAGTTACTCAACCGGTGGGCTTGTTCCCTTTTGTACTCAACAACAGGGTAAAATTTACTCAATTCATGTCGAGTAAAATTTTACTCGGATATTGAGTGAAACTTTACTCAATAATAGAGTACATCATTTTCTCAACCAGTTACTTAACCAGTGTTGAGTAAAGTTTACTCCACGTACATTTTTTACGACGGGCGAACAAAAACACGTGTGCGCTTCCGTTGATGGGGCGTTAATGAAAGTAATCGACTCAGAAATATGCAGAATGTAACATGTTTTGTACAAACATATCGACAAGGCTGATCAGATATCTGAGGCCTATATCGGCAAGGCTTTGCCGACGGGGAGTATACACATTGCCGATTTGGAAGTGTATTTTTAAATACTCCTTGATTCAAATCGTAAACTTTGGCCGATACTAGCATATCGGCCATCCACTTAAACAGCGTTCCTTTCAAGTCAAATATTGATTATCAAGTGCTACTTGAGATACAACAATAGGCGATACTCAGCGCGTGATGATGGTCAATATATTAATTCATCTGTAAATTTATACCTATTATTGATCAAGACGGCCCTGGTAATTGTCGTTTGCTGATCAATGTTTGACTTATTTCCTCATTTGTACAAAGAAATTATTTAAAATACATATCAATGGATATTGGTCATCATACCCGAATTATACATTAAAAGTTACCTCAAAATAGGTCAAAATATGCACAATTGCTTTCTTCTTTATGAACCATATAATGAGATAAATTTTATGACGCTCTCTATCAAACTAATAATATAGAGAACCAATGGTATATCAGCGTCCTAGTTGTCCTTAGCTACGTATAAACAGACCTAATTGTTTGATTTTTATAAAGGCCTATAAATATAACTTCAATATGTCGCCTCAGATACGCGGCCGTCACGAATAAATGATCTATTTACACGATCTGTATACGTGCAAGAAAAAATTGTGAAATGTTTGAACATGTTTGACATGATCTAATTGTTTTGAATTTTTTTTGGAAATTCCCCCAACATTTCGAAAATGTTTATTAAAAATCAAACAAACGCCCGACCGACCCTACCTGACAGGTCCGTTTGTCCAAAGAACATGTACATGTCTGAAACAACCTCTATTTTTGAGGAGATGAGATTTGTTCATAAAGGAAACTCTAGGGCGTGTTTGGATCGGGTTAACGTACATTTTTTTTAAATGTCATTAGACTTTTCATTTTTATTATAGTGTTATGGTAAAAATCAGGTCAGAATATGATTTTGTCGGAGATGAGATCAGACACTATTTGCTCTTTTTGTATGGAAATATCGTCTTTCCCATCATATTCAAATGCCATTGGTTGAAAAATAGGACCTTGGCAAATATTTTAGATGATAGGCGTGGTGGGGTTTTTTCAGAGCTTAACAAGAATTGATCACAATTGCGCACAAACATATATAGGTTATCTTTTAGTGCGTGTTCGAAACGAGAAAACGTACAATTTATAAGTTCGTTAGACTTTTTATTTGTATTGTAGGCCTACTCTTATGGTAAATATCAGGTCAGAATAAGATTCTACATTCGGGGATGTCAGACATCACTTTTCATGTTTCTTATGTTAGCATGTATAGGGGGGGGGGGGGGGTTCAGCCTTAAATCCCGAAAATTACAACAACAAAAACTCGACTATTTAACTTATAGTTTGACCTCTTTTAAGAAACTTAAAAGTTTCCGAAATGAGATTAGATGATATATTCTCTTCTTGTTCATACATCACAATTTTGTTCTTCCCATTATGTTTAGCTGGTAAAGAGGATTGGTTGAAAAATAAGACTTACATCTGCATCTTTTGTATGAGTTTTATCAAAATTGCACTAAACCATAGGCCACTAACTCAATGTATAAATGTTTTCAACTAAAGCTAACTAAATCTCACTTTAGGTCTATTTACCGTATATTTAATTCGAAATCTTACTGAAACTGAAACTCACTGACCTTAACCTGAGAATTAATTAGATTTGTGTTAGGGTTATGATTCTATGTTATATCATGTACACATATTTGTAATGTTTCATATCATAGTGTAATATGTTTAGGGATGCATAAAGTGTATGTCCAAATATTATATGAATAAAAATAAATAAATACATATGAAATAATGCACCCGCGGCCGCATTTACTGAATAGCACTTTTTTGCAACAATCAACTGACTCATGGGCTAATTCGTCCCCGGTCGCCCCGGCCAGTGTCGTGGTCTGCACGCGCGATGAATACAGTACGTGTTATTAAAATAATCTACTGAAGATCAGGGCTGTCAACTCTCCCGCATTAGGCGGGAGTCTCCCGCATAGACACTCTTTCTCCCGCACTCCCGCATAGCATATAAAATCTCCGCCTGAACAAAATTACCTCAATTAAAATGTGTATCAACACCCTTATACTAGCTTCCGTCGGTACATTTAAGTAGTATATATTTAGGGATCCTAGGACATTTTTAATAAATCCTAAAAATTTGAATATTTTATAAAAATTTATAAAATATTTTGATATTAAATTTCTAATTTTCTGATTTTTCTGATTTTTTTGAAATATGAGATTTTTGAAATTTTTGAGATTTTTGAGATTTTGAGATTTTGAGATTTTTCTAATTTTTGAGATTTTTCTGATTTTGAGATTTTTCTAATTTTTGGATTTTTGGATTTTTGAAATTTGAGATTTTTGAGATTTTTGAGATTTTTCTAATTTTTGATTTTTCTGATTTATTCTGATTTTGAGATTTTTCTAATTTTCTAATTTTTGGATTTTTGGATTTTTGAGATTTTTCTAATTTTTAGATTTTTGAGATTTTTGAGATTTTTGAAATTTTGAGATTTTGCGATTTTTTTTTTTTTTAGATTTTTGTGATTTTATGATTTTGCTGATTTGTTATCAGCATTTGTTATTAGCAAAACTAGCAATGTTATCAGCACTGCTATCAGCAAACTTAGCACTGCTATCAGCATTGTTGAAATGCGCCCAATTAGGCGTAATATCGTAAAAATGGAATGGCAACACCGTTATACGATAATTTGGAATTGAATTTGAGTTAAAGAAATGTATATCGTTATAAAATGGCAATGGAACAATTTGACAAACTGGTTAAAGGTGTTGACTTTAATCGTGGATTGTGTTTAGCCGCTGAGAAAGGTTACGAAAATATAGTTCGCCTTTGCAAAGATTTTGGAGCTACTGATTTTAACGGGATGATGATATACGCTTGTTCAAACGGTCAATTAGAAATGGTTAAACTGAGTAAAGAATGGGGAGCTACTAATATTACTTCGGCTATGGAATGCGCTCATATGAATAGTTACTCCGAGATTTATAATCTTTGCGAAGAATGGGGTGGAACTTATACCCCCTGGGAATTGGAATATATAGAACATCAGCAAAATTGAAAAATGAGTTAAAGAAATGTATATAGTTATAAAATGGCGAAACAACATATATCAATGGAACAATTTGAAAAACTGCTTAAAGAGCAAAACCCACAAACTACGGCTCAACCTTGGAGAGACCTCGAACTTGAAACTGTTCATGTAATAGTTGATTTTAAACGAGTCGGTGAGGGAACTATAATTATTCTGGACGATGAGCGAGAGTTTTGGGTTTGTTCGGGTTTGATGAAAGCTTTGAATGAAAACGATCATTTACCTAAATTTTTAGTTTCGTTGGGAATGGTTAAAAGTAAGAAGAATACGGGTCGTGAATATTTTGGGTTTAAGACGGTAGACAAGATTGATTTTGACGAAGTAGATCATCTTTATTCTTAAATATCTTCGCGTTATAAAATTTTAATATCTTACGATATTAAAATTTAATTTAGATATAGTATTATAATTTGAGTTAAAAAATTATCGTTGGATATAAAAATGTTTTTATTTGACTATCTAAAAAACTTTTATATCGGATTTTCATCGGGCGTGACGTTTTTTATGAGTGTATTCGCGGTTTACGATATTAATTTTAATAAGAAGCGTAAAATTAAACCACCGGTGGACGCATCAATAAGTGTTGTAGTTGTGGAGTCGGGACCATCGGATGACGAAATGAAAGAATTTATTATTAAAATTTTAAAATTAGACGATAGTTGTAAATTATGGAAGAGTGACGACGACGACGACGATGAATGTTCGATTTGTTTAAACGATTTTTTAGAATCTGAAAAAGTTTTACGTTTAAAATGTGATCATATTTTTCATCGCGATTGTATTTTTGAATGGATTAAATATAAAGAGGTTTGTCCAATTTGTCGTACTAATATTTAAGTTAAAGAAATGTAACTGTAATATTAAAATGTCTTTTATAAGTAAAATTTACGCGGCTTACCAAGAAGTAAATAAGGAGGTGTTTGTTGAAGCTTGTAAAAATAATAATAACCGGTTAGTAAACTCGTATATAACGGGTCAGACCGTAGATAATCTTAACGAAGGAATGGTCGAGGCGGCTGAATGGGGTCATGAGAATATCGTTAGGATTTGTAAAAAATACGGGGCTACCGATTTTAACGGAGCTATGCGTGAAGCGGCTTTACACGGTTACGAGTCTATCGTTAGGATTTATAAAGAGGAATACGGAGCTACCGATGTTGACAGAGCTATGTCTTTTGCGGCTGGAGGTGGTCATGAGTGTATCTTTAGGATTTATAAGGAAGAATACGGAGCCACAGAGGTGGATGATGCGATGGTCGAGGCGGCTAGAGGTAGTTACGAGTCTATCTTTAGGATTTGTAAAGAGGAATACGGAGCTACCGATGTTGACAGAGCTATGGTCGAGGCGGCTGAATGCGATCACGAGTCTATCGTTAGAATTTGTAAAGAGGAATACGGAGCTACAAACTTTAACGGTGCTATGATTGAAGCGGCTGAAAACGGTTACGAGAGTATATTTAGACTTTGTAAAGGTTGGGGAGCTACGGATGTTAACGGAGCTATGTATAAAGCCGCTAGATACGGTCACGAGTCTATCGTTAGGATTTGTAAAGAGGAATACGGAGCTACCGATGTTAAGGAGGCTATGAATGAAGCGGCTAGAAATGGTCAGGAAGGTGTTTTCAGGATTTGTAAAGAGGCCACCGATGTTAACGGAGCTATGCTCGAGGCGGCTGATTACGGTCACGAGTCTATCGTTAGGCTTTGTATAGATGAATGCGGAGTTACGTGTATAGACGATGCTATGGAATTCGCTTACGACAATAGTCACGAGTCTATAGTCGAGCTTTGTAAGGAATGGGGAGGTACTTATATCCCCTAGGAATTGGAGTGGATTAGTTTAAAAATGAATTGTCCTTTGTGTCGAGTTGATATAAAGTTATAAAATTTTAATATCTTCGATATTAAAATTTAATTTAGACTTAAAGAAATTGTAGTTTTTAAAAAAAAAAGTTATGGATCTTATAGCTATAGATAATAAAATTAAAAAGGATTTGGGTGATGATTCGAACGAATCAAGGTTCAAGTATTGCGAATACCTTTATGCTACGGAGGATATTTTAACGAGATATATAGAAACGGAGGATGAATATTTAAAGGCGGCCTCCAAATACGCTGAAGTTCCTCGTAGACCCGTTGTAGGTTGTGAATCTTGCGGAAGCGATATTATTGAGAAAGATCTCGATGGAACGTTATTTTGTTTAGAGTGTTCCATCGTAAAAAATACGTGTACGATAGGATACGAATACGATAGCGCGAAGAGATATAATTATAAACCTAGTAATAAGTACAATTGCGAAAAAGGCTTTCATAAACGACTTGATGAATACGCCAAGAATATTTCGGACGAAATGAGGGAAAATTTGTTAACCGACTTTCGAGAGTTTTTCAAATTGTACTTTGAAATGGAAATAAAACGTAAGAATTTCATTAATATGCGGTACGTCGTTACTAGACTGTTGGAAAGACGAAAAATTTCTTGTACAATTTATGAAATGAGTACCGAGAAATCGCGAGAATTTTACGTCGAGATTTGTGAGAAGATTTTTCGGACGATGGACGTTTTAAAATTTAATAAAAGAATAAACGACTCGAGACTCGTACATAAATGGTGTATTTTACATTTTGAAAAAGTAACGAAAGAATGGGATTTTTAAAAATGAAAATATAATTTCTTTAAATCGAAATTATATTTTATCGCGACGACTTAATGCATAATAAAAGGATCGGGTTCGTTGGAGGGTGGAGATGGTTGTGGTCGTGGTGGAGGTTGCGGGGTTTCTCGTTTGTTTAAGAAATATACTACACCACCGCCTGTTAACGCAATCACTCCCATTAAAAATATATAGGTATTGGAGTTTGAGGATGGCTGCTGATCTTCCACGCGTTCTTTCTCCTCTTCCACACGTTCCTCCACCTTTGCTTCGTTCTCTTTCACACGTTTTTCCACCTCTGCTTTCTTTGCTTTGTTCTCTTTATTCCACTGTACAAGTTGCTTACCTTGAGCTACACGTTTTGGATCTTTTGGTTTCTCTGTACTTGGTTCTTTTAGAATTGAAACATTTTCTTCGTTAGCAGTCATTATTTTATTTAACAATATTTATTTTTTCTTGATCAGCAGAATCAGCACATTTTAAAAAAGTTTCTCTCTCTCGTACGTACTCTTCGATAGCTTTTTTCAGCTCTCTTTTTATCCTTCGTTCGGGAGTGTCTAAAAAATATGTGGTAAAAATCCAGAAAGTGACTATCATCTTTTATTATTAATCTATTTTTTGTATAGTTGGTTCTTCTTTTTCTTTTTCGGAAGTTGTTGCTTCTAAGTGATTAGCCGTTAAGAGCAATGTTTCTACGGGTGCGAGGAGATGACCGAAAGTGTGGTATAAACCGCATGTATATTTACTTAAAGCTAAAGATATAAATGGACCGTCATCTAAACTTTTTTCGAGCTTCTCTCTATCGGTAATCATTAAGTTACCGGGAAGTATTACACTTACCAATTTGGTGTAAGCCGTGATAATATGTTTTTTTAACGATTTTGTCACTAAAGCACCGATGTATGTTTCGTATCTCGCGTAAAGTTTTTCGATCTCCTTTTGTTCAAGTTTTTCAATTTCGACGGAGGTAATATTTTTTCCCAAGTATTCTTTACTTAATCCAGCAACGGCAACTCCGATCAATCGCTCTCGCATCGGACACGACGAATTTGAACCGTCGGTTGAAAGAGGTTCTAATTCTATATGTTTAGTAGCGTTATTAAGAATTTCTTCGATTTCACTCATCTTTTTATGTACGTAAATAAAAAACAAAACTATCCAAGATGCTAATCCAATGAATAAAAGGTTCGCGATTATACTCGTGATTTGATTTATAAAATAAAACATTTTTTAAACGGTTATTTTAAAAATCGATAACTTCGCGGTGGATGTAAATTTAAAATCAACTTGGAATATTGGAAATCCCCCAATTTTTTATTTAATTCGCCTCGTTCGTCTTTCGGAACAATTTTGTTCTCTCGCATCAAAGTATCGAAATCATCTTCGTCTTTACACCAAAAAGTAGATAACCACTTAATTTGTCTTCGTATAGTTTTTGGGACGCCGACGTAGACTTGCGTTAAAAACCAAAGAGAACATTTATTATGCCTTCCGTTCGTACTTAATTTAGTTAAAGCCGTTCTTCGTTTATCGATACCGTTTTCGTTTATAGAATCGTCGATGAGAAATAATACGTGAGAATCGTCTAATTGACCTATTATATCGTAAAATAAAAGAATCGTTTTATTTAGGGCGTCGTCTTGATTAGAAAATAAATCTTCCGGATCGACTAAAAAAAATCGTTCGTCATTTTCGAATAACCATTTTCTATTTAAATAAGTTCGATTATTTTTCCAATTTGGACAAATAATTATTATATAACTAAAAAAAAATCGGTATTCGTTTTCTAACAAGTTTAACGTAAACTCTGTTTTGCCGCTCATAGTCTCTCCCGAGATAATCGCTGTGTGTGGAATCTTTGGATAGTTCATTTTTTAATTTAGAATATTTTTTTAATGCTGAGTGTTAACGAGTCTTCCTCCGTTAAAGTTAATTTGAGCATCTTGGATATAAAAGACGTAAGCGGTTAAATCACCGGCTGCCTCCGCGTCTCTCTTCATTTTCACGAGGACGAATTGTTTAACATTTCGTCCGCTTCCGTGGAGAGAATTGTCGGATGTAGATCTTAAATCGATCCAAAGACCGTACTTTGTGTTCAGGTAATCCATAAGGGTCATGTCTGACAGATTAGGATCTTTGGCAAAGTGTTTTTGCGCTTCCATAAAATGATCTTCGGGTCGCATGTTGCTAGGGAAGATTTGATTCGTGTTTCCATCCACGGTTACAGAGACTTCTTTGATCTTTGGATTATAGAATTTTTCGCTATCTCTAGCGTATGAGTCTCCACCACCGGCGGCCGAGGGATCTACAAATAGTACGAGGATACCCTTTAGCGACTTTGAAACCGTCTCGATGTTAATGTTCCAGATGGCGTTGGATTTATCCAACGGAATAGTTCGGTTTTGAACTACGTCGTCGTGATAGACGATGGACTTTCCTCTGTGAACGTTTCTCATAGTTTCGGCTAGATCGCCAGAGTTGATCGTTTCAAACTTTAGTTCGATGTTCGAGACTGTATATCTAGCGGTCGTATCCGTGCTGACCACGACCTTATCATTATCGTTGAAGGTAAGCTGAAATACGAGCTTATCCCTGATTTCGCTCGGGAAGAATGGTGCGCTCGCGGAAAGTAGCTCAAAGTCTAACGGGATGCAAAATTTATTGCTGTAGGCGGTTCCAGCCGCGACATCTTTCGCGACGGCACCCTTATCTCCGGCGTCGATTCTGATCTTTCTCACGGCTTCGGTTTGGATTCCTTGGTAAACGGCGTTTTCCCTCTCTTTAGTGGTTTTCCATAAATCTTTGTAACAGTGGTAAATATCGCTAGCATCCAGAGTGAAAATGCTTCTCCCTTCTAGTTTCACTTCAATTTTCTTGATGATCGCGCGTCCTAGATTGTTTACGATCGTCCGGTTAAGATCTTGATTCCCACCGGCGTCGGATTCTAGTTCAATTTCAAAGGTTAAGAACGAGGTACCAGGAACGATCATGTCATTTTCTCCCAGTCTGGGAAATTGTACGTTCAGACTACTACCCGGTTTAATCGTGCTCTTCTCTTGCGAGTTTATCATAACGTGCCTCATACCCCGAACACCAAACGGTTTTCGAGGTTGAGGATACGGATTAATTTTGTTACCAAATTGTATAGACATTTTATTACTAGTTAAAAAAAAAAAAACTTCTAAAATAAAAAAATGGGAGAACCTATAGAAATGGGTGTTTATGATGTTGATGTTTATAATCGAGATGTTGATGGTGCGACTGAAGAGACGGCGCTTCTCGATGATCAGCAAGATGTAGTTGGACAGCAAGAAGATGCTTCTGTGCTCACACATAGCGCGTATGAAATTCCCGAATGGGCGGGAGATACGATACCCGAGGGTTTAACCGAAGAAAACACAGCGATGGAAATAGAAGTGGAAAATCGTATCGAAGATTTCAAAAAAGAATTCGAGATAACGAAAGATGTTGGTTTGTTAAAATTTAAAGGAAGTAAATCTGGTAGATTATGGGTTAGATGGGGTAAATATTGGATACAGTTAACGCAAAGTAAAAATCCAACGAAGTTCTACGCGAAGAATTCTTTGCAAAAATACGTTGGAGTAGATTTTTTCAAGGCGGTAGGTTTAATACCTGAAATAAGTCCCAAAGTTGCCGCTGCCGCTATCGATGTTCGTCAAAAAACACCGGCTTCATCGGAAAATATCGAGATGCAAAATCTAGGACAAGTGTCTGAGGATGTTTACGCGAGTACGGAAAACCTTATTCAAGAGACGTCATTCAACGACTTAGATCCGCAACAGTTGAGAGATTTGGAAAGAGCGGCTGATTATATTAAAAAAACTGGGGGTCAAGCTAAAATAGCCGCTGCAAAAATATCCGAGCGTCAAGAAGAAATCGAAAACTTAGAATCGAGGAAACGACACGAAGAATTGGACGAGGAAGCATTAAACGATATTAACGATAAAATTAGCGAACTTCGAGAAGAAATGGATGCTCAAAAAGAGGTTTTAGAAATATTAGAACCGAGACTTAGATCCCAGTTCGATCGAATCAGAGAGACGACATACAAGATGCTATACGATGATAAAACAATGGTTGCGCGTATCCGGACTTTGTTTAGGGAGCAAGGTGTCACTATCGTTTCGATTATTACGGCCTTAGGTTTAGCGATATCCGCGTTGGTTGAAGCGATATTATTAGCGACGAAATCTGTTACAGCGGCTATTACACCGAAACCTACTCCGCCGGATCCGGGACCAACCCCCGATCCAAAACCAAAACCGGAACCACCTCCAAAACCTGAACCCGGTATTTCTGGTTGGATAAAATATCAGCTTCAAAAGATCGCGAATCTTCTACTAAAACTTGGTGATAAGATGCTGATTGCTCTACCGGCTATAATCGGGAGCGTCGTAAGTTTCGTGTTAAAGACCGCTTCAGCAGCCGTTGGATTTATATCGGAGCATTTGTGGTTATTAGTAGTGGCGTTAGTAGGGATTTTATACAATTATATTAAGGATAAAATTTGAAAAAATAAAAAAAATGTTTTATAGAAAGTAAATAATTATGAATCCTTTTAAGACGAATATATGTAAAAGTTACGAACTTTATATACACGGTTTGAGCGATAAAATAGCCGAAAAATATAAAATTATAGATGGCGAACTTTATATTTTTCAAAGAAAAAATTGGATATTATGGTCTTCTCACCTCGAACCGGGCAAATGTTTTTATAAAATAAATCAACGCTACCGGTAAAAAATATATTACTTTTTTCGGTAATATATTTTCATTTTACTACTTTAAGAAATAAATTAAACTTAAACCACCAACGATTCCTCCTAACGTAAGGAGTAATTTTGTATCGCTGTGAGAAAATTCTTCCACCGACGGTAAATCTTCGTCTTCTTCCACCAACGATAAATCTTCATCTTCAATCGCGAAACTCATTAAATTTAAATCTTCGTTTTTACCTAATTTTTCATTCGACGATGCTATAACGATCAGATTATTATAGCCGATAATAGTTCCCACTAATAAATCCATGTTTGATGGTAACATATATAATCCTATTCCAACTACAAAATCAACCTTACTCCTCGCGTACTGCAACGTCGATTGATATCGCTCTATCGAGCTTGAAAGATCTACTCGTGAATTTATAGCGTCTTCCACGTTTACTAAGAATTGCTTTTGAGCATCGAAGGCTTTACCCGATCCTAATATCGTACTTCTCGCTTGAGATTGCGCGCCTAAAATAGCCCAGGCGTAAGTACGAATAGAGTCGTTGATTCTCGAAACTCCCGCTCGCGTAAATCCTTCCGAAAAATCTAAAACGAAAGATCCTATAACACCGATCGAATCTCCTTTTTTCAAACTCCTATCGGTAAGACCAGGATCGTGATCGAACAGCTGTTCTATATACTCGATCTTGTCCGTTTGCTCTTCTACACCTCCGAACACTTGACCATCAAAATACACCTTCCAGTTCATCGACTGTTGATAATTTCCTCCGTTCGTGAGTTCGGACCACTTCTTAACCGTAATTAATTTCCAATCGTAAAATCGCTTATTAAAAAAGTACGATCCTATTCCGTTACTTAAATCGTATTTTTGTCTCCAGTTTGAACTCGGGTTTACTCCAAATTCAGCGCAGATTCTCTCGTAGGCACGCGTATCGATACCGTTGTTTACGGGATTGAAAAATTGTTCCGTAGGTAGAGGACATCGCATCTCGTTCAGGATACGTCGAATCTGATAGTAAGCGTGAAATCTAAATAAGCTTTTTATCATCGGATCTTTATGGTTAAGATGATCTTCCTTGGATATTCCACAACCCGTAGTAGCGCACCATACGGCGAAATTGAATTGGTTTTGCCAAAACTGCATCTGATTCGATAACCAAGCGTCGTAAATTTTCGAATCTATAATCTTTGGAAGCTTGTAGCTCGTCCACACATTGGGGAAGCGTACCACGAATTCACCGCGTTTATTTACTCGTATAGTTTAATTAACCAAACTGAAACCGTGAGTAGGTTCGTTCGCTCCACCCGTACGGTATTTCACGTCTTCGTTTTATTCAAAGGCTCTCATGATATTTTATTTTATACATTAATAACAAAAATGATCGTGACAATTACGAATGCGAGTAAGGGTAAACCATTTACTCTAGAAATACCGATAGACAACGTCTGTGGAAAATTAAAGATCGGAATTAAGAGCATTTCCGCGTGGGTAGGATGGTACAACATTTATGAAGAGCAAACGGTAAGATGGGGAGTCGAGGGTCAAGAATCTAACGAGGTAACGATCGGACCGGGTAAGTACAATTTCTCAGAGTTGACTGAAATTTTAACCGATAATATCGATGGTCTTAGCATAATAGTCAATCGGAAAAACGGTTTGATCGATATGACTATTCCAGATGGTATGCAAATTTGGTTGACCGATCCGATCAAATATTTACTAGGACTAGACGATAGTGGATGGCTTACGGCTGGAGAGTATGAAGGTGATCGCGCGGTGGAATTTTCACCCAAGAGAATACTAATTTATCTAAAGCAAGTTTCAACCACCGATAATGTGTTGAGTGAGAATCAATGGTTGCTCTCGTCTCAATTGATAGGTATCATCCCGACAAATGGACATTTGCCTTTCGGAGATTCTTTTACGGTTAATTACGTTAAACCCGATTTTAGACTTCTTACACCCCGCGTTCTTAACGAATTAGACTTTGACTTCAAGGTAGAGTGGGGAAATGAGGTCCAACACAAATTGGACAACCATTCTCAACCTATCGACATCGTTCTCGAAATAAAATAATTTCTCTTTTAATAAAAAGATATGTCAATTTATGGAACTATTTACAAGAGCGATAAGTCGAACGAAGTAGACCTTACACCTTACGTTAGGAAAACGGGTGCTAGAATGACGGGAAATTTAGATATGGGCAATAATGATATAAAATTAAGACGCGTTCCACCTACGGATAGATCGGCGGTAAATAAGCAATATGTGGTTGCTAGAGCCGGAGATTCTATGACGGGAGATTTAAATATGATAGACAATCGAGTTAGTTCAACGGCGCTACCGACGAACGATGAACATTTGATCAATAAAAAACATTTTGACGACAATAGTTTAACAATAGGCAATTTAGAGAAATTTTTAGTTTTTACGGCTGGGGGTAGAAACTATTATTTAGTGGGTGGAAGAAACGAGTCTAATCTCGATGATTTTAACGCGCTCGTGTGGAATAATCCTGAAATGGATAACTTTAACGTAAAACACGGTTACAATTTTTTTAAAACATATGCTTTGTTATCTCCACGACCGGAAGCTACTTTTGGAAGAATTCAAATCATAGGTAAAGCTGCCTTATCAGCTCCAGTGGAGAGAATGGTGGATGAATGGACATTTATTATCGCTGAAACATCAACGATAACGAGAATTAATTCAAGCTTGTGTAATATTTTAATTAAATATTTACGGGATAAAATTCAGTATCAATTTATAACGGACGACGACGTGCTTAATTACTACGACATTCTCATAGATACTTCAAAACCTCATTATTTAACTTTTAAATATGATGGAGGAAAAGTAAAAGTTTCTCTTAACGCCGTTGAAATAGGTTCTCACCTTATACCCCTAGGAAGATTTAGTTCGATCGAGTTATATGAAAATCCTATACTCAGTCTATTCGCTTTTTACGATCGAGTACCTAATAAAAAAGATATCGCTAAACATTTTGTAGAATATTTTGTTGAAAATTTTACCTCGGATATCGTAAAAAAAAAAATGTTGTATATAAAAATGGTAATGAAAACGAACGTAATGTATCCCGAATTACCACCCATCGTTAACGATGTGGTGACGGGTCAAGAATTTAGAATGAAACAAATTAGTGGTATTCGAGACTTTTTAGAAAAAGAAGCCGAGTCGCGCGACGTACTTCGAAGGAAATATAAATTAATGTGGAACGTATTTTACTCTTTAACGACTACGACTGGTTTAGTATCGGTCGGAACTTCCACAGCCGCCGTGGGAACTTAAGCTACCGGAATAGGAGCTCCCATTTCTATACCTTTGGGAGGAATTGCCATCGTTTCCGGACTTTTAAGTTTAAGTAGCTCGGCTATTGGTAAAGCGATGATGAAAAAAGTTCAAAAGCATGAAAATATTAAATTTACGGCTAAAACGAAACTAAGTAGTATCGATCAAATGATATCGAAAGCCTTAATGGATGAAAAAATTAGCGATGAGGAATTTCAATTTATTTTAAACGAAGTAGATTCATATCGATCGCAAAAAACAACGATCAGAGAACGGACCCGAGCTAGTTTAAACGAATTAACTACGGAGCGTGAAAAAGTAATTCGAGAAGAAGCTGAAAAAAAAGGATTGGAGAGAGGGAAGGAGTTAGCTATGGACAACCTTCGAGAGAAAATGTTAACTGGAGTTTAAATTTAACCTTGAATAATTTACACGCTAATCTTAATTTCGAAAGGAGATTTTTTTAATCTTTATATAAAAATGTCAACCAAAGAAGACATTTCGATAAAGCAGAGAGAAGAATATTTAATCGAACTTGACGAGAAGATCGTCGTAGAATTACGACAACTCGATGAAAAGAGGATGAGAGTGGAAAAAATGGCTAACATAGAACTGGCTTATTCTCTCCTAATGATGTCATACGGTATTTTCATGATTTTCTTCGCGTAATTTTTTTTTATTTCTTTTAATAAAATATGGACGTTAATACCATCGTAAATGGAGTCTATCACTCCGCGGTTCTAAGTGGTTTAGTTATCGCAAATTGTCTAGTAGCCGAAAAACTATTTAAAACAAAGTCGCCTAATCTAGGCAAATTCGATATCGCCGATACTGGAAAATTCACCCTTAATGTGTGGGCCGCTCAAATGACTAAAGATTGGCTAGTAAAACAAGGATATCTTCCAGAAAATGTGTCACCACCCAAGTAAGTTTAATAGCGATTGTATCTCGAAAGATTCCGAGAAGAGGGAAAATTAAATTAGATAATTAAATTTAATTATCTAATTAAAAATATAATGGGATCTATAATGATGATGGTTGGTGGAGCTTTGGTAAACGCCTTTGCTTTCACCGGTTCGAGTTACCTTTTTAGTCATATTGGAGGTTCGGAAGAACGCAAAAGACATAATCTCGCTATTGAGAAATTGTCTTACGATAAAGATAAGTGGAATCAAGAACGGGTGAATCGGATCGATTATATTAATCAAAAGCTGAAAGAAGAAGGACACGCGGAAAGAACTTTTCAAAGTGTAGATGAAGCTATGCGAGAATATAATCTTTTGACTGACGACAGGAGTTTAAACTTTATGAAAATGGGACCCGAACCGAAATTAGAAGATTATCTCGACGAAGATCAGATAAACGCGTTACAAAAGGGGGAGCTAGTTGTAGTGGGAGGAGGTATGTTACTTACGGGTTATTTGGCTTATAAATTTTTATAATTAATAAAAATGTCGAAACTCGAAAAGATTTATTACAGTCCGAGAGGGTATTGGAAAGGCGTCTCAGCGATAGACAAGTTAGCGAAGGAGGCTGGGGTGTCAAAAGAAAAAGCTAGCGAATTTTTGAAAAAGCAAACTCTCTGGCAAATTTACCTTCCACCTCCAAAGTATATTCCCAGAGCAAAATTTAGCGTAAGCGTGCCAAATAACACGCACCAAGCGGATTTATTGTTTTTACCTCACGATCGCCCGGGAAGAGGACGAAAGTTGTACAAGTACGCTCTCACCGTGGTAGATGTCGCGAGTCGATATAAGGAAGCCGAACCTTTAGCGTCTAAAGAATCCGTCGAAGTTGCCAAAGCTTTCGAAAAAATTTACTCTAGAGGAAAATTGCGATGGCCAAAACTTTTACAAGTCGATCCTGGAAGGGAATTTATGGGGAAAGTCAACGAGGTTATGAAAAAACATAACGTTAGCATTCGAAGAGGTCAACCTAATCAACATAGAGCTCAGGCTATTGCCGAAAGATTCAATCGGACTTTAGCCGAAAGGTTGTTCGGTCATCAGTACGCTCGGGAGATTTTAATGGAGGCTCGCGGTGGAAAAAACGTTAGATCGACAGAATGGGTATCTAGACTTCCGGACGTTATTAAAGCTTTGAATAACGAGGAAACCAGACTGATCGGAATGAAGCCGGTCGATGCTATTAAGAAAAAAGAGGTCGAAGCTCGGTCTTCGGCGCCTCAGAAATTAAAGAATGAAATTCAAATTCCAACGAATGTAAAATTAAGATATCTCTACGAACAAGGCGAGCTCGAGGGAGGACAAAGAAGAAGAGCCACCGATCCCATTTGGTCACTGAAAGTATATACGATCGATAGCGTTGTAAAAACTCCAAACGATCCTATTTTGTATTATTTGACCGAAGGATCTCCGAAGAGAGGATTCGTTCGACAGGAATTGATGATAGTTCCTGAGGGTACGCAACCCCCACCAGAAAGTGTAAAGTAAGATATTTATTTATCGTAAATAAATATCTTTATTATTCGAGTTTTTCAAAATTGAACCAATGACCAGTCTTTTTTGACTGTGTTGAAATGTAATATTTTTCTTTTCTCACGATTCTCGAAATAGCACCGACGTCAACCTGTAGGGCTCTTGCCGCCGATCTCATACTCAAAAACGTTTTTCTTTCTTTCGTTTTTAAACAAATCGAAATTATCGAAATCGGTTGCTTTCGACCTCCACCTCTATTTCCCACGGGAGCTTTCTTAACATTTTCGGATGGAGTAAGAAGTTGCAAATTGTCGATGTGATTGTTTTGTTTATCGTTATTTATATGATCCACTTGAAGTTCGAGTGGAATATTTCCCTTGAAACTTTCAAATACAAATCTGTGAATTAGGTAAGTCTTTCTTTTACCCGATATATAAACGTTTAAATGTAAATATCCATTTCTATCTAAACACTGTTTAAGAACTCGTCCAGTTTTTAAGTTTAGGATAGTGCCGTCCTCTTTCACTCCATAATTTTTATAAATCGGATGTTGCGCTATGCAACCAGACATTTTCTTTTTTCTACATTTTATTTTCCTTATATCAACGCGTAATGTCCCAGTGAATGTGTATTAATTTTATCCGGTAGAATAATTCGCTTATCGTCATTCGCGGATAAAGCGATTTTGTTAACTTCTTCGGTGTAAATTTCGTGCTTGTACGATCTAATTATATTCATCGTTCGCATTTGAGGTTTTCCGCTAAAGAGGCATCGTTTGTAATCATCAAAAGTGATATTCTTTTTGACGACTGATCTTTTAACGCCTTTACACCTTTTCTCCTCTTTTCCCTCGAACATTCTATACGAGTACAGCTTCGCTCTTAGACCTACAAATTCCACTATCTGTCTTCCTCCAGCCTCGTCTTTAAACATGCCAGGGACCTTCTTGTTAACTCCAACTGTGATTCCCGATGGGTGATTTTCGGGGTAATTAGACGTATCGAACCATTTCTTTACATCCGGTTCAATATCTTTATAAAAATCTTCGGTTCGAATTTCGTAAGCTAGCGAGTCGGTATCTGTAAAAAGTAGTTTTGCTCTGTCTCCATACTTGGGTTTGATGTACCCGTAGTGGAAATTGTACATTTTAGTCTTTGATATGTCCAAGATGCTCATGCCTAAGCAGCGTTCGAAATAGCGGCCATCCGGTCATCCGAAATGACCAAATCTACCGGCGGATGACCAGTTTTTCTTGGCCGATCATCCGGCGGATGACCAAAATGATGGGAGATGAAAGTGAAGAAAAGGATCACCAGGATGCATTAGAGGCTATAGACCTGACCGTCCTATTGAGAGACTTACTGAAAGAACAAGTCGTGGTCGCGAATGAACCAACCCTAGAAGCTGCACATGAGGATGACAATGACACAGCTGACGACACCGACCCTGCAGCTGCAGTTGTGGAACTTGAGGCTGCGTCAGATGAGGATGACTTGGATACAGATCCAATGGAGTAGGGAGATAAGAGTGAAGAAGAGGATCATCCGGATGCATTAGAAGTTGCAAATAAAGATGGCACTGACACAGCGGACGACAACGACCCTGCAGTTGTGGAACTTGAGGCTGAGTCGGATGAGGATGACCTGGATACAGATCCAATGGAGTTGGGAGATGAGAATGAAGAAGAGGATCATCAGGATGCATTAGAAGCTCTAAATGAGGATGACACTGGCACAGTGGACGACACCGACCCTGCAGTTGTGAAACTTGATGCTGAGTCAGATGAGGATGACCTGGATACAGATCCAATGGAGTCGGGAGATACGAGTGAAGAAGAGGATCATCAGGATGCATTTCAGGGCTTACAGCTGGTCGTCCTATTGAGAGACGTACTGAAAGAACGTGCCGACTAGAACAAATAAGTGACCGAAGAAAAATAGTAGTTAAAAGAGAGGAGATTGTAAAATAAAGAGAAAGTTGTTTATGGAGCATAGAGGTTAATTCGTAGTTGTCAATAATTATATGTATGTGTATATATGAAGACTCGCTTAAAATATGATTTCTGAGCTTGCCACTGGAAAAATGCGGATAACCAAAAAATATTGGCGGATGACCAAAATCCCAACCTAGGTTATCCGGTGGATAACCAATATATTTTTCTTATTTCGAACGCTGTGCCTAAGTATATCGGTTTGTTAAAATACAATTCGGTCTTTTTCAAGTGAACGGCTATCAAGTTCTCATCAAAGATGGTGCATCGGTCATAGTTGGGCTTCGCGGCTAATTTCACGGCTCTAGCTTCGTTGTTCACGAGTTGAATGTTGACATGGTTCCGAATGTTTTCCATAGTTTTCCCAAAAACCGAGTTGTTCATCAGCTTAAAAAAGTCTTTTTCAAACTCATTCTTGGCTTTGGTGCGAAGCTTGGTGTTCAGATCAATGTACTTTTTCATGAAGGGACTTTCATCAAATTTGATTCCTCGATGAATTTTAGTTAGTTTTAACCCTAATTGTAAACATTGCTTCAAAGCCACGTGATGTATCACGTACTTCTTCTTATCATTCAGGTTAGGTATTAGTTTTTCTACCTTGTTTATCACGACTCTCTCTGGCGCTAGAGGATAATCGTCGTGAAGATCGTGAAGTTCTCGAGGATACTCGAGATCTACTTCCAAAATGCAACCGTATAAGTTCCAATTTTTAAGGTCTTTGTCATTCATCCACTCGAAGCCGTCAGTTGGTAAAGGTTGACTCATCGCCCACCCGTATAAATTATTCGCGTCGAGGTATTGAATGTATTTTGAAGGTCTCGTTGAATCGTATTGATCCTCCATGTACTTATTGTTGGCTTCTGAATGTCTAGTGGAGATCATCGAAACGCCTCCTCTTATTCCTTTTTCAATCAGCTGAGCCATGTCAACGTCGGTAAGAAGATCCAAGGTCACACCCGTTTTCTTCAACATGGCGTCGTACGATAATCCTGGGGCCGTGTAATACCAACAAGGATCGAGTTCGTAATTTTTCAAGCATAGTTTTCTAAAGCCTTCAAAGACATCGGTTAATAATAAAACGTCAGATTTCAAATAAAGATCGTGATATCCTCGCATAGTTTTCATGTTAAAAGCGTTCCACACTTCTCGAGCGTGTTCGTAATCCTCGTCTGAAATGTCTTCATCGTTAAGTTTAGAGTAAAATGATTCTTTGGGTGGAAGTTTTGTTTCTTCAAGTTTTTCCAAAGAGTTTACGTAATCGTAAGGATAAACGCCTTTTCTTAGGAGAAGTTGAAGTTGTTTACCTAAATAAAATTTCGACAATTCGTGAAACTCTTTTTTGTCTAAGTTTTCAACGAGTTTACCCAATCCTGCAGCCATGAATTTGAAGCTGTCGATAAATCTAAGCTCGCGTTTAATTTCAACCGAAGTACATTTTTCATGCGCTACTCCTAAAAAGTTTTTAGATGGATAGGAAAGATGTTCAACGGCATCATCCAGTGTGAGTGGGCTTTTACAAACGTGACATTCCATCTCATCGTGTTTGGTAATTTTTTTACTTTTAGGAATAAAGGTGTCTACGACGATCTTTTTAGTGAAAGAAATGTACTTTTCTTCATTGTTTGGAATACAATCTATCTGACCCTCGGTTTTACCTAGATTTTTAATGAAAAGATGAGCGTCATATCCAGCGAGATTATGGAAAATCACGGGAAAAAACTTTGGTTTCCTGTAGTTCACGTTGCAGATGTTGTGAGCGGCTCCTCGAAACTTGCCGGTGAAGTGACAGTGATCTCGAACGTTGTAATCTTTCTCGGAATTAGGGGTTAGAGGACCTTTGCAAATGTGACAGTTGACGGAGTTCTCATATACTTTTCGATCAGATTTTCCAAAAATCATTTTCTCCGAAACCTTAAATTCCCGATAAATTTTCCTAATGTTTTCCTCGAGAGTTTCCACAAAAACCCGAGCCACATCCTCGTCCGTGGATTTCTTGGTGTAAAACACCGGTTCTTGCTTGTACACCGAGTCATCGAAGCATTTGATGTAATAACAAAAACCCGACGGTTTATGCTTTTGATATTTTTTTGTTTTACTCTCATCGTTGTTAACCTGATTAATAGGCGTGGTAAAACATTCAAAGTCAGCGTACACGACAAATGTCCGAAGACACTATATAATTTTCCCTTAAAGCGGCTTCCAAATCTGCTTTTCGCAATTTGGAATATCGTTGAAGACCCGCGTCTTTCGCTAAAACACGGAATTCTTTCAACGTTTTTACTCTTGCTGCTGGTGGAAGCGATGGACCTTCGGTTTCTCCCAATCGTTTTAATTCACCCAAACTTTGTCGTGAATTTACCCGCTGACCCCGGTTTCTTAACCTCGCTAACCAAACTTTTTATTATCCCGATATATACTATCGGTTATTCTCTTTTTTTCATAAGTAGTAAGAGACATTGCTTTTATATAGTATTTTTTTTCTTTAAGTCATTTTTATAATTTTTTTAATTATAAAATGTAATGAGTTTTTAACTTGTATTTCATATTCGCCTTCTGATATTTTTTTACGTTTCGTCTATAATACTCGGGAGAATAGTTCTTAACACCTTTTAGTCTTAATTCACGGTTTAACTCAATACCATATCGTTGTTGAATAGTATAAGGTTTATAAAATTTGGTTGAGTCTCTTTTCAAACTCAATTGAATCCATCGATCGTTAAATAGAACGAATAAATGATCATTTTCAACTTTCGAGTCGAGAGTAATCTCTTTTTCAATATCGTGATATTTTTTAAATTGGTCCATGTTTTTATTATATATATATATATTTCTTTAACTCATTTTCAAATTATATTTTAATAGCGAGCTTTTCGAATTTAATCCATTTACCCGTTTTTTTCGATCGGGTGGAAATCCGATAGTTATCTTTTCTCACAATTTTCGAAACAGCGCTAGCGTTAACTCCTAGTTCTTTCCCCGCCGATGTCATTGTCAGAAAAGTTTTTCTTTCACCAGTTTCGATACAAATCGAAATAACTGGAATTGGTGGATTTTGACCACCGCCTTTATTCCCAATCGGAGCTTTTCTAACATTTTCGGATGGAGTAAGCAACTGTAAATTATCTATACGATTGTTTTGCTTATCGTTGTCAATGTGGTCAATTTCCAGGTTTGACGGGATTTCTCCTTTCAAACATTCAAACACAAAACGATGTACGTAATAATGCTTTTGTTTTCCTTTAAGACAAACGTTAAAATGTAAATATCCATAATTACTTAAATGTGGTTTAAGAACTCGACCCGTTCTCAGATTTAGAATATTTCCATCCTCTTTACTTCCATAATTTTTGTAAAACGGATGTTGGACCGCGTCTATACTACTTGGATGGCGTTTACCGAAACCTAATTTTCGGTTTAACTCGACTCCATACATATGTCTTAACGTGTGTTTACTATAAAATTTATCCGCGTTTCTTTTTAAACTAAGTCGCGCCCACTTTTCGTTAAATAAAATAAATAAATGTCCTCCATCTTCAACTTTAGATTTAAGATTTATATCATCCGTGATATTATGAAATTTTTTAAAATTTTCCATTTTTTATATTTTATATTTCTTTAACCCATTTTTATATCATCTTCGAGCTTTTCGAATTTAATCCAATTACCCGTTTTTCTCGATCGGGCTGAAATCCGATAGTTATCTTTTCTCACAATTTTCGAAATAGCGCTAGCGTTAACTCCTAGTTCTTTCACCACCGATGTCATTGTTGGAAAAATGTTCCATACTTTTTTTAATTATTTTATATAAGACTATATAAAATAATAATCAACAATTGTTTTAACCCTCATCCTCAGACTCCGAATCTGATCCAAGATCTAATTCATCATTTATTACGCTAATATGCGAATCAATCTTCTCTACAACGATAGCTTCTAAAAGCTTTATCTGAATCGACTCGACCGAAGCTCCGACAAACACGTTCTCGATTTTTAAACCACCAACCACTTTACATTTTTGTCGAATATAGTTTTCACCTTCAACCCTCACCAGTTTACCTCCGATAATTTTTGTTCCATTTATAATGTCCTCGTCGGTCTTTTTTCTGTAAAATGCGGATATAATTTTACGGGATTTATCAACCAACATTTTACCGTAAATTACCGGCGCGTTGTCATCGTCTTTATATTTTAAAATGTTAAGATTATCGCTATCTACTTTTCGCTTTTTTCCTCCTTTTTTCAAAACGGATCCTAAACTATCGATCTTTGTTCGAATAACTTCGGTAATAGTTTCGATCATCGAAAAAAAATTCCCTTCTTCAACTACAAACGGCATAGAATAACCTACAACCTCTCCGGTAGATACATCTTTGTTTTCACATACTCCGAAAGAGTACAAGGTCGGAGTTTTAATCACTAAAGGTCCTATTTTTCCTCCTGGATAGTCGTAACACAAAGGTACTTTTTGGTAAACAACTGGTTTAGTAGCCGCGTAAATTTCTCCAACGGAAATCTTAGTTTCATCAAAATTGTCAATTGTTACAAATGCCATTTTATAACAATATATATTTCTTTAACTCAAATTCAATTTTTCGAAAATTTAAAAAAAGTTGCCATATTTTTCACCCAAAAGCACCCACATTATGCAAAGGCGAACTATATTTTCGTAACCTTTCTCAGCGGCTAAACACAATCCACGATTAAAGTCAACACCTTTAACCAGTTTGTCAAATTGTTCCATTGCCATTTTATAACGATATACATTTCTTTAACTCAAATTCAATTCCAAATTATCGTATAACGGTGTTGCCATTCCATTTTTACGATATTACGCCTAATTGGGCGCATTTCAACAATGCTGATAGCAGTGCTAAGTTTGCTGATAGCAGTGCTGATAACATTGCTAGTTTTGCTAATAACAAATGCTGATAACAAATCAGCAAAATCATAAAATCACAAAAATCTAAAAACAAAAAAAATCGCAAAATCTCAAAATTTCAAAAATCTCAAAAATCTCAAAAATCTAAAAATTAGAAAAATCTCAAAAATCCAAAAATCCAAAAATTAGAAAATTAGAAAAATCTCAAAATCAGAAAAATCAGAAAAATCAAAAATTAGAAAAATCTCAAAAATCTCAAAAATCTCAAATTTCAAAAATCCAAAAATCCAAAAATTAGAAAAATTTCAAAATCAGAAAAATCTCAAAAATTAGAAAAATCTCAAAATCTCAAAATCTCAAAAATCTCAAAAATTTCAAAAATCTCATATTTCAAAAAAATCAGAAAAATCAGAAAATTAGAAATTTAATATCAAAATATTTTATAAATTTTTATAAAATATTCAAATTTTTAGGATTTATTAAAAATGTCCTAGGATCCCTAAATATATACTACTATTTACGATTTTGACCATGCAAAAAAATCACCGCTACCCCACCCCCCCCCCCCAATCAAAATCTAACTCACAAAATACAAAAGCGATATATTTGTGTTGAGACTTGTTTTGTGGTAATTTTGAATGTACAATTCGATTACAACAATCAAAATCAACATTTAATTAATTGTTTTAATTAATTAGTTATACATGTACTGCATTAGTCAAATATCGACCGGCGCACGTTAGTTTTAAAGCCGCTGAATCAATAGTGCTGCTCAGCATGAATACGATTTACAAACACTAGATAATGATAGAGACAACAAGTCCGTGACTATTATTAGGCATAGCACACATAACATTCAAATAATTGTACACAAATAATTGTACAATAATTGTACAAAATTGGTGTCAAATAAAAGTTTTATTTTCCAAAAGAATTATGACAATCGGTCAATGCGTTCTTGTAATACGGTGTTTTGAAATACTCCGAAAATGGCCGAAAATTGCCGAAAACCTGCCAAAAACAGTGCCCAAAAATAGATTTTTTAAGGATTTAGAGAGCTCAGTTTGTTAATAATGTAACATTCAAAACACCATTTACACATATTTCTTAACAATTGAATATCTATACACCACGTTAAAGTAAAAATATATGGTAAAATTCTATTGCATTAAGCTAAAATAACCTAGTGAAATTGGTCATTTTGACCAGTTTCACTGACCGCAATCAAAAAATGACTAAGTCCAGCTAATTAATATGCGTAAATGTTATAAATCCAGATGTGAATGGTGTATTGCAATCAAACTTGGTATACTGGTTAACTGTATGATACCCAATCTTTTAAACTATAATTTAGTTTCATAAGCTCATTAAATATGCAAACTAGCTAATTATTAAGACTACTGCAATATCCCTTCATAACCATAATAATATTTCTTCACAATCAGGCGTTCAAGGTGTGTTGGACATTACCTGTCTCATTAATCATCCAAGGATAGATATTACAGGGGACAATGACATGTATATCGGTGGATACAGGAGTGGAGACGATACTGGAGCTACTGTAACATTTGGGCGTGATACTGATACAGGAACTGGTAATGGGTTACCAAGGGATTCAGGAGAAAGAAATCACCCAGTTTTGATGGTGAGCGCACGGATACTTGATATGCCACAATCGGGTGGTGTAGAAAGAATCGGTGCATTTTACCTTGACGCTCAGAAAGGCAGTATCGAGGAAAGAATTCCGGCAATAATTATGGCTTCTAATAGTAAGTCAGATCACTTGTCATTCATATATATTCTTGACCCAAAAGGATACTATTACAGGCCTGTAGGGACAATAATGTGTTTATCGGGGATATAAGAGTGGAGACGGGGGCTACTGTAACATTCGGACGTGAGACTACACAGGAACTGATTGTGTGCTACCAAGTGGGACATAGAGGATGGGGTGGACTGACTGACTTACTGACTTACTGACTCACTGACTAACTGACTGACTGACTCACTGACTGACTCACTGACTGACTGACTGACTGACTGACTCACTGACTGACTCACTGACTGACTCCCTCACTCCCCCACCGACCCCCTCCCCCTGACTCACTGACTGACTCACTGACTGACTCCCTCACTCCCCCACCGACCCCCTCCACTCACCCCCTCTCCCCTACTCACTCACTCACTCACTCACTCACTCCCCCACCTTATCATTCCCCACTCACTCACTCACTCCCCCACTCACTCACTCAATCCCCCAAACTCACCCCCCCCCCCACTAATCCCACCCCTCACTTACTCACTCACTCAACTAAAGTGCTCAAAAAAGAGAAATTCATACACTTGGTTTATGTTCTATAGAGTGTCTTCCGATTAGTTTTTTGTCCAAACATGCTAGATAGACATTTAGAGGACTCTTGGAAATTTGTACCTGTTACAAATTACCAAGAGTCTATGACCCGATTCTGACGTCACACCTCCAAAAGGTCAAGTCGAGTCATTAGTCTGCTGATGAAAGGTGTTGTAACACCTGAAAATTCCAGGTAAATATTTCTTGTGTTGAGATCGAAAGTTTAACTTCATATTATTTATCACCAACACAGATGAACTTTCATTCTAATATCCAAACTGTTTACGGCAAGGATTGCCTTGATAACGTCAGACTTTTGGAAAAAACGGGCCAAAAGATCGCCCGGTATCGGAACCATCCCGGTTTAGTCTACACTGTAAACACCAGTCGGTTACGCCGGTAAGCTTACGTCTATCCAGTACTGTTAAAGGAAACAAAGCTAATAATATCTTACGCACAGCGGAAAAGGCTTTACTCAACGTTCGCGTGGGACAAATTGTGCATAAGATCGACAGTTTAGATCACGAAAAACAACGATTGGATACGGTTATTTCTACCGCCAGTGCACTCTTAGAAGGTCAGGATCAAATATGAGACGAAAAGGATCAATTTTGATCCAGAAGCGGTATCACATATGAGCTTACCCTTTCCGGATCAAAGTGATCCGACAAGCAGGATCAAAAAGTTTGATCCGAAATGGGATCAAATATTTCTGTCAAATGATACTGAAACGGATCAAAATAATGATCCTTAATCGGATGTACCTGTAGCTTATGATCCTACTCCAGGATCAAACTGAATCAAAGAAAAAGTGAAAACATAGGGGGTCATCGGGTGACAGATTGTAAAAACAAGCATGCATGCAAGGGTCTTTCGGTGACACCGGGCCAAAAAAAGGGGGGTATTTTTGATGGAGCCTGGTGTGAAACCTAATATTGATTGAGTGCCCCCACCCCCGGGTGCACACTGCAGACTATATATCGAGTGCAGTAAGCTTACTACATCGTGTAGGCCTAGTACATCGCAGTGATCGTGACATTTTGTGAGGAGCATTTTAACCGAAAATCGTACTGATGGCACTGGTCAGGTACAAGAAATTTGTTCACAAGAATAGAGCATGTTCAAACATAAAAAATAAAACTACTTTACCGACAAAATCATGTAACATTTTACAGATTAGACTGGATAACTTACCGCGGTATTTCACCCTTGTTTCAACTGTGGCGACCGAATTCAAAAGATCGTCTGCTTGTCGTCTATCGGTTTGCGAAAGAGTGACGTCAGTCACTTATTGACCAATGAACTGTTTCATCGAATTGATCCGGAAATTAGATCAAAGTTGATCAAGGTGAATTTGATCCGTTTGTTGATATCTATCTGGAAACGGATCAAAACGATCCGAAAACGGATCAAAACGATCCGAAAATGATCCTTAAAGGATCAAAACAAAGTGATCCGGAAATCTACTCATGTATTTGATCCTGACCTTCTAAGAGTGTGGGTTGCCTAGCGACATCATATCGGAAGTGAGGTCACGCACTACGTCATCTCAGTTGAAGGCACACGAGCTGTCCAAAACACGTCAACAATCAAAATTCGCCAGACTCGCGGAAAAGAAAGAACTTGACTCGCGAAAATCGGAAAACAATATCGCCTCTGAATGCATCACCAAATGGGTTAAGAATTGTTCCAAGCGACTTCTCAACGACTCGGAATTATCTGTACTTGTGAAAGGACTGAATTTCGCTGTTTCCCCATCTGAAACTCCGGTAGTTGATCTTATCACCACTACTGAAACTGCTTGTCGGAAGTTGAAAGATCGTGATGCCAGTGAGCTTAGACTAAAAAGAAAGATATTCGCATCTTACCAGCCGATAAAGGTCGAATTGTTGTTGTTTTAGACACTGAGGAATACCAACAAAAGTGTGAGGCTTTGCTAAACGACACCGCTACTTATCAAAAACTAGGCAAAAAGGACCCCACCGCGAAATACAAGAAAGAACTAGTATCTGTTCTTCAAGATATTGAGAATGGCAAAGGTATCAACCGCATAGAATACAGACGTTTGTTCCCCACAACAGAGACACCTCCAAAGTGCTACGGTCTACCTAAAGTCCACAAACCTTCCATTCCGCTGAGGCCTATTGTTAGTAGTGTCAACTCCATCACCTACAACAGCGCCAAACTTCTTGCTGATATTCTTTCCCCTCTGGTGGGCAAAACTTGTCATCACATCACAAACTCGCAACAATTTTCGGAAATTATCAGACATGAACGCGTGGAAGCTGACGAGGAATTACGCTCATATGATGTGACAGGGCTCTTCACTTCTGTACCCATCGACCGCGCACTAATTATCATACGCTCGCGCCTGGAAAGTGACACCACCCTCAGTGATAGAACCCGTCTTACTTCTGAACATGTGCTAAAATTACTTGAGGTCTGCCTGCGATGCACATACTTTGTCTACAATGGAGTATACTATTTACAGATCCATGGAGCTGCGATGGGTTCCCCTGTTTCGCCTATCGTATGCAACCTGTTCATGGAGCATCTGGAACAGATAGCAATTAAAACTGCTCTCCACCCACCATTATGGTGGTATAGATATGTCGACGACACGCATATCAAAATAAAGACCGAACATGCTCAAGAGTTCACTGATCACCTCAACACCATTGATCCGGACATCAAATTCACAACAGAAGGTGAGGACAATAAGACATTAGCATTCCTTGACACATTGACAGTGATCAAACCAGACGGTAATTTTGACGTAAGGATTTACCGTAAGCCAACCCACACAGATCAATATTTAAACTTCTCGTCAAATCACCCTGTCCAGCACAAATTGGGCGTTATCCAAACGCTACACCACAGAGCTGATACTGTCATCACTGACCAGGTTGATATCACAACAGAGAAGCAACACGTTGACAAAGCACTGACCAAGTGTGGGTACCCGAAGTGGGCATTTGACCGTGTCCACAAACCCAAGGGTAAGGTCAAACCGAAAACTAAAAACAGTGAAAACCAGACAAAAGGACACGTAGTGTTGCCTTATATCAAGGGCACATCCGAGGCTCTCCGCAGGATTTTCGGAAACTACGGTATACGCACTTATTTCAAACCTACGCGCACACTACGTCAACTTCTGGTCTCGCCAAAAGACAAAACTGAGAAGAAGGACACTGTAGGCCCAGTGTACATGATCCCTTATCAGGGTCAGACTACCCGGGGTCTTTGCTCCGAGTCATACATCGGGGAAACCGAACGCTCATTAAAGACCCGGTTTCTAGAGCACAGGCGTACTAGTTCCACCTCGTCCGAGGTATCCCAACACATCCATATTGAGTCACCGGGACATCGCGTAGACTTAGACAAAGTCAAAATCCTGGATAGGGATCCTCGTTGGTTTGAGAGAGGGGTCAAGGAGGCAATTTACATCAGAGCCAACCAACCATCACTCAACAAAGACGGGGGCAGGTACAAATTACCAAGAGTCTATGACCCGATTCTGAAAGGTCAAGTCGAGTCATTAGTCTGCTGATGAAAGGTGTAGTAACACCTGAAAATTCCAGGTAAATATTTCTTGTGTTGAGATCGAAAGTTTGACTTCATATTAAATATAAACCATCATTAACACCATTTAATAAAAATCCGTGACGTTTCCAAATTCGCATTTTCTACGCACGCAAGCGACGAGAAAATGCTGTTTGTGGCACTTGAATGGCAAGGAATGAAAGGGATATTGATCACACAGTGACATTGCGTTAGTTCCATCGTGTCTGTTCGAGCGTGCTATTTGATTGTAAATAGCACGTGGTCTTATCTCCCCGCGTAGTTTGTTGAAAATGTGAATTAAGAAACGGTACGCATTTTCATTAAATCGTATTAATCATGGCTTATCTGTGTTGATAGTTGGCAAGTTTGGTACCAGAATGTGCCTAAAAATCCAACAACATGTCTATATAGCCCGCTTGGTCACAAGATAATCAAGAGCTACTCTATGGGATATAAACAAAGTGTATGACTTTCTTTTGTTGAGCACTTTATCTATCTGTCGTGCTGGCAGTCTGGGCGTCGGTGCGGTGGTCCGTCCGTCGGTGGTCCGTCGGTGCGGTGGTCCGTCCGTCGATGGTCCGTCCGTCCGTCCGTCAGTCCGTACGTCCGTCAATATGATCCATCTAATTGTTTATTTATTTGTTTTAATTTATTATTTCATTCATTCACCATTCACCGACGGTCACGCGTTATGAACTCGCCTCCCAATAGGGTGGTGCTGTTACACTTTTTAGTTTCAGGCTGTCATATACCTTAAATATTTTTTAAAACCACAAAAGCTATCTCAACTATCATTTTAAATTTAAAGCCCTGATAACAAGCCATCTGCCTGCAAAATGGCATTGGTATAGCTAATACAGAAGGGGAGCTACCGCTGTTTGAAGTTTAGGGACCAGTGGTGGTACCGGAAGGCGTTGCCGCCGGAAGGGTTCCGCCTGTAAAAACTCAATGGGGATAATCCCATGCTTTGTTCTTTTTACCATCCCCTAATGTTACAAACACCATTCTGGTCCCATTTTTAAGGATATTTGTATTTGTAACAACTAATTAATTATGGATAAGGCAATGATCATCAGCTTTCTTCCTATTCGCTACACAGTCAACATGAATAATCTGCCTCAATTTACCGGATTATAAAAATGACTATAACAGAAAATGTTTTCAACCTATGATAGCAAAAGTACATCCTTAAAAAATATTTCTGAAAATTCTAAAAATATATAAATAAAAATTGGAGATATTCACTAGCCGGTATAATTACCTTACCAACTTAGTAACCTTTGACAATTATATATCATCTGATGGGCAATTTCATGAGGAATTCAAATATGTATTAAAAGTAAATTATGATAGGGGTAGGTTAAAAAATTATATGGATCTCAAATTAAAAATTAAAAATTCTGATATTTTTCCGAACATTTTGAATCATACCATTTTAGTCCTTACTCGTACTATAATTTCAACGGCATATTTGGTTTTCTCACGCAATTACCCTTCAGAAAATGTACTACTTCAGGGGGTATACAAGCAAATATGAATGTGTAAAGTTAAAATCATGTCGCGAAAGCCAAAATCCGTGTGTAATGCGAAAGGAGGCGAGCTTACAACACATGACCCTATTTACCTTTTCAGCTATTTATTCATTCATTCATTCATTTACATTCCCACCTATTAATGAATTCAACTATTTCATTTATTCATTTAAAGGTGTTGTTACTCCTCGAAGAATATCACAAACAGTTAGCGTTGGAGATGATGTGACATTGTCGGTGATAACAGACATAGTGAATACCAGATGGCGACTTAATGGGAATGTGATTGGCGCATGGGATGACCAGAAAGGTGTGCAGATTTCTAATGTTCAAGTTAGCCACGGCGGCATATATGAGTGTAACCAGGCCGGCAATCGTGAAGAAGGGCGACATGCTATATTTCTACTGGTGGTTAGAGGTACATGTACACATACTTATTAAACGCTATAATTATCGGAATATGCTACACTCTTAAAACAATTAGTCATTATTTAAGTCAAAATGACAAGAATCTAGTAAAGTCATATCTGATCCAGAAATCTAGTAAAGTCATATCTGATCCAGAAATCTAGTCAAATTTGTCAAATTTGACTAGATTCTGGTCAAATTTGGACTAGGCTATATCTAGTGATTGTAGTGATTTTGACTAAAATGATGACTAATTGTTTTAAGTGTGTAAAAAGGGTTTATATCCGAAAGTTGAAGACAGTTATATAGAAATTGAAATCAATTATGATCAAATATATTTATTGTATCCACTTTATTTCAATTTCAGCATGTGCATCCGGAAAATGGGGATTACCCGCATGTGCTAATGACTGTCCTGTGTGTTTCAATGGCGGTATTTGTGATGAGCGGTCTGGTGATTGTGTATGTGCACCAGGATTTAGTGGGAACACCTGTGAGACTGGTAGGTAAACGGTGAGCAGGATAACACAGTGCATTTGTATAATACGACACCACACAGTGCATTTGTTTAATACGACACCACACAGTGCATTTGTATAATACGACACCAGACAGTGCATTTGTTTAATACGACACCACACAGTGTATTTGTATAATACGACACCACACAGTGCATTTGTTTAATACGACACCGCACAGTGCATTTGTTTAATACGACACCACACAGTGCATTTGTATAATACGACACCACACAGTGCATTTGTATAATACGACACCACACAGTGCATTTGTATAATACGACACCACACAGTGCATTTGTTTAATACGACACCATACAGTGCATTTGTTTAATACGACACCACACAGTGCATTTGTTTAATACGACACCACACAGTGCATTTGTTTAATACGACACCACACAGTGCATTTGTATAATACGACACCACACAGTGCATTTGTATAATACGACACCACACAGTGCATTTGTTTAATACGACACCACACAGTGCATTTGTTTAATACGACACCACACAGTGCATTTGTTTAATACGACACCACACAGTGTATTTGTATAATACGACACCACACAGTGCATTTGTTTAATACGACACCACACAGTGCATTTGTACAATACGACACCACACAGTGCATTTGTTTAATACGACACCACACAGTGCATTTGTATAATACGACACCACACAGTGCATTTGTATAATACGACACCACACAGTGCATTTGTTTAATACGACACCACACAGTGCATTTGTTTAATACGACACCACACAGTGCATTTGTATAATACGACACCACACAGTGCATTTGTTTAATACGACAACACACAGTGCATTTGTATAATACGACACCACACAGTGCATTTGTTTAATACGACACCACACAGTGCATTTGTATAAACCTAACCCTACTACGTCTCACAGTAACATCACAGCCAGCACAACTTTGCTTTGCGCGCGCACAAGTTCTATCTCATGTAGCACTAAACTACGGGTATAATGGTCTCCGATTTGTTAGCCTGTGAAGCCCCCCCCCCCCCCCCCCCCCCCCCCCCCCCCCCCCCCCCCCCCCCCCCCCGTGGCTGAGTGGTAGTATATCTCGCCTGTCATGCGGCCGACCCGGGTTCAATTCCCGGGGCCGGGGGACATAATTTTCCCCATTTGTTATTTAACCCTCTCCCCTGTCCTTCGTTCCATCCCCACTGCCACGTTTTAGGGTTAGGGTTAAGGTTTAGACACGTTCCTGCAATAGAAGCAAATTACGGACTGGGTGGGGGTATAAGCATGAGACTATAAATAAACAGGTTATATGTACGTAAATGCTAGTATCACAAGACCACGACTAAATGTATTTCTGTATTTATCCATACATTTATTTATCGTTAGATTGATATTTCTTTTCCAGTTCACGGTCGTAACAAGTGGGGCCAAGATGGAGGCTTGACGTGTTCAAAAAGGAATACTGATGCATGTCGTGGATTTCTCTTCTGTCTTCCACATCCGTATGGATGCTCATGTGGAGCAGGATATCGTGGTATAGATTGCGATCAAGGTGGGTTCACTTTAAGACGATTTATAGACTTTGGTTGCAGCCCATTCCAGTAACATGGTAACAGGTAATGGCAACCATTAAATGAGAAGGCAGTATAATCTGATGCAAATTATAATGTGTAAAACAGATTCGAATTGATTTCAAAATAATCATGCGCATCAGTAAAGTTTGACTCGTTCATTATTCAAACTGATAGGACCATGGTAAATACAATTTATATTACAGATTGCGAAGAAGGCACTTATGGTGCCGGCTGCCGCTCTCAGTGTCATTGTAATCAAAACATGCGATGAAGTGCAGACACAGGAGCGTGCAGTGACGGACAGTGCCATTCAGACTGGTATGGAGACAATTGTCAAAGTAAGTTTGATAGTTCCGCATAGTTATAACGTTATAAAGGGTTCAACAAAAGAAAGTATACCACTTTGTTTATGTCATTTTGAGTAACTTCTAATTTGTTTTTGTCCAAACGGGCTAGATAGACATTTAGATTAATCTTTTAGGCATAATTTGATACCAAATTTTCCCCCTAACAACAAAGATAAACAATGATTAGCACCATTTAAAGGAAAATATCCCATTGTCAAAAGTCGCATTTCCAATACACAGCACGAGAAGAAAGGGCCAATTGTTAACACACACATATGCCGTATTTATCCCGTACTGATCACCGCGCTTATCCCTCAATGCGCGGGCTAATTCAAATGTAAACTGATGCATGGGTGAAGGATTTGAATGTAAAGGAATGTGGAGAACATGGACAGATTAACCAAATCTTCTCGTGCTGTGTATTGGAAATGCGACTTTTGAAAATGGGATATTTTCCTTTAAATGGTGCTAATCATGGTTTATCTTTGTTGTTAGGGGGCAAATTTGGTATCAAATTATGCCTAAAAGATTCATCTAAATGCCTATCTAGCCTGTTTGGTCGCAAACAAATTGAAAGTTACTCAAAATGACATAAATAAAGTGGTATACTTTCTTTTGTTGAACCCTTTATTTAAAAGCGTCCAATGCAAACTGGTACGGTATTTTGAAACAACGTTTAGTTCAATTTGTCCATTGAGTACCCTAAGTTGAAGTGTTTGGATAAAATACGCATTCCGTTCGAACAGAACATTTTTTATTCAATTTTAATCGGCCTTGATTTTAACTACGTATCTTGTGCTTCAACTATCAGCATCGACTGTACTGTTAAACTGACGATAACAAATATTTAATTAGGACTCACGTAAAACCTTTTTCATATTCTTGATATGTTTAATTCCACAATGTTTATCTACTACAGTGATTAGCCTACCGATTGATGCTCAAACGGTATGTCATGATTTTGTCAACATGAAAATCAATGATATTTAATTCCTTATTTTGTAATCCACTTTGAAATATTATAATCTTTCATACGAATATTAGATCATGAGGATCTGTCTAACAAACTGGAGATACACTCCAGTATGTAAGGGTTGGTGATCTCAACCCTTTCGGCAAAGTGAAACAAATGTTATGTTAATATTTGTTTGATATTAGCAACAATACTCTCTCGTCTGCTTGTCTAACCTTGTGTTTCCTTCTCTTTTTAAGGAAGTCACTTTTTGAATTTTGTGAATGTTGTAATTACTAAACTATTAATCAAATGCATATAAAAGTATACATTTTTGGAAGGGATTTGGGTCAGAGAATCCATTTTTGCCATCAATTTTGACCAAAAATGATGTTTTTTTTGAGAAAATCACAAAAAAAATCACTTTTTTGACCAATTTTATTTGGGACAAGCTAACAAAATTATTTTTGAGAAAAAAATGCCCAAAAATGCTTGATTATATTATTAAAACACTAATTTAGTGCCGATTTTCTCATTTTCTCTTTTAAAGCTGTATATTTAAAATGTTGACCGAAAATGGCCAAAAAAGTGAAACAAATCTGAAAATATCACATTTTTGGCACTTTTTGGTCAAAATTTCAAATAATGTTATCACATTTGTCATCTCTCATTTCTTATATTTCTGACATCGCCTCCACTGATTGGTACCACAGACAGATGTCCAGGTGAGTTACCTGATATATGAGTTATTTCTTCTAATGATTATTGCCATGTTATTAGACAATTCAATGCATGCAACATTTACTCTTCCCCATTGTACTATACCTGGAAACTAGGGCAGACATTTTCCCAATGGTACTTGATCTTCGAAAACAATAGAACTCTACTCCTCTATGCGGAGAATACGGGATTTCCATGTTCTTTGCCAAACAATTAAAGTTTTGCCTGTATGTAGTGAAAATCGGCTGTTCCAGGTTTCTAAGTTTACAATGGAATTTGACCTATATTTCAGAACCCCAAACAGCAATAGGTTTGCAAGCAGAAATATTACCGACAATGGTTATTTCTATTCAATGGGACGAAGTTATGTCATGTTCTACTGCTTTACATCCATCTCTTCTTTTAACTCAACAACTTTTGTGGTAGAGCAATTGTTGAGGTGTCATTTGAACGCCTATTTATCTAGCTACATTGTGTGAATAAATCAGGTATTTCTTTAACTGTTTGGCTGATATATGATTGATTATATTGTGAAAGTCAGGGCAGGTGGCGGTGGTGGCGGATGTGGAGGTGCGCTGTGTACAATCTCTATGGGGAATATAGAATATGTTCCCAATTCTACGTTCAATTCACATTAATTCCTCATCCCTATATGGTACAAAAATGATTTTGCTTTCATTTTATAGATTATTTTATATTCTATAAGATTCTGTTTCAACAAACGTGACCACTATTATGTAATAATTGTAATCATGAATCGATTGCATTGTCATTGGCTTTCTCTTCGCTACATAGTAAACTTGCCTTAATTTATCGGTTTTACATACGTGACTATAACAACAAAAAAGTATTCAACCGATGATAGCAAAATTATACATTTTTGGAAAACTCTCAAATAGGGGAATTAAAAAGAAATGCCGTTTAAATCAGGCTAGGGTGCATACCCCCAAAAATATATACTTGTAAACTCTAATAAATATGAAATTAAAACGTGTGTGCTCATTGTATATTTCAGCAAATTACCATTGACCATGTTGACAACCATTATGTTCTGATGCGTAATTGCATGAGGAACTAATATGCACAGTAAAATTATGATTGGGATAGGTATACAAATATTATTGAGCTATCAAAATATGAAGAAGAAAAAAAATCGATATTATTTTAACATTCTTAATCACAACATGTTACCAATTAGGTCCTATTTAATTTCCAAAAGCATATCTGGATTCCTTGTGAGATTACCGCTCAGAAAATATATACTTTTTATGGGGTAAAACATGTAGTTATAGCGATATGCTAATTCGAATCTCAGATGGTGTAAAATGTTTAAAAAATGACATGCAACGGGAAGGGTTGCGAACTCAAAACACATGGCCATAAAGTAGTTATTGGCATGTAAGACTTAAATGTCTCTATTAAACCTGCAAGCGAATTGTCAGCAGAGCAACACCCTGAAAGTGGGGAATCGACATAATTAAAGTTTGAAAGAATAAGTGCTCGCATTGTGTGATTACAAGTATCAGTGTTGGTGTCGTGCCGAGTCTAATATATTGACAATTATTAATTGAGTATAATATATTTGATTTCTCAAATCAAATGTCGCAAAATTTGGTTACACATTTCATGGATCCAACAGTGTTTATATAAAGTTAGGGAGTGTTCAGAAATACTGGGGTGAGGGGGCAGGGGCAGGGCAAAATGAGAGGCAAAAAAGATTAAAGTTGCCGATCGGGGGACCAACAAGTTTTGAGGGGTGGTCAAAAAGGTTACGTCATACTGGACTTTTTAGTTATCAGTTGCCAATTTCTGCGCACTTCACAATTCAAGCTTTAAACAAGATGGTTTCAGGAACGTTTTTCTGGACCATTTTAGTTATAAACAGGTTTCAACATTGTAATGCGTCTCACCCTAAATATCGTTGCTTCCACCGTCACTGGTACGGAGTACCGAGAAAAGAAGACAATGTAAAAATCTGTTTGAAGAATTTGAATTTGAGCATTATGTACCTAAAAGAAGTGGTCTTCGTTCTGCCTCTGACACTCGGATTCTTGCTGTACCTAAAACTCGTCTCGCTACCGCCAAGAAAGGATTTTATGCCTCCGGCCCATTATTGTGGAATAATTTACCGCGTCACATCAGGGATGCCTCATCACTGACTCAATTTAAGAAGATGTTAAAAACTCACTTATTCCACCGTCATAGTGCGAGTGATGTTTAACACTGTTAATTTTAATTTTATGTTTTAATTTTGTTAAGCGCTGTGGTACCATTGTATAATGTGTAAGAGCGCTATATAAATGCTCATTGTTATGTTATGTTATGTTTATATAATCATCATGTTTTTGGTTTGGATGTTGTTTAAGTTGAATTTTTTTTGATTTTTGAGGGGGACAATTACCAAACAATTGACGGCAATGTCTTGATAGACGTCCCATGAATGATGTGCGCATGCTCATAACAATTAAAATGCGTTGTAGTAGTACACGGTTTATTCCGTAAGGGACGTCTAGCAAGATATAGCCCAATTGACACCGTAACCCCCCCCCCCCCTCCCCTCCTCCCCAACCCATGGGGCCCCTTTGCACTTTACCCTCCCCTGCTCGTGCTCCTTACCCTCATTTTCTTCCTTCTTCTCATTCCTTCTCCTATTACTACCAATAGGTGGGGCGGTAAAAAAAAAGAGTTTTCCAGTTTGTAAAGAGGGTCGAAAAAATTTAAGACATCGACAAATACAAGTTGCCCAGCCCCCCCCCCCCCCCCCCCCCACCCTCAAAAATATGTTTGAACACTCCCTTATTATTTGCTAAAGATAGTCCATAATTACCATTTCAAGTTAAGTTCTTTATACCGCAGGCATGGGTTTTATAATCATAGTATTATTACAACATTCTTTTGCCTTTCTTATATACCTTTATATGAACTGATTTTTGTGTTTTTTAATGTTGGTTTTCTATTGCGAATAAAACCTTTGAGCAATATGCACATGCATTCTGCCCCCACAAAATACAGTGGTCGAATGCATCAATTAATAATTGTCAAATACATCTCTCTTAATATTCATTAATTTGTAGAACCCGGACCAGTTAATGAACTGTTGGTGTCACAAACGTCCTCACCATATGAACTTACCGTGTCTTGGTTGGAATTGATAGAAGGTCGATGCATAGTTGAAGGATACATCATTCGATACACTCTTATCAACCAAGATCAATGCAAAGAGGAGATTGAAGAGACGATTCAGATAGACACCAGTGATCTGATGGTGGTTTTGGATAATCTGTACCCCTATTCCACATACCGGGTATCTATCTCAGCCGTGACCTCTGCAGGTGAAGGATTGGAGTCATCGATGATTCAAACAACGTATGAAGCGGGTATGTATAGACAGTATATTGATCATAAACATACTCTTATTCCCTCGCCTTGCACCAATGAAACCCGGGTCAATTCTGTGCACGACCGCGGGCTTTATGTGCATTTGGTTTATCACGATCCATGCACGCTCTCGCATGTTTTCTCCGGGTTCTCCGGTTTCCCTCCTGCTTTCAAAATCAGTGATCAGTGATCAGTTGTTTCGTTAATCAAAAACTTCCTTGACCCAATGGTATTTGGGGAGCTGCATTGAAAAATGGTGGATGTTACAATTAACTGCGGATAGGTTTGCGCTAGAAATTGGCAGCATCCTAATTGATGCGACCTGATTCTGATGATTCACCAGCAGCAAAATCACAGCGCTTTTAGCCATTTGATGCGCCACAAGTGGCGCGCGCGTCACCATTTAAGAATGCCTGATATATAGCATCATGCTGCCAGGTTTCAGAGTCACACATGCAAAAATGAGTGCTTGAGAGTACATTGATTTGTGTGTTTGGTAATCTGCGCTCCCACACGTAGACGTGCACGCTCCAAGAAAATAAGATTGAGGATTATTTTCATCTAAAATTGGTTTGCCTCTTGAAAAATGCAACCTGCTATATATATTTTTGTTTACAATGATAACACTGGACTATCGGTTCAAGTAAAGCAACCCTTAGCGCGGATCCAGGCAGTGAAAAAGACACCCTTCATTGTCCGTGGGATTTGGTTGACATGTTAATAGTGGAGTATTTGTTCTCTTTGAGTAACTTTCTTGTTATTATTATTATTATACTCGGATAGCCTGTATATTAACCCCCTTGCTGGTTTTCTCCGGTGGCGCCAGTTTGTCCGATGTTAGAAACATCATTTCCCTCTCTTATAAGCCAGAAACATGGTCAGCGAACATTTAATGTTGGTCTCTATTTTTAACTGTACAACAACAAAACTGTGGTCGGCCATGTTTGTGAGGTCGACCATGTGTGTGACCTCCCCCCCCCCCCCCCCCCCTGTGTAACAGGAAAGGCTCAGTAGGATGAGAGTTAACTAGCAACCCCATTGACTGTCAGTAATATCTTATTTTCTTCAGAGCCCTCATTGGCACCATCCAATATAAGTGACAGTGAGGTCGGGTCAACTATGTTGAGTATGCAGTGGATGCAACCACCGTGTGGTTCGAGACACGGGAAACTGTCTTACTTATACCGTCTTAAGAACCAAACGGGCGCAGTTGTGAGGACGGGTGTAACCCAATCAACGAGCGTAACGATAACAGAGTTGGAACAACTTACACATTACACTTTCCAAGTAGCGGGCGTTACTGATGCAGGCAGTGGTCCATGGTCAGATCCATACAACACTGCAACAACACGAAAAGGTAGATTTAGTGAAAGTTAGACCGTACTGCAAAACCAGTACATATGGCTCATCGTAAAGTTAATTATACGTAAGACTGTTATGATTGGCGTCAAAGTAATAGTTTGCACCAAAGAAAATTAAACTAATAACGATGCAAATAGTTTCTTCTTTATTTCAGCAATATTTGCTGGTTTCAGTTCAATTTTCATGGGTGCTTGTATTTGACCCTGAAATATAAACACTTGTATGTTCCGATCACTTAAGCTTTTTTTTCTCGCTTCGGTCCAGTGAATAGTTACGGAAGTAGGCCTACTTATCATAAGATAAATCAATATCGGTGATTAGTCTTGATAACCGTGGAATCTTAGATTGCAATGAAAATGTTTTCATGACAATTCCAATGCTCAATGTTATATTACAACAGACACAAGGGACCAAACGGACTAGGCTTAAATGTTGTACCAAGTGCAATATTGTGTCATCCGGTATTGTTACCTCGCCTTATGAGTTTAAAATAAAAACTGGTTTGATCAGTTCCAAATTGGCGATCAAAACCGCTTGCGTGTGGCCATAATCGCGCGCGTACGCGCTTGGATTAGTTTTGCCCGCGGAAAGATAAAAGCCGAATACTTCTCGCCAATTTTGAACAGATTATAATAAAGTAGGTAAGGCCTACATCGACAGCTCTCATAAAATATAAATACACCGAATGGCGCGTGTTGCACTATTTGCAAACCTTTCTTGGGTACTTTGTCAAGTTTGTATACAATTGTCATGAAATTTGAGTTATGTTTTTAAAATTGTTAAAGGTTCCAAGAAATATATAGTTTGGTTTGTGTTAAGATGACAAAATTCAGCATCAAAACGTGACAGAAAACAACAACAAATTAACAAACGAACAAATAAACAAACAAACAAACTGACATTCGAATTCGAGACAGTTCATTATGCGTCGCTCCCATAGCATATGTTTACTTATTAAGGTATAGAGAATTGTCAATGTGTGAACAATTTTGTGTCCCCTCTCACAGAAATAAAGGCACCGGCAAAACTTCCAGACATTGATGACACTCATGTAACGTCAACAGCTTTTGCTACGGTTAGAATAACAATTCCACAAAGCACTAATGAACTCGTAACGTAAGTTATTTCACGATTTCTTTGATTATTCCGTTTTTAAAGGAGCACTGAGAAGGGGAGTGTGCCTTCAATATTCCTGGAAATCAGTTTTATACACCTACGTTATACTTTGACAATACTATTATCAAAGTACCATGTGAAACCGTAATTACCTCAATTCGACGTCTATCGTGTATAACTTCATGTCATTTCGATGGAGATGACATCAAATTTATTAACACCACTCGCCACATAAATTGCTTCAACCGAATTTCTATCCAACGCCATCATTCATCCCTATTCCCATAAACTATTATATTCCAGGGTTCCTACCTACCCCATCCACTAAAAAAAAAGCAAACAAATCTCAAAATTTCATTTTTCTCGGCAATCTCTCAGTGTCGAGGTCTATTTTGAGGAAAGACTGCACACCACATGCTTTAGAAAAATGATGGTCTCCCATAACTGCGAGTCCTAGCTCCCAGAGACTTACGAGACAGTAACAACGCTAAGAAACGTATGTCTATCATTCATGTGTGGAATCAAATCAAGTACAGTGTGGAAATGAACCCACTATTACGAAAGGGCGTATAGAGCGAACAGAATAACATATCATCATTTATTAATGACTACAAGATTTTCCAATAAAATTAGATTTTAACGTGAGTCTAGACTGTGTCCCTCTATTTCGCTGCCATCTTTAAAAATGGCGGACCATATCGAGGGACTGGGAAAATGAATGGAAATGTTGTGGGAAGTCACGACACTTCCGGTCACTTCCGACTTACTGCCCATGCGCAAGTCTGCTCGAACACTAATCCAAAGCTCCTGGTTGGTCAAATCTAAACTGTAGCGATGTTCACGATTGGTAAATCAGTGCGCCCAACCGCGTCACGCGATGCAGAAACCTGCGTAAAAACAACCGACGCGGTGTGGCGTAATAGTGCCTGACAAAGTTCATGTTTATTCACGAGTCTATCAGCGCACACTTTTGGGACTGTATTTGTTTTTAGTCTTCAAAATTAAGCACCCTCGCAGGGGCCAGTTTCAGGCTGAGGACTCGCACTTAACTGGGATTGGGGGAAATGAACCGTGTTACCCTGTTTGATACTCAGATACATATACATCACTTTCACGAAAGGGAGTATAGAGCGAACAGAATAACATATCATCATTTATTAATGGCAACAAGATGTTCCAATAAAATTAGATCTTAACGTGAGTCTAGACTGAGTCCCCGTGACCCTCTATTTCGCTGCCATCTTTAAAGATGGCGGGCCATATCGAGGGGCTGGGAAAATGAATGAAAGTGTTGTGGGAAGTCACGACACTTCCGGTCACTTCTGTCTTACTGTCCATGCGCAAGTCTGCTCGAACACTAATCCAAAGCTCCTGGTTGGTCAAATCTAAACTGTAGCGATGTTCACGATTGGTAAATCATTGCGCCCAACTGCGTCACGCGATGCAGAAACCTGCGTTAATCCACCGACGCAGTGTGGCGTAATAGTGCGTGACAAAGTCATGTTTATTCACGAGTCTATCAGCGCACACTTTTGGAACTGTATTTGTTTTTAGTCTTCAATGTTAAGCACCCTCGCAGGGGCCATGTGTAAATTGTGCAGACCAGAATGATTCAGTATAACGTGATTGTTGCTTATACAATCGAGAAACTGAACTTCTGAAAGAGCGTAATCAACCGTATATTTTATTATTTGACAAAATGGTCAAAAAGCAAAACAGATTAAAAAAACACTACACATTCTAAAGCACACCTCACATTAAATGATTTCACAAGTTTAGTGTCCTTGTCGACTCCCGATACTTTATTCCTATACTATGTGTTTCCAACTGTATAGAGGTTATCAAGTTGGTGTTCAGATAAAGGAGATGAAACCAAAAAGGAGGACGAGTCGATTCGGTCATTATTTCGAGTCAAAAGAAGCGTACGTGACGGCAGAGTTATCCAAGAATGACGTCATTCGGAGCCCAGTGTTTCTAGTAGGTGATGGTCAAATGTACGGACAGTATTACAACGCTCCGCTGGAGGCTAACCAAATGTACACGTTGCACGTTGCATTTGTCGTCCGAATAAACAACACTGTAAGTTGATTGAGTTCCGTAGAGAGAAACTTTAATACATTTACCAGAGTAGTATCAGCAGACTGTATGTATGTAATGTCTTTAAAAATAGAATGCACATAGGATGCACGGTGTAATGGGCTGTATTTCGGTGTATTTAAACACAGTTAGCTAAACACGCGTTTAATTTTGACTTTAAACGCAGCGTTTAACTACACGCAATCCTCAACAATGTGTTTAACTTAAACCGCGTCTAACTCACTGAAAAGTGTCCAATTTTAAACATGGGAATGCGGGTAGTTTACAACGCACGTTTAACTATTCTCAATTCGGTTAATATCTAGTAGAAAGGTTGATTTCTCTTTTGAAAAATCCATGTTGTAAAGTATAATAAGCTTATACTTACAATTTATGCGTAACGTTTCATGCTCACTGAGCACTTCATCAGACTATTTGACATCTGAATTCTTCACTGTCTTTTTGTAGTGATTACCACCGGTAGTAGAGGGCGGTATAAAGATCAGCTTGTCGGTCAATATTATTGTCTTAATCCTATAGATGTAATTTCATACATGTCATACAAGTTTCCAAGTTTTTTATCATAATTGAGGGCGCAACCTCCAACACATCTCTTATTGTCCCTTTAAAGGATGAACTCTAAGCTAATACAACAGCGTCTAATACAAGAATACTGCCCTAACTGTTAATCACAGTCTCTGCGACTCAAACTATAAGTTTGCGTTATTTAAATGCATCACAAGGATATGTGTTTTAGGCTCAAATAATTCTACGAAATGATGTTTGCTATCCAACAGCATAATCATGTGTACAGTACGAATATTGTATAACGTTCTTTACTTTTTAAGGTGGTATGTGCACTTGATTTGTCTAACTCAGTGTACTGATTACCTTTTGTTTGTAATATGCGGTTAATATCATCAAAAAAGAATTAAACATTAAAATGCTTTCATAACCATTTTACAGGTTTTTGAAGCGTATTGGTCCGAGGGTACTGATGTCACTACGCCTTCTACTTATGATGAGAGTAAAACCAGTAAGAATATTCACAAATTACATTATAGCAATACATGGGGATTGATTATCATGTTTTAACAGTTTCTGATCATGATCCGTTTATGCATCCTAAACTACAATACAAGAGCAATCAATAAATCCCTTATTTTCGGCAACTATATAATATTGCCAACGTTTACATCCTCGACTTCTAGAAGGAGGAGGTATTTAATGTTTTCACGGGAACACAAATGTGTAGCTATGTGGTATTGGTACTACTTAATGTGTTAGTGTGGTTTTATTATCATGGTCATTGCCCATACCACAAATGACTGCTTAATAGGTAGTCTATAAGCAGTCGAAGACAAATGACTACCTAATTAAGCAGTCACCGAATAGTCAGTGTAGAAATAAGCAGTCGAAGACATGTTACTTATGCAGTCGATCGAAATGTTAGCAGTCTAACATTTATTTAATCAGTCAAATATAAGCAGTCGAAGACTTGATAAGTTGAAGGTCTATTTATGTAGTCGAAGTCCTATAAATGAAGCATTATAGTACTTATAACTTTTGTAAACATCAAAAGGAAGCGCTGACACTTTATGAAGCTCTAACACTTAGAAATGTTCAGCATCAAAATGATGGTAGCCTTGGGAACATTGTTCCATTCTCCCTGTAGTGCTGCAATAAGTGTTCGTCTATTGACAGGTGGATTGTCTCTTCTTGATACACGCATCCAAGCTCATCCCAGGGTACCATCAGGAACTTGATTGGAAGCATGAGAAGGAGATGCACAGCCTGCCTCCAAGCTGGAGGTGGACATACCCGTTATTAATGACCTCATTGTTTGTTTGGATATGAGTTTGTTTTGACTCTCTGAAATGTTTTTAACTTTATGTTGCTGAAATTGTTTGCTGTGACCTGTGATGTAAGACGTTGTCTGAATCAGTGCACATTTCTCTTGTGTCATTGAAGCAAACAATTGGTTATTGATTGCCATTTGAAGCAATACATTGCAGTAATATTGTATCCAAATTTGGTACATTTTCATGCACAGAATCTTATTTGGTGATCTGTTAAAATTGTATAAGTTTCTTTTTTGGCTCAGTGTATTTCAATGAAGACTTATTTTGTTTTGAAGACCTAATAAGCAGTCACATTTAATTTGCACACATGTCACATGATCAACAACTGCCATTTCACATTTGCTGTTGTTGTCCTAGCTGTATCATGGCAGTTAGGTTGTGGAGCATAAATGATGGATATTTCGGTGTCTTTCAGAGGTATTTGATATTTATGTAAATTTTGATTTACCCTGTATGCACTTACATTCAGATAGCTGAAATGTGTAAAATATAGTAAGCTTTAATAGTAACTTATAGTTCAGTTCATACGCTTATAAAGTTAGTAAGCTTGTAGATCGACAGACCATTTGTTTACAAACCTTATCAAATCATAATACTAACAAGTTACCCAGTAATATCAGAAGGCTCTATGCAGATTTGATATGGTTTGGAACATGTGGGATGGAGGCAAAGTATGCCTGTATGAAATGTACAGATTTTGATGAATGATGGGGTGAGTTGGGGGGGGGGGGATTATTGAGTTGGGGGATTGTTGAGTTGGAGGGGGGGGGGGGTATTGAGTGGGGGCATGCATGTATACTGTACCACATAAGCACTAAATGTATCTGTCTGATTTATATTTATTCTGCTATGTGTGCCACACATATAACGCCTAAAATGCTCAGTGATCATACGGGTATCAGACGCAAAGTTTCCAAAAGCAAAGTTCAGAAAAAAGGGTATCATTGCCGTATTTGGGGTCCTTATTTGTTCTGGGAGAATTTTAAATAGTCACAATGAATTTATTTTATTAGAATTCGTAGCATAAAGCCATATCCCATCCCGGGATCAGCCTTGTTCAAGCGCGTCATTTGGCTTTTTTTTTAATTTTTGGATGAGTTGGATAAAATAGGGCAATATGCGAGAAGCCATCCGAGGCTCGCCAGTTTATATTACATAGTCTTCATCTCACAAACAAGTGTGTATTTAAAATAAGAGCTTCACAATAGAGCTTCCAAATAGGCAAAAATTAGAGCTTCACAATAGAGCTTCATAATAGGACTTCAAATTAGAGCTTCAAATAGGAAGTCGACTGCTTACTAAACGTCCATTTGAAGCTCTAGCGACTGCTTTATAGAGCTTCAAAACGTTCATTTGAAACTATAGCGACTGCTTATAGAGCTTCAAAAAGGCTCATTTGAAGCTCTAGCGACAACTTATAGAGCTTCAAATGCTTATCTTAGTATACATTTGTGATATATCTTCCACTACATGATCGTCTGCTTAAAATGACTGCTTAATGACTATCAGAAGATGTATGATGGTCCCTGCCTTCCACCAATCAAACTAATCACCATCACGTATGAAAGACGTGTTTCACTACGGTTCCTGATACCAAGGTTCTTCTTTGACCCTTATAATTGTGTTGATCATTTAATTGTGTACTAATCTGTAACATTAATATTTTGATCCGTAGGTAGAGCTGCAACTACCGCAATAACAGCCGTGCTTGTCATTGTGATTGTCATATCAGCGCTAATTAATGGGATTCTGTCTTTCCTATTGGTGAGGTGAGGCATTGGTAAACGATACCTGACCATTTCGTAGTATGAAGATATTTATGAGAGAGCTAAATTGATATTTACTATATTTGTTTCACAGTGTTTTAACACTCGTGCATTTATTATTACTTGCTTTCATATAACAATATATCCAAATTATAATACAATAACATTGTAACAAGCACATATACAAAAACTCTTAATGGAAACAATCCTAAATGTCATAATGACAAAGGTGAAATTACCTGACGCATTCTCAATTCAGCTTCAAAAAGGAAAAATACAATTTTTGCAATAAAACACACATAACTGATGAACTTATTATTTACAATGTTGGAAGTATGCATTCCGAATAAAACGATGTCAACATTAAATTTGAACTAAATATTTAATTTGGAAGAAATAAGATTATTGGCGTGGTCCCATATGGCATTAACCGTTTTACATAAGAAAAATAAATGGTCTGTGTAGTCAATAGCGTTACATGAACTGCAGATGTTTGATGCCCCTTTCCCCATTTTGTGTACCATTAATTTGGTCGGGTAGCTGTTATGGAGAATTTTCAAGTTTTTGTTATCAACCTTGCTTCATGAGTGCAGTCAAGAATTGCCTTCCAACTAGGTTTCCAATTTAATATGAAATTGAGAAAGCGTCTTATCCAGAGGTTTTACCAAATTGGGAATGAAACTATGGAATTAAGGATTACCTTTTAAACACTTTTGTGTTACTACATGTAGCAACAACAGGTGTTCCATTAAAATTAATTTCTGTATTCTCACACACCACACAAATTAGCAGGCCTACTGAGCTTAAAGTTTTCAATAGTGAGAAAGTTACCCCGATACATAATTGCAATAATTTAGAACCTAAAACTATTGCGTTAATACTGATAGTGAGTGCAAATACAACCATTTTTTTTTCGAAGTGCAACTTAAAGGTTCGATATTAATTTACCGTGTCGGGTATTTTACTTATACAGGGCCAAGAAACAGCACCAAGAAAAGACTAAATCCACGCCAGCGGGGGCGTTAGCAAGCACAACCGATTCACCTAGTCCGCAGATTAAAATGTCACCAGAAGGCTATGCAGAATACAAACCTAACAGCTCAGAGGGTACGTCGTATCAAGGTATTAGTGAGGTCGATCGACCATTGGGACAGGAGGAAGATACTTACGAGGAGATACCGGCTTCTAAGTATGCTACCACTCTTTTAAGCGCTGATGATGAGAAACAGGAAGAGGAAGGTGCTACCACTCTTTTAAGCGATGATAATGGAAAGCAGGAGGAGAATGGTGCCTACACCAACGACTCTATGATAAAACGTAGGCCACCAAACAATCTTCAGCAGCAGGAGTAGGCTAACTATAGTTCAGTCATTTCCAAATTGTCAAGCTCCTTACAGCAGCGATTTAATACAGAAGAACATTACGCAACAGTGACTGTATGCCATTTAGAGAATAATGACTACGTAACAACTGTTTTCGTGAATTTGTTTTGAAATCAGAGGTTTTTGTTCTGGTCTGAGGAATTGTCCCGAAGGAGCGCAGCCCCCGAATGACCAGAACAACAACCGAGGATTTTAAAATAAATTCACGAAAACCGGGTTTTAAGCAGTCATTATTCTCATTCATTACTAAAAAAGATGCATTTATCAGAATCGTTGATTTGTACCGATATAATCGCGCTAATAATTCATTAGCTTTCTGTTTATTTTGTCCATCCCTTCTTAGTTATTGAAACAGTCCAAGTCGGGTCATCCCCTCATTAACAATTTAATCATTCAACCAATCAGAAATAAGCTTTAATCATGTTTCCTCATAACTCATTGAATATTCAGTTTAGGGGCGTGATGCTTCAATTTGATTGGTCGGTCAATGAGCAAAACAATCGAACCCTTTGGCGCAGTACTCTCGGGCAATTATTAGTAACCTGCGCTCGGCGTGCGCGTTCTCATCTAACGATTAATGTTATCTTATTCATTTTCCAGTGGAGCTGAAGCAATTATTTCTTTCAGAAAGGCTTACAAATTCAAAAGAAAATGCTGTGTATAGCATCATTAAGGTCAAATGTTAAAGTGAACAGACATGTACATATTTCTTCATGCTTGTATATATTGCATGTTTATAATTATCATTTTGGAGGGTTCACATTTTTAACTTTATAAAAATGTATACGTAAAAATTCGGACCATCTACGCAATAATAAACCAAACGTGTTATATTGTCTAAAGAGAAAGTATGTTAAACTTAGGACCTACTTTCTTGAATGCCACAGGGTTGTACGCTCAAAACCAAAGCATTTAGTCATTTCCAACTATAATCATGACAGATGTCAATCTGGTTGCCATAACTTTTATTCCTACAAAGATTGGTGAAGGACAACAAACATGACAAAGGCTGTAGGTTCATGTGCCATTTGTTAGGACCCCTTTCTGTGACATTTCTCTAAAGCAGAACAAATCGAGAGTTTTGCTTCAAACATTAATAGCCTTAACAGAAGCATGGGATTATGGGTAAATTATACATTTTCTGAGAGCAGATAATGTGTCAAATTTTATTTTGTAAATATGGGGTCGCTACACAGGTGTAGAAAATATATAGGGTGTAATATAAAGAAATACGCTAAACATGCAACGTTTTTCATCATTGAACTGTTTTCTTTAAACTTCAATTGATATTTGATTAAGTTGCATGCTTCAAATGTACATAAGTATACAAACAATAACAGTGTTCCATTTGTGTTTAGTTTTAAAGGATACATTATGCAGAGTTGTCATCATTTATCTGTAACATATTTGTAACATATCATTACAGGGTGTATAACAATCTAGATGCATGTGTATGCTTACATGGCCACTCAGCTGCCACTCAGCTGCCACAACTATTTCTTTCCGAAAGGCTTACAAATTCAAAAGAAAATGCTGTGTATAGCATCATTAAGGTCAAATGTTAAAGTGAACAGACATATGTACATATTTCATCATGCTTGTATATATTGCATGATAATAAATATATTTTTGGAGGGTTCATATTTTTAACTTTATGAAAAAGTATACGTAATAATTCGGACCATCTACGCAAAAATAAACCAAGCGTGTTATATTGTCTAAGGAGAAAGTATGTTAAACGTAGGACCTACTCTCTTGAATGCCACAGGGTTGTACGCTCAAAACCAAAGCATTTAGTCATTTCCAACTATAATCATGACAGATGTCAATCCTGTTGCCACAACTTTTATTCCTACAAAAATTGGTGAAGGACAACAATCATGACAAAAGCTGTAGGTTCGTGTGCCATTTGTTGGGACCCCTTTCTGTGACATTTCCCTAAAGCAGAACAAATCGAGAGTTTTGCTTCAAACATTGATAGCCTTAACAGAAGCATGGGATTATGGGTAAATTATACATTTTCTGAAAGCAGATAATGTGTCAAATCTTACTTTGTAAATATGGGGTCGCTACACAGGTGTAGAAAATATACAGGATGTAATATAAATATGAATAAATGCGCTAAACATGCAACGTTGTTCATCATTCAACTGTTTTCTTTAAACTTCAATTGATATTTGATTAAGTTGCATGCTTCAAATGTACATAAGTATACAAACAATAACAGTGTTCCATTTGTGTTTAGTTTCAAAGGATACATTATGCAGAGTTGTCATCATTTATCTGTAACATATTTGTAACATATCATTACAGGGTGTATAACAATCTAGATGCATGTGTATGCTTACATATCCACTCAGCTGCCGCTAGGTAGACCATGTGGTACATATGATTAAATCAGGCCCGTAACTATGGGGACCCGCCCCCCCCCCCCCCCCAATCTGAAAAAGTCCTTTTTTTTGGTACCATTGTACCTTTTTTTTGTACCAATGTACCTTTTTTGGATACCATTGTACCTTTTGTTGGTACTAATGTACCAATTTTCCGATAAACGCCCCAATTCCCATTTGAAAAGCGTTTTTTCGGTTGTTTTGGACCCCCCCCCCCCCCCCCCCCCCCCCCCCGCTCTCAAAATTGTCTGAGATGACTAAAAAAACCTGTGGGCAACCTTTTACGATTTTTTGGGTACCAATGCACCTTTGTGTAGGGTACGCTTGAACTTCGCGGTGTCCATACGCACTGAACGCCAGAGTGAACAGTATGAATTAAACCCCGCCCAAACTAGATATTATGGTTTTCATAATTATACAGTGCGTATTGGCTGAAAATTTAAAAGCACACCCACTATAATAAAACATAATATATTACCATATAAACAGGCAATCATTGATATAAAATTGTCAAAAGTGAATAGAAGAAAGTATTTCACAGTGCATTTATGACACTGGTTCCCTAGCCACCGCTAACACCAATATATGAATTAATTACTCTCAATTAAAACTGAACTATTAAGACATAATTTTCGTTGACGGTATAGAAAGTATAGTTACTACACTTTCAAACACCCAAATCATCATTATAGGACACGTGACCCGTCACATCAAAATGGACATGTTGGAGGCCTGAGTCAAATCTGTATTGGTATGGCCGAACGCCAGAGTGAACGGTATGAATTAAACCCCGCCCAAACTAGATATTATGGTTTTCATAATTATATAGTGCGTAGGCTATTGGCTGAAAATTCAAAAGCACACCCACTATAAGAAAACATAATATATTACCATATAAACAGGCAATCATTAATATAAAATTGTCAAAAGTGAATCGAAGAAAGTATTTCACAGTGCATTTATGACACTGGTTCCCTAGCCACCGCTAACACCAATATATGAATTAATTACTCTCAATTAAAACTGAACTATTAAGACAAATTTTCGTTGACGGTATAGAAAGTATAGTTACTACACTTTCAAACACACAAATCATCATTATAGGACACACATATAGAAACTGTCATTTGAACAGGTCTGATAGTGTAAAAATGTCAAACCACCTCAATAGTAGGTGTATCTAGAATACCTTGTTTACCAATTGCAGTAAACTAATCCGAGCTAAAATGGTCTCGTATACAGGGTGAGTCAAAAAGACTGCAATAGTGGAAAGAAGCCATTTTGTTTTCAAAACCAATATGAATTTTAAAACTTTTTAAACGTTGCAAGAATGATGTTTTATTCCTAACTTTGTGTGAAAAAATGAAATCGATCGCATTTTCCGTTTGTCTTTGGTGAACCTTTTGACCATTTTACACGTTTGTCCACGAGATACCCAAAATATGCATCAGATCGCAAAATGTGTCTCTCATTCAAATTTGGAAGCTTGAGTTCATTTGTGATGTTATTGGAATTTGATGCATCCTTTCTTGTTTACATGAATCATAATCAATTATAATCGTACCCATGCAATGAAAGCGTATAATGTTCTAAATTTTAATAAAAAACTGAAATTTCCCATTTTTTTGTTGGCGGGATATTCAAATATGAAAATGCAATGTGTGCCATTTCAAATGAAAATCACTGTGCTCGTGGACAAACAGGTAAATTTGGTTGTGCAGCAATGAAGGTCACCAAATACAAAGGAAAAATGCGATCGATTTCATTTTTTCACACAAAGTTAGGATTAAATACAGCATTCTTGCAACGTTTAAAAAGTTTTAAAATTCATTTTGGTTTTGAAAACAAAATGGCTTCTTTCCACTATTGCAGGTTTTTTTTACTCACCCTGTATATTCAATCACGTCGAAGACTATGAATGGAATATTATCTAAAACACGCCTTTCAAATGTAGCGTTGATAATAAAAGCTTACATAGTATCCTCAATATTAGGTAACCACCGAAGAATGACCTGTCCAATTTTTGCAACCAGTCTCAAGACACTATTTATATTTGTCGTATGTATTTCTCCTTGGAGTAAAATCAGAGGAGTGGATCGTAACGCTAGCACCGTCATAGTAGCGGTTTCGGGCTCATAATATTTTATTTGAAACAAATACAACACGGTCAAGGTCTGTTTTGTATTTATTCCTGAAACGCTCCTGTTTCAAGTTTACGTATTTCCCGCGGTTAAGAGAAAATATTGAAGAGTATCTAGAATTATACCTGCCATGATTATACCCAACGATGTGTCGTGTCGATAAATAAATAATCTTCAAATTTGTTCAGCTAGAAAAATTGTCACGCGTGATTGTGTTTTAACTCGTCGTATTGTACTTTACCGTCAGGCCATCTAATTTTAAATACGCGTTTTGTAAACGAGTAAGAAGAAAAGAGCGAGGTGCGTGGTGCCCTGCGGTGTCAACTTGAACTGTATTTTGTGAAATATTGTCGAAGCCGATGGTTTCTAAGATTGTATTGTACTTTTCCGTAAACGCTTATATAAGAGTATTTCAGGGATTTGTGGCCAGTGTCAGCGGCCGTACAAATGTCCTTATTTGATTTTTGCCAATTCCTAAAACTGTTTGCTCAATATCCATATAAAACGCAGTGAAGTGATTGCGTGAATCAAATGCAGACTTGTCTCTGTTATGCAACTTGTTACCAATTATATATCATCGGCTATATTATTGTGTTCTTCACTACGCACAATTATACACCAGGAGCGACGCCAATAACTGAGATCAGGTAAGAACGTAAGATCAGGAGATAGCTTAGCATACAGCCTTGTGGCATAAATGACATTGGATCAAGACTATTCTTTACATATTTTGATAGGTGTAGCTTAGCATACATACTAATCATAATCACTGAACCTGCATCTTAAAGGTGGGTGTTTAACTCATTTGAATTATAAACTGCTCACAAAAAAGTATCGAAACACTTAGAAATGATCCAATATATAACGGCTCGAAAGGGTATGCATTAATCGAAGCAAATAACCAAGTGCATAATTTTGTTCTGCGTAATTTCACCTCGATCGATGAGATACGATGTTGCGGAACGGAGTTATTGTCATTTCAATGGTCGTGGGTCCAGTTTCAAAAGTGACAATCATCCTATAGAAAGAGGTTTGCATTACTGTTTAGAATGATCAGATTCGTGATTTTCAATAGGGATGAGTGTCACTTTTGAAACTGGACCCACGATCATTGAAATGACAATAACTCCGTTCCGCAACATCGTATCTCAACGATCGAGGTGTCAAAATACGCAGAACAAAATTATGCACTTGGTTATTTGCTTCGATTAATGCATACCTTTTCGAGCCGTTATGTATTGGATCATTTCTAAGTGTTTCGATACTTTTTGTGAGCAGTTGTAAAGCTGGTGATCTCTAGATTTCAAAATATTTTTTTCTGATTTTTTTTCCATAGCCCCGTAAGCCCCTATGCCCTTTTAAAGTTTTCATTGACCATCCTCTCAAAAAAGAAAGAAATATCGACCATGTGAATCGCCGCCGTTTTGGTGACGTCATATTATGTACCAACACGCTCACCCAATCCACACGGTCAACTCGCATGCACACTTGCTATTTAGTGTTACCATATACAAAACAAGATTGTCCAGAAACCTTTCCCAACTTTCAAGGTCTATCTCAACGATAACTGAACCAATACTAGGCATGTTTGTACTCATATCAATGCATTCCTCACGGTGATCCCAATTATGGGTCAAAATTCAATACATTTGACATTTTTGAAACATTTTGTGCAACTTTGGAACTGTCGTCTGCAGACGTCTGCCGCTTGGAAAGTGTTAAATTAGACTGACGCGTGCATTGGCATAAATGTAAAGTTTCTGTAGTCTGATACTGGGTCGAGCAATTATATACAGATTAAATATAAAAATGGACTCAACCTTGGGATTTCATTTCTAAAAATCTGAGCAAAAAGTTTGCAAACTATTTATTCTGGCAGAGGGGCTGTCAAAAGAATGGTTAGTTGGTTAAAATTGGTTCAGGAAAACATGTTATTTATGTCCATTTAGATAACTATTCTAAAATCCGAACAAGATTTGTAATATTTCTCTAACAAGCTCTTTTGAACTTTACCATTGAATTAATGGCGCACACTCTAATCCGAACACCACAAAAGCCTAGTGGTAGAGGAAAAGGTAGCTCATTAACATAATTTCCGTTACCCCTATCGTGTTGGAGCACGCGATTCATGTAGTGGTGTAGTATTTGTTCTCCCCGATATGAATACCGCTGTTGGTAAATTAAAAACATGTGCTAAGTACCCTAATTAAGCAAAACAAAACTGCAGTCCCTAAAATCAGTTATAGCGTATGTCAATGTACCATCAATTTCCATTCAAATGACCGTCATTTGCAAATCGATTGCTTTATATGTTGTCTATTGAGTAGAAAGACGCTATTGAAATGGATAGATGGGTTGCCCTTTTATAGCTTTGGAATCACGGGTATTAGCGGAACTCGTTTTTAGTGAAATCGATTTAATACCTGCAATCATTACAATGACACCTAATTTGTCAACATCATCGGTACTCAAATGAAATTGAATAGGGGTGTTGCTGTTTTAATTCATATTATTATAGTTGTTTTGGAGAATAACAAAAATCTCTGAATGTGTTGTTGTTGCATGGAGGCCTTAGTTTAAAGCTGGTTAAGGTGTAGTGCAATTCGCGAATAAACAAACAAACAAATACACAAACCATTACAACTAGGATGTCTGCTATCTACAGTAGATAGCAACCATATACTATTGCATTCATCACTTAGATATAACCCAATATTATTGCTTTCTTCAGTAGATAAACACCCGGCGTTACATTTCTATATTCAGTAGATAGTATACCCATTTACTATATTCAGTAGATAACCGTTTGCTATGGTTTCATACTTTTCTATTGCTTTGTATGGTTAAGAGGTCAAGTGCGTGTGAATTTTGTTTAACCTTTAGAGCAAACTGGTTCATTCAAATCGGTTTCTTATTGAAGATCTAGATGTCTCCTGCTTAAAAGCAATCACTTTTGTGTGTGGGGGAAGGGGGGATTGGGGGTAACCGGCATTTTCCCCCGCTACAGGCCAATGTTATCTATCTAGGGAAGACAGGCTGCCTATATCCTAAGATCCGTGGTTTTAGCTCTAAATTGGTGGAAACAGTGAAATCGTGTAAAATGTTACCATTCATAAAAAATAGAGATTTTGGTCCTAACGTGGAGGAAATAACCTACAAATGCCAAATTATGAAACATTTAGGTACATTTACAGCCCTGTTTACCTTTTCTAGGATGTTAAATTTAGACTTATGATGGAGTCTATTTTAAGTTAAAACAGATATTGCCAAAATGCAAAATGTTATTTGGTGGTGTGTACTCTTATGTTGCTATCTTATGTAGATAGTATACTAATAAACTACATTGCTATCTTCAGATATCATATGCTATATTGCTATCTTCAGTAGATAGCATTCATGAATTATTACATTGATATCTTCACCCGAGCATGCTATCCATATAAACAGCACCGTGCGTGAATTTACACCTATTTTTTAGTGTTATTTGTGTGCAACAGTTTCTAAACTTAATTAGGACCAGTCGGGATAGGAGAGTAAACGACATATTTACAAAAAAAATATAAAAAAATAATTTGTATTTACATACATTCCTAATGTATGCCTTTTCAAAGATATGGACCAACCCGTTAGACCACTAATTATCGTCCTTGCATGGGCGGGCCTCGAACTGGAGCTAGAGTAATTCGTCTATCATGTGCACCAATGTGTAGGAAGACTGCCTTATGCACTCTTAAAAATAACACATTTCCATGATAGCCAACTATTATACACCAACTACAATTTAAATAAAGTTCTTGTTTTTAGTCACCCCTTTTTGTATCAAATGACCACGAAAGTGATACAAAACACGTAAACAAATGACTTGGTGTAATTGACCCTGAAAAGGGGCTTTATTTTTATAAGTCGTTTTTATTTGTTTATTTTATTCAAATGAAGAGTGATCGATTGATAATTATACACACAAAGTTTATCGATCCTAGACCAATATTGTTTTATGTGCATGGTTCAGTGGCAATTGAAATGGAAATTTAAGGCATAGGCCTATCATGGCTTGTTAAGGAGGAATCATTGGTTGTTAAGTAAGTGACCTGCCATATGATATTTATATGCAGTTCAGTGAGTCTGGCACTAGAGATCTGCCTCCACGAGTCATTTGTATTGACGTTGAATCAATTGCAAGATATTTTGTTAAAGTATCTTAATACAAGTTAACCTCATTTAAAAAAAACCCATCTAGATCTTGGCATAAATTTCACAGCCTTTAACGTGGGTTTTCCACAGGATCCTCAACTGAGATAACAACCCGAAACCACAAACAAATTAAATGCCGCTAAAGAGATTGCTGAAACTGTGGGTGGCTTACGGGAAACAAAGTACATACCAAAACGATGTCGTATCTCTTATAAGCATAAATTAGCCTATTTCAAATTAAATAATCCCGAAGTTAACAACAATATAATCATGATAATGACTCGAGGTCATTCTAGACCAATTCAAATGGACTCTTCTGTGTTTAGGCGTACTGTTTCCCGCCCGCGACTAAAAATGAGAATGCTAACTATTGAATTATTTCATTTTTATTTAGGATTTTATGAAATTAATCATGTATATAGTTATAACATAATTAAATACGGACCTCGATATTGGTTGCGATCACTTGTTTCAAAGGAATAAAAAATAGACATCTCGTCTCTTTTCCAAACATGAAACTGTTAACTCATAACTTCATTTGAAATCGATATCCTTATTGCCAAGTAGCTAGCTTTGATTATGCTTCTAAAAGTATTCAATAAAATAACCTTGTCAGTCCCGAACTCGTCCGTAGCTATCTGACGATTCAGAGAATCCAGTCCCTCCGTGTCACACTTTAGTACACAGATCTGAATACAGCATGCTAAGACGAATGACGTCGGCTTTACGAGCGATAGCTGCATACCTGAGAACAATACCTGTAAATATTCCTAAAAGGAACTCGCGTTTGTTTCCTTAAAAATATTCATGATCAATGGGATTCGAACTCGAGGTGGCAACTCCATTCAATAGCAGCACAAAGACACACATTAGTGAGTTCGCCGTGAATTCAATAGAGTAGTGTTGCTAAAATAGTATATACTGCATTAAATTTAGGTATTGGTTCTTTATTTTGGTTAATTAAAGCTAATTAGCACACGATTTTGATTTACCAACAGCGATATTCTTATCGAGGAGACAATACCCCACATGTCTATACCAATCACATGCTCCAACACGATAGGGGTAACGGAATGTCTTACGGGAAGCACTTTTCTCCGGTTTTACACTGTACCATAGTGTTATCTTTGCTTTTCTGAATTCAAGAAATAATGACATTGTTTTGTCATTATTTTGCATTTAATGTATGAAAATAATATCTGAGCAAGTTTGTTTTGTCTTATTAATTAGCTACTGTGTCTCAGATTTTCTTGCCACCTAATCATGAATATCATTGGTCATTGAGTACAATACTCAATTTTTTGTTCAGTTTCTAAATGCATTAAAGGTGTATTTATGTGATCTTTTCCACAGGACGCCCTCAATACTCGAAAAAATTGTTGAAAACTCTAAAACCTTGATTTTGAAGTAAATAAGAATCTTGTCGCCCTGTAACTTGGAATGTATGTACGATTTATGATCAGAAATGTAAATCTGCAAGAATATCTGCTTTTTTTCGAGGATTGAGGGCGTCCCCTGTAAAATATCACATAATATACCTTTAACTTTACCCCCCCAAAAAAGTCATAACTGGATAACGGTACCATGAAATATTGTGATTCTTTTTGCTTTTGCTGATAACAGTAAATAAATGCAGCTATTGATTCAAGCATCGGTTGCCTTCATATGTTGGTACGAAATAGTTTAAATATTTATTTTACTCTGAATATACTTTGTTTGACTCAACCTGTACATTACAGTTACACTTATCTGTCTTTTTATGTCTACGAATGCATTGGCGTTTTGTCAGTTTTTCATTGGTGTAAAGAATTCAAGCCTGTTTCGACGTATATCCGAGGAATTAAAAACTCTTGCACAGCGCTTTGGTCTTGTTTACTTCACTCGATGGTCCCGTGAGATAAATCACACCAAATACCACGTTTTTAATCGACTCACTACCTTCCATGTATATATTTACGGGGTCTGCAGGGTGAGTCAAATTAAACAAAAGTTAACATTAAACAAATGAAAGGCAATGCCAAGAGTCAACAAAAGGAATCACGTGATGTTATTGTTATCTGTTACTATAGCACTTCTGTGTTTTGAAATCAGACAGATGTGCGACTTTCTTAGGGAACAGTTCCATTTGTACGCGATAAAAATTGCGAGAATGTTCCGGGCCCCGATGAGTTTTTTATCAGGCCCCGATGAGATTTTTAGCGCGTACAGTTGCGAGTAGCAAAGGATTATTTATCGAGTAGCGTATTACCGCTTGTTTAAATATAACGAAAGATAAGTGGTCGGTATGTAAATAGAGCTTCGGGTTATTTATTCTAGTTGTAAGGTACAAATTCAGCATTTCATGTTTTTAGAGATAATGTTATTGATTATGGATGTTTAACGTAAACTGTATTATCCTCGTGTATTTGCTAAACAATGTCCCGCTCTATTTGCTAAACATACCCCAGGGTATGGCAGAGGCCTCGTATCGGGCCCCGATGTCTATTTTATCGGGGCCTGATGACTATTTTATCGCGTATCAACTTGAAAAACATCGGGTCCAAAACATATCAGGCCCCGATACAGTCGCGATAAATTTATCGCGTATAAATGGAACTGCTCCCTTAGTGAGTCATTTATGAAACGCAATAATTAGTCAATTAAAACTATTGAAGACACACTAATCTTGTTTAGATATTTTCTACATTAAGTTTAATTTGAATAGATAGAATAACGTTACCATTCGTGCGGATATCATTCAAAAGATAACATAGTGGCAGGTCAGGGCTATAAAATCTGCAGGAACGCGGGAACGGTGTTCCCAGAAAGAAATCATGGTTCGCGTAAAACAAATCCTATGACCATTTTAAATTCTTTATGAAATGAATTTAATAAATATATACAATATAACAAAATATTAAATTTATAGATATAAACTTGACCTGTGAGGGATGTTCATGAATTTAGTCAGTTGTTAATACGTAAAACCGTGTGTGAAGTTTTATAGACATCTTCTTTAATCCGGTTAGGGGTGACCTAAAACCTCAACTGCCGGTTGCCCGGTGATTCCGCCTGGTTAAAGGCGGTTAGAACCGGCTTTTTTGTTCTAAACAATAACAAGCAGTTCAACCGCACTGAACCACTGACCAGCTGTTGAGTTTTGAAGTCACCACTTAAATACACACCTTAACTGGAACCCATGAGTAATGGGAAATGCTACGCCCCCTCCCCCCTCACCTACCCCACCCCATCCTCCCCTCAGTCGCTGGTCTCTCATTCCAAGCTATTTTCAAACGTTGACAGCCCTGGTAAAGTCTTGTAGGTTCCCTTCTATTTCTTGCCATACCCACCCACTATGAAAAATCTAGTTACGCCACTGTCCGAAAGACTGCGTGCTTTTGTTTTGAGCGATCTTAATCCAAGACGAGCATAGTTTCAAAGGAAAGCACCCACGTATGTCGCCATCATAATCTACGATCACACCATCAGACCATAGAGGAAGGGACAATCGCGTGACTTGCACACAAGTCCGAACCACGCTTATTGTATTGCCGACACGATCATGGATCAAGCGTTGCCGCTCACTTCATTGTCCCGTCCTCTATAGTCTGTGATCACACTCACATATATTCAATAGTTTTGTTTACCAACCTATACGCATGTATTATCACTTACATTAGATGTCCAAAGCAATTGCATTGTCACTATTGTTGTTCTACAGTGCAACTTACCATAACTGCCCTTTATTTCATTGTGTCATGCATATAGACCTATATTGGATGTAAACAAGCATAGTATAGGGGACTGGTATAGAAATCCACACACAGCCCTCCTGTGTATAACCATGCTTCACTGCACATATTTGATGTTGATGTACTGCTAACGCGGTAAATTCAAATGCATGTTCCCTGACTGGTGAATCATTTGTTTGCATACACTAAAGCTAAGAGTGTGCACAAAATGTATACACACTGCTTAAATACTTATAATAAAAAACTGAAAACAAAATCATAAAAAGGGCTCATACCATTTTGTTGTTCAGGTCTTTAGCTCTAATTTGATAGGTCACACGCCAATATTAAAGTTCTGGTTATCTTTAAATTAAGTCTTAAATATTGGTTCTTAGATATGAAAAATAATCAAAAAAATACAAAGATTTTTTTATTTTGCTCATACAAAAATATCAGAATTAGGTATATGCACAACATATCTGATTTCCAGTCTACCAGCGTACACACATCTCTAGATAAAAAGTCAAATGTGTTTTGGACTTGATGCTAATTAAATATGCAAATAATACGCAAATGATGTCATTTTATAAGATCGCTCTAACAAATATTTACGTTAAGACTTCTTTAATATGTGTCACCAAACTTGACTTTATTGGAGGAAAATTGGTGTTGTTATTGTAATTTAAGTGAATTTGGTGAAACGGACATTTATGCTAAGTTGCACTGTAGAGGTAATGTTGACGCATGTCCCTCGACTGCACATTACTTGCGTTCCATGTTTTTTTACCCAAACCAGATAACGACAAATCGTCTATTCATCCGCAGCACAGATGTCTCATTTAGAAGTCTATACCAGCGAGCCCGTGTGAATTATCGATTTACTCCAGATAAGCTTCGAACCCGTGACATTTTACCGTAATCATGGTATAGTGGAGTCTTAAAAATGATGTTGAAACCGACCTGTGATATCAATAGGCATACTCGTTAGTTCAAGTGAAATGTACTGCATGTGCTTCTGCTGAAAATGCCACCATGCTTACGTTACCCGCAGAACATCTTTAAAGGAAGGGTCCCGCAAGCACAACATTGAGCATTATTTGTTAGAAAAATAATTATCGAGCCGAAGTTACGTAATTATATAGAACAAAACACCGTACTAGTCACAAAAATGAATACAAACTGCCATCACTCAACATGCACTTTTTAAAATTCGCGGCGATTGAAAGTCCCGGTGTCGATAACGTCATGGGTATCGGTGCTCAAATTTGCGCATGTAACTATGACATCATCGACACTGGGACTTTCGATCGCCGTGAATTTTAAAAAGGGCATGTTGAGAGATTGCGGTTTTTATTTGTTTTTGTCATAAGTGTGGTGTTTTGTTCTATATAATTACAAAAGTTGGGCTCGATAGTTATATTTCTAACATATAATGTACACTTTTATGCTTGCGGGACACCTCCTTTAACGCGTTGTATGGATGTTTTATCATCAACGGTATACAGAGATCAAGAGGACGTTTTGAAGTCAAGTATCACCAAAAGATTGACTTATGTATTCATCTTTTAACGCTGTGAATATTTATAGGTTTTACACCTACATTAGTGTGTGGACATATCGCCTTTATTTTGTCTGCAATATTTGAACTCTAGAGGGCGTGCTATTTGTAAAAAGTTGCTGTGGATGATTGAATTGGCACCGACTGAAACACCTTAAATTTGTTGATACATTGCAAAACATCAATATAGTACTACGTAGTATCTCAAATTTGCTTTATCGTTAAACTTTGTCGATACAATATGTAGTATACTAAACGATTTATGTTGACGGAATGTATAGATATCCAGCCCTGTATGCACTGCAAGTGCTGTCCATTTTGGAGTTAGGAACCCACGATGAGAAATATGTTTCATGTTATTGCATCGGGCAAGTGAATTTAAAATCAATCCAAATTGTTAAAATAAAATAAGAGTCACACATTAGGTTTGAAAATATAGCCACCCTCTATCGCAAGTTTATAGAACTCAACATAGGTCTTACCGTCTTACCGCTCCCATAACCCTCCAGGGTCGTAGGGGCACTGCATGACGGATTTCTTCACCACCTCCCTCCATCTGACTCGGTCATGTGCTAATGCTTGGGTTTCTGCGAAGGTTTTCCCAGTCATAGGTCTTAGATTCAGAAAACAATGGCTGGCATTCGTTACGGATTACGTAACGCAAGTTATGTATTTGTTGCTGTCATAACCATAGTGTGGTTTGATCGCTTACCAACAGTCTTATCTGACCCGAAAGTTATTTTCTGCAATACACATAATGCCAGTGTGCCACGTATTGTCAGTGTGTTAATTTCAGGAGATCCTGTCGCTATCGTAGCAAACAATACTGCAGTCAGTCGCTGCGCAGTATATCTGTATCTTCAAGAGAAGAATGCCGTGTCCATTAAGGTTTCAATCGTAAGTAAATTAGATGTACAGTCCTACATTATTCTGGAACAGTTAGATGATGCTGGGTTGAGTTGCTCAAAAAAAATTGTATCGTTGACAATGGCTACAAACTCCTGTAGTGTATATTTTGTTACAAAGGCGTTTAAATTGCGAACGATTGGCGTCCAAGGTGTTGTGCAAGTAAAAGAAAGAAATGTCTTGGTTAAAACCTGCTCCGAGGTATCTGTCAATCAGTTGACCTCTGACTTCAACAATGTGTTACCCATGTGTAATACAACTGAATATGATATGGTAGGGGATATGTATAATGTGTCACCATGCCAATACTTGTGCACATGTTCACTTGGTTATAGACAATGGACTAGTGTTTGTGAGGGGGGCATAGAGTCAAATACACTGATAATCTATTCAGAAGCAATCTTTTATATCAGTTTTTATAGCAGGCGTCTTAATGTTATCAAGCCAAATGCATTTTTAGGATTATCGTGGCTTTTGAGCTTATACTTGGATCAAAACTTGTTAACTACGTTGCCAGAAGATGTATTTGGCGATTTGGTAAGATTAGGATCCCTATCTCTAAGGAACAACAGACTGTCATTCTTAGGCGGTAGTTTATCCGGATTAAGAACATTGAGTTCGCTCGATATTGCATACAACAATCTAACCACAATACCACACGACGCGTTAGCTCGATTAGTTAGGATGAGTAGATTAATCATGACCCAAAACCAGTTGACATATATACCAGTACAGCTATTTACAGGGTTAAAACGATTGCGCACTCTCTCTCTCTCATTCAACCAACTGTCATTTATTGATTCAGGTACATTTTCCGATTCACGTAAGCTTGGACACCTTGGATTAGACCACAACAATCTAACATGGATATCAGCTGGCTTGTTTAATGAGTTAGATAGACTGCACGTTTTAAAACTAGAGTACAATAACCTTACATCGCTTCCAACGATGATATTCGGGAGCAGTTTATGGTACCTAAGTCTAGATTTTAACAACCTGACATCATTACCGAGGTGTATTTTTTCTGACGTTCGTGAAAATAAGTTGATAAATCTTTGGTTAACAAACAACCTGATACAAACGCTTTCAAACCATGTGTTTTCTAGTCTAAGTCATTTGAGGATATTAGACCTTAGCTACAATCAACTAACATCGCTTCCAGCTGGAATTTTTATGGGAAATGCTATGCTAAATAAACTTGACCTGAGAAATAACAGATTACATAATGTAACAGCAGATTTGTTTAAAGCACTTTCAAAATTAAAGACGTTAACTTTATCACACAATGCATTGTTTACCATTCCAGATTTCATATTTCAGTCTCAAATAAAGCTGTTTAAACTCCATCTACACAACAACAATATGCTCATAATAGATCGGCAGGTATTTGAGAATATGACGTCACTGCTTTATCTGGACATTAGCAGTAACAGCCTAAGCTGGCTACACGCGAAGATACTTCGACCATTAAATGATTTAAAGTTCTTAAACGTTTCAAATAACAACCTAACACTAGCTCCGTCCTTTGAGTCAGTTGGGAAAGTTGAACTGCTTGACTTAAGCAATAACAACCTAGGAACCTTGGACGAGCATGTATTCAAACATCTGAAATCGATTAAAATACTGTATTTAGATAATACCAAAATAACCGAATTGACTTTTGGAATATTTCGTAATTTAACTCATTTGCAAGTATTTAGTGTGAGGAATAACTTTTTGAAGAGAATTGCGCCAGGCCTTTTCGATAGCAACACAAATCTTATCAGCATTAGATTATCTAATAACCATATTACTTGTCTATCTCCGTACACATTTGCCGGAATACTGAAACTTATAGAACTTGATCTGCATAACAATGTAATGCAAACGATTGAAACAGATGCTTTTAAAAACACGTCTATCAATGCCCTCGATTTAAGGTCAAACCCCCTATATCTGGTCAGATATGGATCTTTTCGAGGTGTAGAAAACACAAACACAACAATACTAGTCGATGAAAGTGCAACATGTTGCTTTACTACACAGGCACTAAACTGTATTTCTACCAATGCTCGCCCTATCTATCTCACATGTAGTAGAATGCTTGAAGGCGTATTACCTAGGCTATCTATGTGGGTTTTAGGATTCTTTGCGGTTGTTTGCAATGGCGTCGTGTGTTATATGCGTTTTTCAGAAAAAAACCCGTCTGTACAAATATATCTCATATTAAATTTATCAATTTCAGATTTCCTAATGGGGTTAAACATGTTATTGTTGGCATTATCTGATTGTTACTATTCGAATTATTTCCCATCGTTTTCTGATCAGTGGCGCCACGGAGCGGTATGTAATGTTGCTGGTATACTCTCAATACTGTCATGTGAAGTATCCGTATTTTTTATTACACTGATTTCATTTGACAGATTTCAAGGAACGTCGTTTCCCTTCAGTAACTACCGGTTAAGGTCCACATCTGTGAGGGTTTGTGCTGTGCTGGTTTGGTTTGTCGGACTTATACTCAGTATTATACCAGTCCTGCTCTCCAGATCGTATCCTAATGCGTTTGAAGTATCCGAAGTGTGTGTTGGTGTTCCTATTGTAAGACGACTAATCGGTAGACAAAATACCTCATCAAGGTATATTAAAACCGTAGAATTCTATATGGGGTCGTCCTCGTCAGTGGAAAGCGTCACACTTTTTGATTCCTTTTCCATGTCTGTGGACTCTGAATATACTTTTATTGGTGTTAGCATTGCGAGGACTGATATCTTATCCACAAGTTATACGATCACTGGCCACAAACTTGCGGCATATTTTTCAATCATAATTTTTATCGGTGTCAATATTATTTGCTTTATTTTCGTTGCTTGTCTCTACATAACTATATTTGTTACCGTCAAACGATCAGCTAGTGCAGCTGGGCGAAACCAAAGCTATTCCGAAGAAATTCGCGTGGCTGCAAAAATGTCCGTCATCGTTTTCACGGATTTCTTCACTTGGGTTCCACTCGTTATAGTGTGCATTCTGGTGCAATCTAAAATCATAACAGTTGACCCGGTGGTATACACGTGGGCTGTTGCTTTCATATTACCAATTAATTCGGCAATTAACCCTTTTCTTTACACCATTGTATTGGCAATTTTCGACTATTGTGAGAGGAATAAAAAAATTGAACAACAACAAATTGCGCGAGAGAAACAAATGAATGAAAAGTGAAATGGTAGTAGCCGTATCATAAAGACGTGACTATATGTGTTTGCTTAAAGGCGCTGTCACACATTACCGATGTACCTCGTCGGGACTAAACCGGAGCACACACTTACAACGACGAGAAAATCGGCGGAGCTCCGTCGAGAAAGCACTTGGGAATCGGTACTAGTGCGGTAGCGCAACGGTATCACATCGCTAAAGGTTCAGTCACACAGAAGACAGCCCCCGACCCAACCTCTTTCCAACTACACAAGACCACCAATTTTTTTCTTCAAAATCGGCTGAAATCTTGTTCAAACTTGCACAATTAAATTTTGGATCCTGACAAGGGATGAGCAGGGATGATTAGTATGCGATATTTCCCGCCTTCAACGAGACAAGAGATGCTGAATCGCCTACCAGTAGGCGACAGCATCATGACATCACCAAGATCAGGCATGTTTAATCGGCGACGTCACTTGTTCAGTCCCCGATCAATTGCCGACCTTGACACGACGACACAAGTTGTTACATGTTGCTGTCAAGACTGCTCGCCGGTTTGTCGCCGATTTGTTGGCTACAAGTCGGCGACTAAGATTCTGTAGTCGCCGATTTTACATGTCAAGTTGGCTTGCATCTTCTCTCCCGCTTGGAGCAGACTCATTGCCGACCACTTTCCAACTACACACAACCACTAATGATGCGCGCCAACTCATCGGCTACCGCTTCCAAACCGCCACGATTTTTTCTCGCAGCCTAACAAAATCGTGGCGGTATTTGTTAATCGGGAATGTCGGCATGGACACATGAGCGGTTTGGAAGCGGTAGCTGATGAGTTGGCGCGCATTATGAGTGGTTGTGTGTAGTTGGAAAGTGGTCGGCAATCGAGTCTGCTCCAAGCGGGAGAGAAGATGCAAGCCAACTTGACATGTTAAATCGGCGACTAATCTTCTGTACAAATCGGCGAGCAGTCTTGACAGCAACATGTCACAACTTGTGCCGTCGTGTCAAGGTCGGCGATTGATCAGGGACTGAACAAGTGGCGTCACCGATTAAACATGCTTGATCTTGTTGATTTCATAATGCTGTCGCCTACTGGTCGGCGATTCAGCATCTGTTCTTGTTGAGGCCGGGGAATATCGCATACTAATCATCCCTACTCATCCCTGGTCGGGATCCAAAATGTAAATTGTGCAAGTTTGAACAAGATTTCAGTCGATTTTGAAAAAATGGTGGTCTTGTGTAGTTACAAGGAAGGTTGCAAGGAAATGGAGAGCCGGGTGCTGGCTTACAAACATCATGAATGCTACTGGTCAATGTAAAGGATGAGTCTCACACCAGTAGATACAGGTGTTGGAAACGATTTTGCTGTTCGGATTATGATTGTATTTTCATGGATAGGAAGAAGAGGTACACTTTAGATTTTATTTACGCTCTTTTCATGAGTACAGGATTAAGTGCAACAATGGAAACTGCATCATTTGATATTCAAATGGCCACTACTTTATCAATATATTGGTAATATTGTGACAAATGAGGTATAAAAATGCGCGGGAAGAAATGCCTGTTCTTTCAAAAAATTTTGAATTTCTCAAGGGTCCTAAGAATTAAACACAGGGCGCCTCAAGAGAAGTGGATACTTTCTTTTTGTGCAGTGTAGAAAAAATGTGTTCGAACACCGACCCTAAATGCCATGCTATTGCACTTTACATTACACCTACATGTACAAAGTGTTCGATCAATTGTTTCTAACATTGTCTAAGGTTATTTTAAGTATGCGGTATCATGTATCACGTTATTCACCATAACTTACGAACCACACGATCGATTTCAACGAAATAAACATATGTTTTTGCTTACATAATGTGTAATTATATTGGGACAAAATGGTTCAATTTAACAAATTTAACTTTTTAGGGAGCGGTCACTTTTATCAACGTTTTAAGGACATGCGTGCAAGGACATGTAAGATGAACATGGTTAATGTGAATATGAATATTGCACAAATAGTTATGTAAAGTAAACAATGATATTACTAACAATAATCACGAATTATATAACCACATAAAAAATAGTAAAGACATTAAGAAATACATACAAATGCATCAGGAAATAAGGGAAATAAAGAATGAAAGAAAATAGTATATAAAGAGAGATCGGGAAGGCACCAATGAAGAATTGAATGTTGATTGCATTTAACAAATTACTTTTTAGAGAATAAAATGAATGAAATAAATAAATGTGTAATATTAAACTAAATATTGGAAGAAATAAATATGGACTATAAGTCGCTGTAAGAATCGAACCAACGACATTAACAATAAAGGTTGAGATAAGATAACGAGCTAAGCAACTGAGCTAATCGACCGGTCAATCAAAACATAGTAAGCTCGGTGGTAAAGTAGGTAACCCGTTGCCGTATCCTCATTGAAGTAACACGCAATGGAACGATTTACAAATATTGTTAAAAATAATAAGTATATATTATATTTGAAGAGAAGTGTTGCAAAAGGGCCTACATCCACCTCTACCTGTTACTCATTGTTGGTGTCTCAATTGGCGTGCATGGATGCACTAATCCAAGTCATAAAGACAGCCATACAATAATTTGATTAATCAATATCAATAATACAAAATAAGTAACATGTAGGAGTGGTCTGTAAGCCCTTATGCAAAAAAAGCTCTTCATTTATAGATACGGTAAATCGTTGATTACACGTGCTTTTGTATGAAGGTAAATCGTAACGATTTACCATTGGTGAATTACCATTGACCACATTGGCCAACGTGAATTTGATGTTTATACATTTGTTTGCGTCATGTTCAATGGTTGAAGTTTTATCATTCAGCAGGCAAGAATACCGCAATTTCATTGGTTGTTAGCATTTTGATCTATTTTTGATCACCCTTTTGAAGTCCAACTGTATGATACGACATTTCGTGTCACACAGTGCGTAAAGTGCGTAGTCATTTAACGCAAGCGCCACGTCTCCAGAATGCGCGCGCTTTACTGTGCAAGCATACTCGCGCGGTACGCTATACTGTGCAAGCATACGCTCGCAGTATTACCGCGAGAGTTATTGCAGTTTGTATAGTAAAGGCGGTCGATCCTGTAATTCCAGGAGCGGAGTACCCATCTCTCTTTCAAAGCGATAGGGCTAGACTCACACCTTTTTATAATATTGCTGTGTGGGGCTCGCTACACCTCCTCCACCGCGAGTCTATTACCTTCCCAGCACTGAAGAATGCCGGTACCCATTTAAATGGGTAAAGCAGTTTGTATATAAACAGCAGTTTGTATATAAATGTACATTTCGATCTTTGTTCCTGTTTTTCGTGTTTTTACCTTAAACTAAGCATATCACTACATGTCTAGGCCTACTGAATGATAAATTCGTTATCCCCTGTTTGTTCTTAAAGACGAACTACCACCGTGGGTTTTTAGCCACATCCAGTTCTCTTGGAAATTTGACAAGGTTACAATTTCTCCATGTTAACTCTGTACAGTCTGTCATCAAGTGAACAGATGCATGACCAGTTCGTCTGTGTTGAACTACCAAAGTGGTAGGCCAGCTTTAAGCAATACGAAAAATATTAATGGTTTGGGTTGGTATCACATTCGGCCTCATTTTTATACGAACCCAAACCATTAATATCTGTTCGTATTGCATGAACAAACAGAAGATAACTAATAGTATTAATTTCTTGAGACCAAATCCATTCGTATTATGGTTTTGATATTATTTATATTGAATTTATAATGCCGCAAGTATAATATTTATTAAGTAACCATGATCAAACAAATAATATAATTGAAATAATATTAGCCAAATATAACATGCATTCTTAAATTTGAAACACGATATATACCTGTTGTCTGTGTCCGAAAATTGAATTTTAATATGTTAATATATTATTGGGTATATCAGTGAGATGGTACGATGTTCATTATGAAAGAAATTAATAAGATGAATAGGCCTGAACAATCAAGTTGAAGTTTGTCATATTCATCTATCACGCATTCAGGGCTATACGACATGTGAATTATATGACTGTTCCCTAAACGTCTGTCGATTTTCTTCTCCTTTAGTGTGATGATAGCTGTAGACAATCCCGAGAAGCATGCAAAATTGCATTGGATTTGCTTATATAATATTACAGAGTTATGAGCCGAAAACTGATATTAGATGATTTTCATAACCTGGCGATTTTAAACACATGTCTGAGGTTTTTAAGTACATGTATGCGGTATCATGCATCACGTTTTATTAATCATAACTTACGAACCACTCAATCTATTTCAACGAAATTAACATATGTTTTGCTTTCATAATGTGTAATATATTGGGACAAATGGTTGTATTTGACAAATGACTGTGATGGGAACGGTCACTTTTATCAACGTTTTTAGTACATTTCAACGCATAAATACCGTTTATAGCGTCACGCATAAGACGCACATAGTTAATGTGTATGTTAATGTTGCACAAATAATCATGTAAAGTTAACAATTATATTACTTACAATAATTACGAACTATATAACCACATAAAGACATGCTATTAGAGTAAAAGCAAGATATACCAACAGGGTGTGGGGAAACAGGTAATAACAAGGGAGAATAACACGATAAAACAGATAAATAACAAAATAACAATAACACACGGAAATGCACTGGGACAAGCAACGAACATTGCTGTGCAATAAAACAACAAAGATATATATGGTAACAATAAAAACCGACGTTTCAAGTGAATATACCACCCTTCATCAGGGACAAAATATAAAAAAACAAAAGTGTTAAGAACTATAAATAAGATAATGAACTAGACAAGTCCACCACTGTAATTATAGTACAATGCCAGTAATAGATGTTGACTACTACATGTAGACACCCAAGTTAACACTAACCTAACTAACAAGTTCACTATATAATACAGATCCATTTTGCTAGGCAAACTAACCAAACATGTACAATAAATCAATAGACAACACATCATGCATATGCATGAGTGATGTTAAGAAGACAATAGACAGGAAATGCTAGACAATAGATAAATATATGCGACAGAAATAGTAAATTAACTAGGCCTAATATGAGTGAACTGAGTGGAGGGGCATAAATAATATAAATTAATAATAACTAAATAGAAGGAAAAAAACCCAAATTAATCAAAAATTACATAAATTAATGAGGAAATAAATAAATCATATAAGCAGATGAAGAGAAAAAAAAGAGAAAAAATGAGAGCAGACTCACAAGAATAAAAAGGGGGGAAAGACACAAGAAACTCGAGCCCCAGACAGGGCATTCAAGTTGTTGGAAATAAGATAGGGTGGCGGGAAACCTTGAGACCCAGACAGGGCACTCAAGTAATGGGAAATAAAAAGAGGGGGGTGCGAAAACTTAAGCCCCAGACAGGACACTCAAGTTATAGGAAACAAATAGGCCTATGGATGTATGGGCTTTAAAATACAGGCATGTTGACAAGCTGGAACATAGGCCTATAATAATTAATCTTTAATGTTGAGACCATTAGGCTCTGTTGTGTCAAGCTTCATGATCGATTCCTTCTCCAAGATCCTTCTCATGATAATGTCGTTCTTTGGAGGCCTATCAATGCATGTAACGGAATAATAATAATAACACGCACTTTTAAGCGCCTTACTTTTAGAAACGACAAAACTCAAGGCGCTTTACAATAACGGAGATGTTAACCGTGTGTTATTGTTTTATTTTGTTATTTATCTGTTTTATCGTGTTATTAACTCCCTTGTTATTACCTGTTTCCCCAAACCCTGTTGGTATATCTTGCTTTTACTCTAAGCATTTTTATATTTTCGAGATATCCTCTTGTATCAGTTTTCTGATCCTTGGTGTGTTTTGTTCCTGGTTCCGTTGGATTCATCTTTTTACATTTTACACATAAAGACAGTAAATAATTTTTTTAAAAATACATAGAAATGGATCAGGAAATCAGGGAAAGAAAGAATGAAAGAAAATATTATATAAAGAAATAAAGAGAGATCGGAAAGGCACCAATGAAAAATAGCATTTTTAACAAATGAATGAAATACATAAATATGTAATAGTATTAAACTATATATTGGAAGAAATAAATAAAGACTATGTGCCGTATTCTCGTCCGTAGTTAAACACGGTTTTAAGCTAAACACGCGTCTAACTTTGACTTTAGACACAGCGTTTAACTAAACGCAATTCTCGTACATTTGTTTTACTTAAGGGGGGACTTAAGGAAGTTTTTGATTTGATTTTTTGAATTTTGTGAGTGCTGTAATTATTGAACTATTAATCAAATGCCTATAAAAGTATACATTTTTAGAAAGGAAATGGATCAGAGAATTCAAATTTGGCGTCAATTTTGACCAACAAATTAGATTTTTTGAGAAAATAACAAAATTCACTTTTTTGACCCAATTTTTTTTTAACAAAGCTAACAAAAATAATTTTGAGTAAAAAATTTCAAAATCACTTTATAATGATGTTAAGATACTAATGAAGGGACGATTTTTTTTTTTAAAAACCTAATCTAATATTTTTGCAAATTTTGACCAAAAAGTGCCAAAAAACGTGAAAAAAATGGATTTCAATTTTTTTTTACACTTTTTTGTCAAAATTTCAAAAAATATTGGATTAGGTTATAAAAAAAAAAAATCGTCCATTCATTAGTGTCTTAACATCATCATCAAGTGATTTGGGCATTTTTAACTCAAAATTATGTTTGTTAGCTTTGTTCAAAAAAATTGGGTCAAAATTGGACAAAATTGATGCCAAATTTGGATTCTCTGATCAATTTCCTTTCCAAAAAGGTATACTTTTATATACATTTGAGTCATGGTTCAATAATTACAGCACTAACAAAATTCAACAAAAAACTTCCTTAAGTCCCCCCTTAAACACGCGTCTAACTCGCCGAAATGTGTCTAACTTTAAACATGGGTTCGGGGTAGTTTAATGCGTGTTTAACTAAATTCGCGCACCAACTGCATGCCTTGAATGATCACTCATCCGTGCCCGGTGCAAGCTGACGTGCGGATCGCGTAGTCTATAAAGTGCCGTGTATTTAAGGCATTCGGTCGATATTTATTGTACTCCATACGCAGGACCACTCTGGGAACGAGATTTGCAGAGTTTAAAATCGTGTTTTGTTAAACACGTCGTTTAAAGGATAAACTCACGTTTAAGCTAGACACGCGTTTAGTTAAATACGGTTTTAAGCTAAAACCGCGTTTAGTACGAGAATACGGCCCTATATGTCTATTATTATAATCTCCTTGCTCCATCTAATGCATTACATAAGCAAACATTATAGTAAGTGTTTATGAAAGTGCAGTTTTTCAGGTCGGGAAGCATTCTCCTGTGTTATTGTAATACAGATAGCTGTAATTGTTATTTGATATAAAACAAATTCTACAAGTGCTCTCTATCCAAAGATATTTTTAGATTTGTAGCGTGATTTCTTTTACCAGAGATATAAAGCTATGAATTGGTTTCGAAACTTTTGGGGCACCCTGTACTAGGCTTACTAAGCTAAATTGTTAAGGGCCCTGATGTGCTCTTGACACCCTACTACATATTTAGTTGTTGAGAGAGGGATGGATGTTTCTACACCAAAAATGAAACGCCAGTTAAACGCATGACCATTTATATATTAGAAAATACAACTTAACAGTGCTGCATTTTTATAGGGCTAATTCATTATTATTTCACATATTTTTTACCGTTATTTAAAAGGCTTACTGACCATACAGCGTCTCCCAAACAAATTGATGGGGCTTAACTAGGTTATATTAATGACTTTAGATACGGCACGATTTAGAGACAAACAAATCAGGCACCTTTGTTTCTAACCTCATCTTCATTTCCTTACGTTCATAAAGTGAAGACGGAAATGAAGAAGATAACAACTGGTTGCGTAAAATATATAGCTTACCGGTAAGACTAAAATTCAAGTCATTGTAACAATACAAATCATTTTTGCCATCGCCTTTACCTCCTTGAAAATGTGTACGTGTAGTCTGAGACTAATATACCTAAAGGAATATTTAGGTATTTAGGTATATAAGTCACAGGTGTAGTCGTATAAAATGGAACTGTATGACGAGTTGAAGCTGGATAATCGGCTAGGCTAGTTTGTGACGTCGAGGGCGGGCTAGTGAGGTTCCAAAACATCACCATATTTTTATCCCCCAAAATCGTGCCGTAGGTAATTAAATGACATATTTAGGGGTATTATAAAAATATTATTGACTGCGCTTCGGGGCATTTATTTCTTCTCGAGATCACCTTGGTCCTATAATTTGAACCGTGCCCCGAATGAAATCAGTCAATATTTGATTTACCATAGATTGTTGTCGTTTGATTGGTGATCATGACCCATCGTATCGCTATTTGCTTGATATCAGGCCCGAAGGCTCAAATGACAATGTTTTCATGGTAGATTTTAGAATCATTATAAACTATTGGCCATTCGAGAATTTTTGACTGAAGATTGATCTTCCCCACCCCGTCCTCGAACGCAACAAAAAAGAGGGGGAAAGAAAAAAAGAGGAAAGGAAAAGAGCCGAATAGATATAGATGAAATCCTCTTCTCAATGTCTGAAAAAAGACGAATATGTATAGCCCCCCAACCCCCCCCCCCCCCCCCCCCCCCCCTTACGTCATCGAAATTCGCAAAGAACCCAGATGAACAGAAGATGGCGGTCACGAAAATCATAGTTGCAAGACGCCTGGTATCGTAAGAACACTATAAATAAATGCGTCCCGGGGCATGACATAAATTGCCCGCTTAGGAGCGTTATTAATTCGGTCTGGTAAACCTATTGTTATCCATTACAACGAGAGGATTGCCCAGTGCATATATTTAAATTCGGGGCGTGTGCGAGCGGTACTACTTGCTAACTGCATGGGTGAGTTTCCATTATGTTGCAAATTACATCCACGCTCATGCGTTTAAACTACTCAATGGGCGTTGCAATACAGCCGGTTGGTTGCACACGAGAATTATGTCATATAGCAGCCAGCTTTGATGGAAGGCGAATATTTAAATTTGGTGACGGTTTTTAGGGCACAAATTTATAGCGTTGCTAAGCGGGCCTTGTAGCCTAATGGATCCGCCGTGTTTCTTGACTAAAAATCCGTATATTTTCTATGGTGCAATTATATTTCAAATGTCGTATTTCAGAGGGAAAAAAAGCATTTGTCGGATTTTACCCCCTCTATCATAAACTGTGGGTTAACAATTCATATGAGCAATCGAATACGATGTGTATATGACCGCTGCTGTGCATCAGACGACAGTTATAGTAATATCGTTACGGCTGAGCTTCGACTGCTTCAAAATTAAGGTAAATTTCAAAGGTATTTGAATTGATATTATTTTTAATATTAAGTCAGCTTAGTCTGTGTAGCTAGATCTGGAGCTATATGCCAACCTCAAATATGCGGGGCATGGGGCGGGATGGAGATTACATAAATCTCTTGTTACGGGAGTGTGTCGCTGGAGGTTCAAAATCATGAAAGAGGCCAATATATTGACATTTTCGCCAATAAAGTTCCAAATATCGGAATTTCAGCCGGTTTTGTGCTTATATAAGTGAGGGACATGATGTTTCTAACTTATACTATAAGATGCAATACCATACAATTATGATATTTGTTTTCAAAATGGTAGGCGACCACCCCTACCCCACCCCATCTTAGCTTACCCTATCCCCGGGTAAGGTATGCGCCAACCTCAATAGTCTTTCGTCAAAATTAGCGCAAGGGATGTAAACGAAGGGAGTCCTTTTCGTTTTAGCGCAATCGGCGAAAATTCTTAGGAGTGGTAGGTATATACCCCCCCCCCCCCCCCCCCCCTCCATCTCTAGGAGGCCGAGGATTAAACAATAATATTGTCAACATCCTGTCAGTTTTAAAATGCAAAATTATCTACATGCTATTCAACAAACATCACTCTATATATATAATTAAAAACCTAACAGACCGTGATCCTTTAATGGTTATTTTGGAGCTTCCAACCTGTATCGATAGCTAGTTACCATAGCAATACCATAAATAATCGATGATAGGTTACTCGACGGACAATTTGCTCTTTTTTTCCAACAATAAAATATATGAATTAGTGCATGTTATATAAAAACCGTACGTAAACCATGCTGGTGGTACGTGTTTCGCCGTGCAATCAATAAATGCATCATCGGTTGCCATGAAACGGTAACATAGGACGCCAGTTTTCAACCGTAGCCATGGATCACTCGTACAATGTTAATCTGTTAATATTTGTGTGTGTGTGTGCAATAGTAATACTGTTATCACTCGAATTCGATTATTTATACGAAAATTCATTTCTACGCAAAGAAAACACCTTACATTAAAGGTAGATGTTCTGATTTCTGGACATGAAAGGTCGTCCTTAAAATTGTCGCATTCCAAAGTTTGAGTTGCTTAAACTGCAATGGTTCTAATTTTAGAAGCACAAGGTCACAATACATTTGCCCATTGAGTTGTACACAAACTGACTGGTGGTTAACCACCTTTGTCAGTAATTCACCACATGTTAGCCTATAATTTCTAAATGTAACATTTTACAGACTTAATGAGAAAAATATGGGGATTCTCGTGATATCAAAATATCTTGATGTGAAAAAAAATTAATAGTAAAAAAAAAAGGTGATCGGAACATGTACACCTTTAAGAAATTAAAAATGATCTTATACATGTACATGGAAAACGCCTGAAAATTATTATATTATCAAACAGTACAACTGCAATATATACATACTAGCGGCGTACCCTCGCTACGCTCGGGCACTCGCTAGCTGAGTATTATTATCTAAATTAGATACCTTCATGATTTGTAGCAAAATGGGCATAGATAATGAGTTCAAAATTGTAGATCCCTGAATTGTTTTTAATTTATTTGAAATAGACTTTGTTCACAGAAATTGAGTTTTGTGATATCTTTGAATCTCGGACCCAATTCCAATACTCCGTTTAGGAGGGAAACAATGTTATAGTTACTCCATTTGTTGGAAGTGGCTCTTTTCTTCCATCTTTTCTAACTTTCATTTCATTCAGCCAGCATGCTTATATACTATATAGGCTTTTTAAGCCTGGCCCGAGGATTTTTATTTTGCTTGAGCCTGGTCCCTTCAGGACCCAAGCGTGTGTCCGCACGGACCGACGGTTTAAACAAACAAACAAACAAACAAACAAACAAACAACCCCCCCCCAAAAAAATAAAAAAATGTGCAGTACAAACCCCATACCCCATATAGTGTACATGGTATAGAAGATAGTGTGCGGTTAGTCGTCAACATGATCAAAGCGTATACGGTATATGCTATTGTGCAATAGCAAGAGGTCCTTGATACTCAGGTGCCCTTAATCCTAATATCGGAGCCACGGCGTCATAATAATCCAGGGATCTAAATAAGGCCTACCCAGAAACGCTAAATATTATTAGGTATCCCATAATAAGACATGAAATAACCACTCTGGTATAGGCCCTACCCCACACTACATCCTTAAAATCCAGTTATCACAGGTACCCTTAATATTCCATACTCCAGGTACCCAGTGTACCCTTATAATCCAGACAGGTCTACCCACCCCATGTGTTCATACACACGTGTAGGCCTAGATTTCACAACCCCCTTCGCGGACGCCCCCGCCCCCTCCCCTAAAAGTTGCCAAGTCTCTCTTAGAACACGCCACCGCTGTATTAAATAAATTTAGGTCCGCGACGCCACTGGGTATTTTTAGTGGTTTTATTAAGTTTTATGGTGGGTCTTTCATAGTTGGTGGGAGGCGGGTTCTCACCATGATCACTTTGTACCCACCCAGTTCAGTGTTAAAGCCATCCGTTTATTTTATTTTCGGCCTATTGACATTACATTATTTCTCCAGTAGGACTATTTTTGCATGCATATTTTGTTCTAACAGTTCCTTGTTTATTTATAGGCCTATCCCTCATGTATATGATATCACGGTTTTCTGGCCTATCTATGTTTTTATATAGCGCGCCCTGCCCGTGGCCCGCATTGTGGATGGGTCCGCGATGGGACCGAGGCACTGTCGTATAAACGCATTTCCCCTGTCACTATCAACACATGTTATCCTGGATGCAGGCCTACGGTTTGCGCCTTATACGGTTTGCGCCGGCCTTGCTCCCAGTTCCTTCAAAGGGGTCCCTGTATAATACCCTGGCTATATGATTGACTTTTTGTTGTTGTCTCATCATGCCGTTTTCTTGTACTATAGGATTTGCACTATGGAGCAACGGATGCTTGCCGTCTTTACTCTACCACATAACAAACTACGCTTTGCGCCACTAACGCGTGTGCACCTACGCGTGTTCCGGTATCGCCCGATTACGCGTCCGCCGGCAATCGGCGCCTGACTACGCGTGCGCCGGCAATCGCCTGAATACGCGCGCGCCGACAATCGCCCGATTACGCGCGAGTTGTGCGCCGGCCATCGCCATGGCGTGCGCGTACCAATAACGTAGCAACGGGCTAAAAAACCTCGAATTTCGCGAAATATAACCCAAATTTAAAAAATCAAACATAAACTGGTTCGTCGTGGGTCCGATACGCACTCGCACAGAAAATTTGAAGTCAATCGAAGGTGCGGAAAGGGGAGAACATCTCAGGACAGGAATCGGCAACTCCGTATTATATTATAGATGATTGCCAATAATAGGTTCAGATGTTCCTTCTGTATTTTACCCCCCGGGGGGGGGGGGGGGGGTAATTAGTGGATATGAGGTTACGTCGGGGATTTGCCGCAAATGTCCCGTTTTCCCCCGTCTGGTAAATGAATGACCCCTTTTCATAGCCATATTTGGTAAATTCATGGGTCTAAAATCCTTCAATTTGATGTGTGTTTTGTTGTTACCAAATGGGATTTTTAAACATTTTGTGACATTTTGGAATGTTGCCTGCAGACGCCTGCCGCGTGGAAAATATTAATTATTTATCTATTTATTTGTTGCATGCTCGTGTATATTACCAATCTGCTAGACAACATATGCCATTTTCTTCGTGTCCTGTGCTATTTTAATTAATCTACACACACACAAAGCAGCAATAGATTTCTAAGGTAAGGACACTTACTTATACCACTTGGTCCATTTTACCCATGATCCATACTCACAATCGTTTTAAAATAAAGATATTTTAATCAAATTGCTTTACTATTACCGTCGTCTGTTAAATTGAGTGATACATCGACTTCTACTGTGTAGAGTGCCCGGTAGAGTTATGCTCTATTGACTTTTGAGCATTAACAGGTATGTTTTCGGCACATTCAAATTAAGACCCTCCCACAATTCTCAAACAATTGGCTGATTGCATACATATTTCGAACATTATACACTTTAGAGCTCCTCTCATTACATACATGATCATGATGATTCCGACCAATGAATGGACTACCGGAAATCTCAATCGTGCCAAGTCAGCATAATCGGTGACCTTTCTTTAATACAACTGTGCATTATAAGAATCCTTTATTAACTGCACTGTCGTTAGTGCACCCATCAAGGCCTTGTTATTTTATTGTTTGTACGTGTGTGTTTATTTGATTATTTATTGGTTTTGGTTTTTTATTGTGCTTTTACTTCGACAGTACTATCCGATTATAATGGCGAAATCATTTGACAAATCGAAACCGGAAATAAACACGCACCTGAAATATCTTCAAGAAGTTGAAAATGCCACCGATACTAGAGTATCTGAAGCACTTGATAGCTTGTATGATATTGCGTCCGAGAATTTCACTGACCCACGAGCATATGGACTTTACTTAGTCAATGAAGGGTTTGGCCAATTGTTTCTAGATCTATGGCAAAAATTGTCGCAATATTTGAAGAAAAAAGAACGAGGCTCTAACGGTTACGGTAATCTGGAATCCTTGTTGGATGTGCTTTGGAATATATCTGATCAGTCCCAAGATTTTGTGGATGATCTAGTCGCGAATGGGTGCGTTTCTATCCTGTTATCAGTCATCGATGAGGATGGACTGGATCAGAATCTACTTGCTGGGCCAATACTCGGCATTCTGATCAACTTAATAAACATGTCCAGCAAAAATCGGAGTGCTTATCGCAATGCCAATGCAATAAACATTCTGAAACCTTTGTTGAAATCAACTAATACGGTCCAGATCCAAACAAAGGCCCTTATAGTCCTGACGTATGTTGTCAACGAAAAGGAACGCGAAATCCTAGCCACCTCAAAATCTGGTTTGACGCAATTACTCGTCTTGCTTAAAAAAGGAGTTGAGAACAAAGACCACGAGGCCATGATCGCGGGAACAAATAACAGCTTCTCAGTATTCGAGACAATGGACGCCATCAATCAGTTGGCCAATAATGATACCAGCAAAGCTGAGATAGAGAAACAAGGAGCCATTCCTGCCATCATTCGTATGCTACAAGATGACTTCTCCGATGACGAACACCGGGTAGCGGTTGAAGCTTTATGGAACCTGTCATTCGTAGAACCAATTAGAGATTCGGATATATTGCAGTCATCAGTCCCAGGTATATTATAATAAACGTACATTGTGTACAGGGTGAGTCAAAAAAAAGAGTGTACTCAACTTTGGGATTTTCCAAAAATCTGTGCAAAAAAATACTCAAAATATTGGGAGAGGCTGTCTCATTAGCCTTCAAACGAAATGTAGTTGGTTCAAATTTTTTAGTTGAGAACAACATGTTTTAAGTCCATTTAGATAAAAGTGCACATTTTAGAAAACCGAACAAGATTTGTGATATTTCTCTAACAAGCTCTTAGAATTTCACTATAGTCAATTGCGCACACTCTAAATTCGATCATCACAAAGGCCTGGTGCTATCTTTGTTCTGCTGAATTCAGGAAATAATGATATTGTTTTGTCATTATTTTGCATTTAATGTAGGGAACTAATATCTGAGCAAGTTTGGTTTGTCTTATTAATTAGCTATTGTGTCTCATGCGTTGAGTACAATATACTCAATATTTTGTTCAGTTTCAAAATGCATTAACTTTACCAAAATAGTCCTATCTGGATAACGATACCATGAAATATTGTGATTCTTTTTGATAATAACAGCAGCTACTACTTCAAGCATTGGTTGCCTAAATATTTTGGTAATACATATTTTAAATATATATTTTACGTAGAGTACACTTTTTTACTCACCCAGTAAGCCAATAGTAATATTAGTCAGAGTAATTACGATATACAATCAAGTTCTTTATGTTAGCGGTCCAGGATTGTCCTTTCCTTGATTGGATTTGTGAGCTTGTGGCAATGGTTTCCAATGACCACAACGCTATATTTAATGTTCGGACTGAATTGTGCAGTAATAGATTGGTCCCCTTTTGGCATTTCTGTAGCTTCAAACATGTCCATTGATGATAGTCAAAAACCGATACCTTAATAATTAAACTTAATGGGGCATTGAACGATACATATGGGAGTTGGGTTTCTCGTACCAAAGTATCACTTACATATTTACTAACTGCCATCTGAAATTATTTACCTTAATTCGCAGTCAATCATGATGTAATATTTCACAATTTCATAATTTCGATGTAGATCACATCAAAATTATCAGCAGAGTTCGGCACACATTATGGCTTCACCCGAATTTCTTTCTAGCGCCATCACTTCAACCCTTTTCCCATCAATTATTACGTTTGAGGGTATTTCTACGTACATTATCTAGTCACCAATTATTATTTTCCAAATGCCATAATTCTCACAAATCTCTCCATGCATTCCCATTGACGATAGTAATATAACAATATCTTACTCACTTAGCTTAACTTAACTTTTATCATTATCTTGGTGTACAAGAGTAGTTGAACTGTACAGCGTGTCCCCATAAAATGGGTTCAAAAGTTTGCGAGCTTATAACTAAAAAAGTAAGAAAACATGGATACTTCATATTTAGGGCTATTAAACAAAATATACCTGACCTTAATTGGTTAAACTCTGTGATCATTCCAATATAAACTTTTTTGAAATACAAAGATTTTAATAGAGCGTGGTCAAAACCCATTTGTCCCACTTTTCAAGGAACACCCCGATGTGTTGCAATTGCGCATTGTTGTGACTTTATCAAAGTTTTGCCTTTGCATTCATTCTTTACAAAGACTTGGGCAGTAAACAAAATTATCTTGGTCATATGCAATAATACAAGTTCATTATTTACATAAACATTAAAACAAAATGTTCTTTGTTATAGTCCGAGTTATTGTTAAGTTCTTTCAGAGAATAAACCCCATACCGAGAATACTGCACATAGCGCACAGTTTCATGCAACACACGGATGATTTATTCCTTAAATCGGGACAAATGGGTTCTGACCAAGCTCTATTCACATCTTTGTATTTCAAAAAGTTTACATTGGATTGATCTTCGAATTTACACAATTAAAGGCATATTATGTGATCTTTTCCAGAGAGCGCCCTCTATTCATGATTTTTTTTAGAAGGTAGAATTTCTGAAAGATTTACATTTCTGATCATAAATCGTACATACATTCCAAGTTACAGAGCGATACGATTCCTAATTACCTCAAAATCATGGTTTTAGAGTGAATTTAGAGTGAAAATATGAACTGTCGTGTTATCCCGACAGTTTATTTTCACTCTAAAACCATGATTTTGAAGTAATTAAGAATCGTATTGCCCTGTAACTTGGAATGTATGTACGATTTATGATCAGAAATGTAAATCTGCAAGAAAATCTGCTTTCATTTTTGTTTTCGATGTTGAGGGCGTTCCCTGGAAAGATCACATAATATACCTTTAAGGTCAGGTATATTTTGTTTGATAAACTATCCATGTTTCCTACTTATTTCGTTATAAGCTCGCAAACCTTTGAACCCAGTTTTTTGGGACACGCTGTAATCATGTTAATAAAGGGTTAACGTTTGATGTTGCGTCGTTTTGGCGCATCTTGCTGTTTTAAAATTACGCAGTGATAGAGAAATTGAGTAAATCTAGGAACAAAGAGGTTCAGCGTGTCTGTGCGTCTGCTCTGTGGCAAATAAAAGGCAGCAAATCTCAGAATGTATCGCCCTCAACGTCAGTAGAGAAACCACCGCCATCTTACGAGGAAGCCACAACAGAACCGGGATCCACCAAGTCTGCTCCAGCCAAGGTCATGCTAAGCTACCAATGGGATCATCAAAAGCGTGTACTGAAAATCAGAGAGAGATTGGAGGATGCTGGGTTGAGAGTTTGGATGGATGTCAGTAACATGGGTGAGATTAAAATACTGGATATGAGTTACTAGTGGTCTAATACATACATCCCATCATTAAAACTATATTTTCATCATACATTTAGGTTTGATATTATCCCATTTTATGGAATTTGACAATTTTGCAGCCACTTTAGAAATCATTTTGGGGGCCATTTTGGCAGCCATTTTGGATTTGATTCTATTTTAACAGAGCACAAATACTGGATATGAGTTACTTGTGGTCTAACACATACATCCCGTCATTAAAATTATATTTTTATCATCAATTTCAGTTGATATTATGCTATTGTATGGCAAAAATACTAGATTTGAGTTTCTAGTGGTCTAACACATACATCCCATTGTTAAAACTATACTCATACATGTTGGTTTATATGCCAATATATGGAATTTTACCCATTTTGGCGGCCATTTTGGCGGCCATGGTGTGATAACAAATCAAAGGTTCTGGATATGAGTGTCTAGTGGTTTAATACATACATCCCACTATTAAAACTATACTTTCACCATACAATTTGATTGCTATATGTCATTTTATGAGATTTGAACAGTTATGGCGGCCATTTTGGACGCCATCTTGCATAACTCCTTAGCATTATGAAAATATGTTTGGTAACATCCTGATTATGTCTTAGGATCAGGATAGGAAGTACAAAAAGTTGGTTTGGGGAGTCCTGGGGGGGGGGGGGGTGCACACTAACCCTCTGTAGATACCTGACTATAGCTAGGGGTGAACTGGCGCTGCGCTGGCTAAGACATGATTTTAATCCCTATCATTATTAAGGAATAAAGCAATACTACTATTATGACCAGTACACACAATATTATTAATAGAGCTGCGACACACATGATCGTCAACCCCTGATTGATTGATTGATGGATTGATTGATTGATTGTTTGATTTATTGATTGATTGATTGATTGATTTTTCTTATTACCGTAGAGGGCGATATACTTGGTGCAATGGCTAATGCTGTAGAGGAATCGGACGTCATTCTCATATGTATGTCTGAACGCTACAGAGACAGTAAAAGCTGCAGATCAGGTACTAATTAATAGTTTAAAACATAAAGTCAAGGACGTAACCAGCCCGGTAGTCAGGAAAGGAAAGAATTGCGAAATGTCGTACCAAAGAGAGAACACATTGTGCGATAAGTGAGTAGCTACTAAAGGTTCAGATGAATGGGTATACGTAAACCTCCATGTTTCCCAATGGTTGAAATTCAATCGTAACACTATCCACGCGGCAGCAGTCGTCTGTAGATGACATTTACAAAATATCACACAATGTTTCAAAAATGTAAAAATTATTGAATTTCATCACCTATTTGGAGTCACCATAAGAAATGCATTATAATAATAAGTACAAACATTCTTGAGATACACTTTGAAAATTGGGCAAGATCTCTGAAAAATCTTGTATCGATATGGTCACACTATAGCCGCGTGGAAAGTGTTTTAACACATTCCACGCGGCAGGCGTCTGCAGACGACATTCCTAAATGTTAAAATGTATTAAATGTCATCCCATATTAGGAGCCATAAAACATACATTAAAATAAGTAGGCCTACATACATGCCTAGCATTGGTTCTTTAAGTTTCTTTCATTATGGTCACTCTTAAAGCCCATCACATTCAGTCTTTAAAGACTCATTTGTTCAATGACATTGCGCTGTGTCTTAAAGTCGGACATAATGTCAATGAACTTTCAACGTGTCTCAGCGCGATGTCATCGCATTGTCATCTTAATGTCATTGCAATGTCATTGCGATATCATCGTAGTTGCGATGTCCATTCTATTTCGAGCTGTACTGTATGTATATGTATATGTTTAATACCCATATGCTATTTATCATTTTTGTGATATTAATTACTTATATTACATGTTTACAAAAGCACCATGAGCGTTATTGTTTTGACGGATAGGCCTACCGGCGGTATAGAAATTACCATTATTATTACTACTACTTTAAAATGTAACTGAAACCATTCATGTTCTCAGAGGTAACTTACGCTTACAAGTTGGAAAAGAAGATTATTCCATTGCGTTTGGAGGCAGAGTATACACCTGATGGGTGGCTAGGACTTCTTCAGGGCATGGATCTTTACTACGCCTGTTATACTGATGAAGAATTGGATAGAAATATGCCTGCACTCCTTACGGTTATCGGCGGTAACACACCAGCAAAAGGAAAAGACGATGTTGATGGTGAGTTCCCAAAAAAATTAAGATTCAGAGTATATCCTATATGTTAGACATTCATGAATAAGTTAGTGTCAAGACCCATTACGGAATAAAGCTGTATAATCCTTTAATATATTTTTTAATTTGTCAATGAAGGATTTTGTGCCAGGTTAAGTCCATGTTGTCTTACACCAAGGATAATGTCACACACGTGACAAAATTGTACTGCACTAATTTGCTCAAAAACGATTGAAGCGACAATTGCAATCTACAGGGTGAGTCAAAAAATGCAATAGTGGAAAGAAGTCATCTTGTTTTAAAAACTAAGTTGAAGTTTGATTTATTTTTAAACGTTATACAGGGTGTCCCAAAAGTCTATGCACGTTTTTGAAGAGTCATATCTCATAAAATATAAATCATATGGTATAAATTTAACCATATTTTGATAGACGAGATTTGGGAAATTAATTTGATACCAAACACAACCCTATTGGTGAACCCACAACATAATAAAACTGGTTGAAAGTCATTGGCTGTGTGCCAGACCAACCCATATCAAGTACCACACATTGTTGCTAAAGGTGCGCGTAAATTAACGGTATGAAAGCAACGTTGCGCATTCGTCACAGTTCACTGCTTACCTTGCAACATTAATGTTATTTAATACCAAACTCGGTCACTCACAACATAAATAAGCGTAGTAGACAACATTGCACAGCAAAAGTCTTCATTTAAGATGGATAAGCGAATACAAATTGTATGGTTCTATGCTGAAACACATTCAGTTCAACCTACTCAACAAAAGTTCAGCAAACATTTCAAAGTGAAACGCGCACCAGGAAGAATATCCATTCTGAAGTTGGTGCATACATTTTTGAACACAGGAACATATTCTAAATGGGTAAAACAACCTTCGATGAGGCCTTCAAGCAGCATTAACATAATCCGTTAAGTTTAAATGTTAACATGTTTGACAGCTGTGTGATGTGTGTGTTCACTATTCTGTTACGTTATTCAATTATTTTGGTCTGTGTTTTTGCATTAGCACACGTCTCTGTATACATGGAAAACATTTAAATTAGATTTCACTATAGAAACGAAAATTATGTGTGATATAGTTTGTTATTATGATGATATCACTGTAATGAAAATGTTTAAATATTACAATTGACGGATCACTTTCCGTGTAACCAACTCTACCCGTATTTTTGTTAATCTCAATAGGTATGGATTTATGAACTTTATTCCTCCGAAGTATAAAATTACATTTTTGCAGTAATACATATTTTACTTCTAGGGTGGCATTACAAACAGATGTTACTCCAATGTTTGGTATCAAAATTATTTCCCACATCTCCTCTTTTTAAATATGTATTCATATTTTCAATACGACTTATATTTTGTGAAATACAAAGCTTCAAAGTCGTGCATAGACTTTTGGGACACCCTGTAGAATACCTTATTTGTTACTACATTTGTGTGAAAAAATGAAGTCAATATCATTATCCGTTTGCCCTTGGGGAAGCTTTTTACCGTGCACCCATTTTACACGTTTGTCCACGAGATATCCAAAATATGCATCAGATCACAAAATGTGACGCTCATTCAAAATTGGAAACTTGAGTACATTTGTGATGTTATTGGAATTTGATGCATCCTTTCTTGTTTTCATGTGAGTTAGCATAATCAATTTACCATACCCATGCTATGAAAGCTTATAATGTTCTAAATTTTAATAAAAAACTGACATTTTCCAATTTTTTGTTGGCGGGATATTCAAATATGAAAATGCAATGTGTACCATTTCAATTGAAAATCACTGTGCTCGTGGACAAACAGGTAAATTTGGTTGTGCTGCAAAGAGGGTCACCAAAGACAAACGAAAAATGCGATCGACTTCATTGTTTAACACAAAGTTAGGATTAAATACGTCATTCTTGCAACGTTTAATAAGTTTTAAAATTCATTTTGATTTTGAAAACAAAATGGCTTCTTTCCACTATTGCAGTTTTTTTGACTCACCCTGTATTTTTGTGCCAAAACCTAGGGTATTGTATGATGCAGGGAAGTGTATGAAAGTACACTATGATGCAAATAATAGAGTGGAGTCTCCATCATGGGTGTGCACTGAAGCAGAGCTCGTAGCAACCAGTATGAGAAGCTGTGAGCTCGGACAACCACTTTAGTAGTATCTGAGACTAATATACCTAAAGAGATAAGAAGCGCCCATTGATACCTGCCATGTGCAGCGATCCATGGTCCGATGCGACATTGTTATAGTTGATTGCCCATCGATTATCATCATTCAGTTTAATTTGTATCACGAACTCATCCTTTTAGTAGTAGCGCGCTAATTTTAATCCAGTGTAAGCCACACGTGTATTATACTTTTCCTAATTTCCTGAACGCACTTTAGTATGGGATGGTGACCCACTCACAGACCTTGATATATTTCTGAAATAATATGCATTTATATCGCTAAAATTATGGCATTTTAGAATAGATATGCCAATTAAAACCTATTGGGTACATTCTTGAACATATTATAAACAATGTATTGTGATAACCAAATGTCATAGTTTGTATTTAGATTCATTATGAATTAAACTAAAAAAAGTGATGTTTTGAGGAACTTATTTATGAATTAAAGTATAACATTTGTTTTTCAATTCATGTTAAATAAAAACACATTATCAAGAACTTTGTTATCATAATACATTGTGTATATGCCCAAGAATGTACCCAATAGGTTTTAATTGTCATATCTCTTCTGAAATATCAAAAATTTGGCGATATAAATGTATATACATTTTAGAAATATATCACGTACTGTATGCCGGTAGCCATCTCATGCTAAAGTGCGTTCAGTTATTTTTAAAAAAGTGTAATAAAACGTGTGGATAATACTGGATTCAAATAGCGCGCTTACTCGAATAATGATGTTGTGCTACATATAAAACTGAATGATGATAATCGATTGGCGATTGACTAAACAATATCCGCATTGGACAGTGCACAGTGATGAATAGCTGTAGTACTGTGCTTCTTATCTCTTTAGGTATATTAGTCTCAGCATGGAATTACGAGACACGGAATACCATCGATAAGACCCTGTTATATAACTCAATTATATTGCCATTGGCGGTACATCCTCCACACACAAGGATTGACAGACATTGAATGACTTGCCCATTATGTACGTACATCGGGCTATTCCTTTGACCAAGCATCATCTTTACCGGTTATGTTGCCACATTGACTATTACTACTCCCACGGACGCATGGTTGCCAGTTATATTTTTCTTCCAAATCAAATACGACTTTGGGTCAGTTTGTTGTCAAAAACGGGTGTACAAAACTCATTTTTATGAGAAATCCGCTACAAACCGCATAGTCTAACCTACATGTTTGGGTAAATAAGTTGATGAATTCTGCTAATTTGTAAATACAAATAGCGGCCAAAAGTGCGCATTCTCAAAATTGGCTGAAAATCTAGACCTGTTTTCTAGGTCATCTATGCACATTTTAGGGAATTATTGGATTCAAGAAGTAATAAAAAACTGAGTGAAATAGTTTCTATAAAACTTCACAAATAGTGTTACATCAATCGCATCAGTGAATGTGTGTATTAATTTAATAACTTTAAAATATTAGCAGTATTTTAAACTTTCATCGTTGCTTCTGGTATCAAACTGTTTTTATGCATCCCCCAGCTTGCATTAGGTATGCAAACGACTATCAATACCGAAATTATACCAACCGCGCTTTTTTGAAACATGCTACTCACACACGCGTGGACGGAACGGACATAATCAGCTCAACACGTCATTTCAATAGAGATGATTATCCCTCCATTGTTGAAGATCTATTGTAACAGGCAGTGACGCGCGGTGACCTGTAGAATTTTTACACAGCGCGGCCCTTTCAATTGTGCCGGTAAAGGTGATAGGTACCTTGATGTTAGGCTCGATGGTATTCCGTGTCTCGTAATTCCATGGTCTCAGGTAGTATCCACATACCAGTGGCGTAGCTCAGGGGGGGGGGGGGGGTGGGGGGGGGCAAATGCCCTGAAGGGAAAAAAACATTTGTGCCCCCGCCCCCAAAACCCATTTGTGCCCCCGCCCCCACCCCTCTAAAATAATTTAATAAGGATAAAAAAAAGAAAATAGGGAAAAAATGATAAAAGACCGAAATTACGCAGGTTATGTGTGGGCATATTCAGCCCAAATAGTCAAATATAAGGCAAAATTGTACATATAGTACATGTACTGTGCGATTTTTTTTTTACCCTTACCCCCCCCCCCCCCGATTTATTTTTTACCCTTCCCCCCCCCCCACACCCCCCCCCCCCCCCCCCCACCCCCCACCACCACCACCACCACCACCACCCACTTACGTGTTGGTGATTGGAAAAACAATTGGGGCAACCTTTTACGAAAATTTCAGAAATCTTGCCCCCCCTGAAAATAATCCTAGCTACGCCACTGCCACATACCTATGCCGAAAAGCTTTTTAATCAACTCATATTCAAGTTGGCCGTATTGATAATTTTATTAAAAAATACCTAAATAGTATGGTTTTTGCTGTGTCGTATGTTGTAGGACCAATCACGCGGAAAACGCAACAAAATGCCCATACCAGTCCACCATCCGGGCCATCATCACAACCTGCAGCCTCTAATTGGTCAGCTCAAAAGGTCCAGGATTGGCTAATTAAGAAGGGATTAAAATGCCCAGCCCTGGATGACTTTGAAGGTAGTGATCTTCAGGAGCTGTACATGGCGCTTGTCAAAGACGGGGAGAAATTCAAGGATGAGATGAAATCTGATTACAAAATGAACGGTCCAACTTGTACTCGATTCACAGCCGGACTTCGACGATTGTTTCAAATTAAATCAGAATATTGTCATCTCATTAGGTTACAAGACCCGCTTAGCAGCGCTATAAATTGATGCCCTAAAAACCGTCAACAAATTTAAATATTCGCCTTGCTTCCATCCAAGCTGGTTGCTATATATGACGTAATTATCGTGTGCAACCAACCGGCTGTACAGTATTGCAACGCCCATTGAGACGCATGAGCGTAGATGTAATTTGCAGCATAATGGAAACTTACCCATGCAGTTAGCCCCGAATTTAAATATATGCACTGGGTAATCCTCTCGTAGTATTGATAACAATAGGTTTACCAGAGCGAATTAATAGCGCTTCTAAGCGGGCAATTTATGTCATGTTATCTGGAGTGGAGAGGATACAATGATTTTGTTCTAAATGTTACTTCTTTTCTCATGATAGTTACACCACTATGCATCAATACCAAATGAGTGGTAAGGGTTATTAGGCTCTTACTGCTTTAAGAGGAACATATAGCGTCGGTTAGCAATATTATTTTGAGAGAGGAAAATCGCTGATATTAAATTAAATTCATTTGTTTCCAAATTTCATTTTTCTCATGAGAGATATTGCCAAGAAAAATGAAATTTGTAAAAAAATGAATTGTTTCAAGAGATAAGGTACGTAGGAACCCAGAATGGTAATAATTTATGGGGAAAGGGCCCGGTTATTAATGATGCGCTAGATAGATATCAATCAATTTATGTGGCGAGCGATGCTGATTATTTCGTTACATTATACACGATAGATGGCGAATTATTGTTAAACGGTTTCAGATGGTAGTTTATAGTATGCCTAAGTATTACGTAGGTGCAAACAATTGAAGGGGGAAATTGAGGGCGCCCTCCTATGCATATCTCTCGATGCCCCTTTTACCAAGATCTTGTATTACAAAACTGAAAATAATGTTAGGATGTTGTGTACTGTATCCTCTTTTTCTTCTCTTAAAGTGTTGGGTAAGCTTTAGAATCAAACTCCAAAGTGTCTATAGAATTTATATGGCCTTATTGTTCGTATTGGAATGGTGCAGAATCAAGTTAATTTTTTTTTTTAATTTGACAAGTTACCTTCAATCTGCTACTTTTTGCTGCTATTTTTTGTTCAATTCCATTCCGTACTTGTTTTAACAAAATCCATTGAGATACTGTTAGTGCCTGTGACAAATTTCAAAGTTGTTCCGAGTTACGCAATACCTGCGTCCAATGCAGTTTGTTTGAAAGTCTATTGTACCCCTTTTTTTTGGGGGGGGGGGGGGGCACTCTGTAGATAGATAACACCTCAACTTTCGGTTGTAAAAATCTATACAACGAAACACCTGGGTTCGTAAGCACAAAACCACCTCAACATGGTCTATCTTTAAACCTGATCTAAATAAAGAGTAGTCCTTCCCGAAAGGATCTATTTATGCTTTGATGAGATCATTTATAGTGTTACATTAGCCTAATTACCTGATTAGGTGACTCCAACTCTAATTTTGGACTTAACTAGGAGTGAGTATAAAAGGGCCATTAAATAATAAAAACCGTCCTTTCAGAAGGACTACTCTTCACTTAGACCAGGTCGTGTTTTGAGCATACCGACCATAATAATTCCAGGTCAGATTTTAAACTTAAGACCTGGGTTCAATTCAACTCTATAAAGCTCAACTTACAAAGAATTGTTGTATATTCTTCTGAATAAAGCTTGAGAAGAGTTCAAAGTACTCTACTTCAGTTATTAAAGAAGAATCTTAATGTATCTATGCATAAAGCACAGATCATACTCAAGCTAATTAACCGCTTTTGAAAAACCTTGAAATATACAAGAGACAATTTAAAGGTGTATGTTCAGATCACTGCATTTTTTTCTTCACATATTCACATCAGAAGATAACCCATGATTTTCTCATTATTTCTGTAAGGTCTTAAGCGCAAGATATGTTCCATTTAGACATTATGGGCCATAATTACAGTGAATTAATGCCAAAGGTGGTTAACCACCCGGCCAGTTCGTGTCCTACTCAATAGACGAATTCCCAAGTTGTTACGGGTTCCAGGATGGGGTCATGGTCTACTACCTGAATGAGCACAGAAAAGAGATAAATGTATGAGTTCCTGACAATAGCATCTGATCAATATTTATTAAAGAATAACATTCACATTGACATATCCCGCTAAAGTTACATAGTAATCAATATAGAACTTATACATTGGGGAAATACATCAAAATCATAATATCGGCATCGGCTTCTGACTGCAAATTCTTATTATCTCAATATCATAACCAATGAATAAACCAACATACATTAATGTGTTTAATCCAAGAAGAATGCATTAATTAATATCACATGTTAAACCATTAGTTTCTCGATATGGAAACCATACAATGAAATACTACAATGTTTACATTAACCAGCTGATCTTAGTCATCCTTGTTATCAACCCCTGGACACTCATTGTCTATAACAATAGAAGGCAGTGACAGTCATGAATATACAATGAATAATCATATCAATGAATATTAAAAATACACGTCATTTGTAGAGTCGAAAATGAAAATACCAGACGATGGTGGACACGAACGGCCGTAATTTTTAAATCTCCGTTGGTTTCAATGTTATAATGGATGGATTTTGATTATGACCACAACTAAATTATTATCATCCTAAAACCGCTGGAGCTGGATAACAATTCAAGTGTCAGTATCGTCAATAATTTTGAAGTTATTATGACATTGAAACTTGCAACATAAAAGGAGCCTCAGCCTGGTCACTTTGCGCTAATATAATCTTTAACTTACTGGAAACTAAAAGATGGACAATACCAGTTTTTATGTTTGATGCATGTTGTTACAATCTATTTTAAAGACCTCGACCAATAGCTTTAGACCCGGGGTTCTCACTATATAGTGGTACTACGTATTAACGTGCCTACCTTTTGGAGCGCCTTTTCGCGAAATTTGGTATATCGATGGGTGGCAATCAAAAGGTTTTCATTATGCCCCCTCTTTGATGGTATAGAATGGCCGTACTTTGTTAGATAGGTTATTGATTAAAATACACTTAGAACCCAATTTTGGTTAATTATTACACTTTTGAGAACCCAATTTTCGACTTACCTTCTGTTTATTGTATATACAAGGGTACCTATATACAAGGTAGGCCTACACTGATCGGTAGACATTTCACTTTGGTATACCGATCGGGTGTTAATTTTGCATATGATGCAGGTATAGAAAATCTGGAGGCACATGCACGTATGTTTCTTCTACCAAAATCAAACGTAGGAGGCATAGGCTACCGTATGATTTTCGTAGAGCCCCCCCCCCCCCCCCCCCCCCCCCCCCCCCCCCCCCCCCCCCCCCCGCTTTGGACAGCTCATTTGCGGCGATCCAAAGACTAAATAGTTTTTTATTGGAAATTAAAATAGCAGTTAAGCTATAACCATAATATAGGCATCGGTTATTTGAACCGTGATTAAACATGAAGCCAAAATGTTGACTAATTAGTATTATCGGCACGGAAAAGTGAAAATTTTTATACAAATATAGTGACGCGGACCTCTTGCATTTACGTGTAGTTAGTGCTCAACAAGTCAATGATGAATCTCTTCTGACCGGTGTCACACATGTATAGAATCACAGTGTACGCACAAGATTCAAGCGTATAAAATAATCGCTGTTCTGTTATACCTGACATGATGTTTTTCAACATTTTAAACTGGGAGTGAAATGTGTTCGTATAAACATTGACGAAACCGTAAGGTATTCAGTGGCGGACGGATCCTAACGTCCCCCCACCGAATGTAACCTATCAAATATTCGTACGTCCGGCATCGTCTGAAAATCGAAAAGGTCCTCTACTGCCCTCTAACCTAGAAGGGGACTTAATTTTTTTTCTACGCATGCGTGCGATTTCTTTGGTTTGTCCACCAAAATCGTTGACAAGTTCCTATTGAGTATATACTGCAATGCAAGTGACAGAACTTTTTGTGATGCGCTAATCAACAGTATATCTGTCTCCCGGGCTCCATAAAAGCCTTAGGAAAAGTTCCCGATGTTCTAGCCGGCCGCGGAGTCATTCTTTGGTATCCCATGGTAAGATCAAGCAGACAATATTGATATTGACGATACACATTATCCAAAAAAGTTTGATGTGATTTGATTTTAATGTTCCCGGACTGGATGATAATAAAAAACACACACAATAATACCGCTTTACGAAACACCTCACCTGATTGTGACCGCGCGGGAGCACTTCTCTGGCCGGCCCGGCCCTGTGAGACGTATATTTGTTTTAAACTGCATATAACTTGTCATAATTGATGTTTTATTGACTTTTAAATCGCAATGTTTTTATCAATAGCAGCTGACTGTATTTTTCTCCTATGGCTGTTTTAACAAATTTGTTTGTATTTTTTGAGGTGTTCTTTGCATTGAATATATTTATAATCTTTTTATCATGTGTTTTAATGTATGTGTAGTTTTTTAAGATATTGATCATTTGTTTGTAAAGCGCATTGGTGCCGTTGCTTTATGCGCTGAGTGTTATTATTATTAAAATTTATTTATTATTATTATATGCTATAACCGTCTCTAACGTTAGTATTCTACTGAATAGCACACATTTACACGTGATACATGCGCTATCTAACTGAAGGATACATGTAGCACATATTGAATTAAAAATTCTTGCACACATAATACTAGTAATGCCACATGTGACGCATGCGCTGTCTACTAAAATAGCACATAGTAATGCCACATGTGACTATCGGCTATCTACTGACGATAGCGCGGCCACCGCATACACATGTGCTAACTTAGCACACAGTAGGATGCCTCGTGTGAATGTAGTGTGACATGCGTATAATAGCACACATAGTATGGCACACGTAACTATGCGCTATTAGCACTGCCACCACGGTTATACATGCGCTTATCTACTGAAGTAGTGCCACATGTCATAAATGCGCTATCTACTGAATGAGACAATGTGCACATATCTTCCAAAGAAAGAACAAAATCAATTATTTCTGATGGTGTTCCCGATGGTGTTCCGAGTGCTGGCTATGGCGACTCTGATACCATATACCATCGGACCAGGCTTTCAGTTGACGTACGCATAGGAGCATCGTTGAAGCGAATGTCCCCTGGTAACCTTTATTCCAGATCTTAAATAAGAAATCTTGTTTTATTATACAGAGAATCCACTTTACTCATGCGTGCCCATAACAAAAGGTTTTAGCTCCCATATTATTCGTTGTTCAGATCAAGTCAATGCACGACCTTCAAGCAACCCTTTGAATACAAGCGTTAAAAGAATGATCTATACACTGGCGGGTTATTTTCAAACGAGTAATCCATCAACATGTGTGTTGTACAGAGTAAGATATATTCTGGTGGTGTTGCTCTTTCTATATTCTGAAACAAACTTTAGCTCCCCATCGCCGAAACGTGTATTACCTGTAATCACCCTTCAGTGGTACAAGACTTGATCGAGTCTATCAATAGTTATCTGATTCCCTTTTCCACATAGATTTCGACATCATTGCGTCTCCCAATTCGTTTATTCAAGCTAGCTTATTGTTTTGCTACAAGATCTGACTTTCCTGAGTGAAGTTGTATCAACGATTTTCTAGAAATTCATCGGTTGTACAGATTTCCAAAAGAGCCTTAAATTGGTAATCATGGCAATGGTATTAAATTTAACGTTAGTAACGGTCCCGTTTCTCATGTTTCTCTGTTTTGGAAATGTGTTTGCTTCTTGTATACAAATAGCTACAAATAGTATATTAGCCTAGTCAACTTGCGCTGACTGGTAAAATGGTTTTACAACAAGTTTTGCTATCATTATCAAACCGAACTCAAATTAAATCAAATTAAATCACTTATTTATCGCGCTAATATACATGTATAGTTTACGTTTAAAATTGTTTAAAAGTTAAATAAATCAAAGAGATAAATGATAGAAAAAACAACAACTATAAACGCATGGGCCTTTATAATTTACAAAAATTGACATAAAAATGATGCTACATTAATCCACCGTCAAGTTTTAAAAAATATATAAAAAAGCATGGCATTTACGGATACACCGGGGATCGAACCCGTGTTGCCGTTTGCAAACAACATGGCCTACGATGCACGCCACAGAGATCGACGAGTGTAATTGGTGATAGTTTTAATTATTAACCATTTATCCATTTATTTATAACGAACGGATTTTTATCGTGCCATTTTGCCATTTTATACCATATTTGTATGTTACTCTCGCACAAAATGTGTTTATAATGTGATTATACTCCTTATTTTTGAAAGAACGGTAAAAAATGATGACATTTTCGAACACAAAAAATTGCATCATTTATACGGTCCACAATCATTGTTAGACTGGACGTTGTGTGACGTGTTGCATAATTCATGTATTCAAATTACTGCTTCGAATCGATCTGTTTTATGTACGCTTTTGTTATACTTCTCGGTCGCTCATCGCCAACGCTGTGCATGAGAACAATAGAAAAGTCCCCTCTCAGGTTAGAGGGCGGTATCCGTGACCTCTCACAGCAGGGCATAGGGTCAAGGCAGGGTTAATCATATTAATGACAAATATGCAAATGAGCTAAGTGTCCCCTCCTATTATATATACTCCTTGTTGTTATGATGTCGTCTCATGAATATTCACAGTTGTTAACCATAGGCATGTAAATAATAACTTATGCAAACAAATGACTTCTTCTATTTATCTGGCAAGTTCTGGGTGATCCAATTTAACCATGAGCAAAACATCTCCCTTCTATCTATTCACACATATACCTGCACTTATAAATACTTGAGCAAGTAATAGGATTTGGTTACACCCTGTAAGTGACTTAAGCCAATACCAAGTTAATACCACTTGAAAGTTCTACCCAGGCACCTGAAGTACATAACAAGCTTACCTAGTGACTTGATATTGAGCCCAATTAGGTGTACATTACTCTAATTGATTGTTCCAAACAAAGATCAGGGTGTGGCCTTATACTAAGTTTGGGCTACTTTTATAGCAACCTATACTCTGCTCTCACATAATATCCAATGGAGTTGAATATCTGTGTCACAGTTTTAAATATTACTATTTTACTATACATAACTTAAATTCACTTTATAGGTAAAGTCCTACAATATGAAATACACTCTTAACAATCAGCATGACTATTACATATCCTAATAGTCATATTTGATCTTCCCTACAATTATTATTCATTAACCTGATGTGAAAATTACTGATCAAGTATGCACACAATTCTATCTCTTTAAATATGAGCTCTAAACTGGTGAACTGAACTATTCATCTTTTCCAAGTCTTAAACCTGCATTTGACACCAAGTTACTTTATACATAATTGTTTGATCAATACACATTTCATAAAACCATTACCATTTGGCCCAAATACATATCATATTTATCATACCTGATGGTTTAAGATTCACCATACTCCAACAAATTATCTGCCTTTGTTCTTTCATGATGTTGCATGTGTATCGATGATCATTTACAAACACAATCTAAATCCATCTATTATTCATCCATCAGATGATCTTAGCTTGTCAAAGATGAACCTAAAGTATAAACTATTCCTAAACATTAACATAAATACCATTTGAGCATGAAAACTTACCTGAATGAGCACAGAAAAGAGATAAATGTATGAGTTCCTGACAATAGCATCTGATCAATATCTATTAAAGAATAACATTGACCTAGGAATAATAAACAGGAAGTCAAGCACTTACTCTAGTATGAGGTCATATCAGGTTATTGACAACAAAAAATATTGGGTCAGTAGAACAGAGGGCAGCATTTAACTTCTGGGATGGACACATATTATGGCACATATTGGGGCCATAACAAAGTCACCTTGTTGTGCTTCTAAAATAAGAACCATTGGAGTTATATAACTATTTTATGTATGACCCATCGAGAGCATGTGTGGTCTAGTGGATAGCATGCAGGTCTCACAATATAAAGGTTGTGAGTTCTAGCCCTGCTACAGCCAACATGTTTGTATCCTTGGGCAAGGTACTTAGTCTCAATTGCCTCATGGTTCGGAAGTCACATAGAAATGGTGGTCCCGTGCATCAGAAGAGCTATCCCCGAGCACGTTAAAAAGGTCAGAGTAAAGAGTAGGGGATCATCCCGGGTCTGTATCTGTACACACACACATAATATGTATTCCTATACATACCTCCACTAGGCGTGGCGCACCAATGGAGTAAACAAATAGCCAAAGAAAGAATGATGGAAGCAACTTAGGAAGCAACTAAGTTGCTTCCATTGTTCCGTCTAAGGACGACCGATTATGATGATGGATGACCCTTCATTTAGAATAGAAAACATCAAGTTGAAAATCGGGCCAGCAAACGGACCACCTACACTGACAATATATATTTGTCAATTGACAAGGGAAAATGTCTAATACGACAAACTTTAACTTGTCACACTACCTGAAATGTATGCATTGTATGACTAATTTCAATTTGTCATGTAAAAAGTGGGAAAAAGTGTACTTTATAGGTCCCAGATTCTGGACTATACTAGTATCGTCCGATATTGGAACACCCAGTATCGTCCGATACTGGTACAAATTCAGTGTTCCAGCATCAGCCGATACTGGCACATATAAATGTACCAGTATCGGGCGATACTGGAACATAATTATGTACCAGTATCGTTCAATACTGGGACAAATCTCACTGGTATCATGTGTACCGGTATCACCCGATACTGGAACATAAAAATGATCCAGTATCGCTCGATAGCTGAACATAAAAATGATCCAGTATCCCTCGATACTGGAACACAATCGATACGGGAACAGTAAAATTGTACTAGTATCGATAGATACCGGCAACTTTTATATTCCAGTATTGAACGATACTGGTACACTTTTTCCAAAAAGTGTCTAAAAGGATGAAATTCTCAAATAATTAGTCATGCACACAAACTAATTTTTCAATCAAACAAAACTAATTTGTCATGCTTGCTGTTTAATAACTTGTCACTTGACAATATCGGCAGACGATCGCAGCTCAGGTAAGAAATTTGCAGATGTTATACACATCGTACTTTGGCCGTGTTTTAATTAAGTTAAATATTTGAAAAGAAGTTTTGCACTCTGACTTAAAATGTAACAACAAATTATCTGCTATACTAGCTAGCCACCTATGAGAATAATAATACTACTACTTGTGTAAGCTTAACTATGAAAACCTGTAAGAAAATGCATACAAGTACGAGTTACGACCATGAATCACATCATGCACAACCTGCTAAGCTTAAATTGGTTGGTTTGGCCGATAGTTCTGGCTTTTATTTCGGTTGTCACATTTACAATCCACAGTGCAAAACTTCTTTTCAAATATTGAACTTGTTAAACACAGCAAAAAATATGAATTATGCACAATCTTGCCTCTGAGCTGGCGATCGTCTGCAGCATGACTCCAACAGAATAACGTGCGTGATGGCGGCAGCCCCTCTTACACATTATTAGAAACCCGTCCCTTTGTCACGGAATTTCAGCAGCGATAATTAATAAGTAATGTTCTAAGTTGGATTTCTTCAGATAAAGGAGACAACTCTATATAATATGTTTCTTGCATATTTCCTGCGACTGTATAAAGTGAAATTGAAGTTCTTTGTGTGACCCAAAAAACACCTGTTTTACTGGCCCAACAATGTTGGTGGAAATTATGTAAAAGTGTGTGTTCTATTAACTCAACCCCCTACCCTGAGTGCTAAAAATTCTAATCCAAAGTCCCTCTCCAAATGCATGCGCCGTCGGTTTTCGATGACGTAGTCAACCGACCTATATAATGAGCGCAATATTCTGCGCGAATGTGTAGCTGAGGGCCGTGGCTTAGTGGTTAGAAGGTGGGGCTTGAGAACGGAGGGTCCCCTGATCAAATCCCGGCAGGTTCCCGGAGATTTAGTTGGTGTTTTTTCCTCGAAAATTGTGATCCTGGTCAAAAATCCTAAACCGGGGTTAGGGTTAATATTTTTGAACATGAAAACTCACCTTAAAGATTTCGGATTTTTTTTGGGACAAAGAAACAAACACACAAAACCACCCGAACATCCGACCCTACCTGAGAGGTCCATTTGCCCGCAGAACAGGGGTTGGTTTTTTCGGCACCTTATTACAAAATAGTTGTCATTCAAAGGAATGTCAAATTGTGTATCCACATGCAAAGTCCATGGCAGCCATACGTTATTCACGTTTCCAAAGTACCGTTTGAATGGAGAGCCTCGAAAATAGAACCAAAATGAATGAGACTATTCCATGCCTTTTCACACTGGTCGGATGATGGTCAGCGATGACCTTTGGACGGTCAATCGTTCTTTCAATGCACAATAACATGCTATGATGATTGATCACAATAAAAGAACCACTTCTGTATCTCAATCCAATGGCCGTTGATCGATCAAATTTCTTGTACGTTTTCAAAACGGGTAATTTAATCTCCAGTTAGGGATCAATGTGAGAAGGCTTGTTAGGGCAAAAATAAGAAAACAAGTTTGTCTCCAAAGAAACCTGGAAAAGACTATGTGAAATGCGACCCCCACCACCTTTATTTCTTTAGTAAAAACATGACACTATGCGAAATATGGTATCTTCTTTTCTTTTCTAAAACATGACACGGGCTCTGTGAAGCAAGAACATGAAGCTGATGATACTTCATAATGTGAAATTGTAATTTAAAGAAGCATAGACAAATTAATCCCTGGAGTCAGTTGTTTGTCTTGATGGGTTTAAATACTGTTTTAATATAAAAACATTCAATACAGTCACAACTTGGCTCACACCATCAATCAATAAATTTCAAGTTCAAGAAAAAAAAATGAGAAAAAAAGTTAAGCGGTAAAATGCAAATTTTAAAAGCTACCGTGCGGTCTTCTGAGACAAACTTGCTTTTTTATGTGGCCTTATGTAACTACCGATTCTCTTCACACAAAAATGACTGGCCATGCAGTAATGCACTGTAATATTATGCAACTCCCATTCAATCTGATCCAGTTCAAGTCTGTAGCCGGTAATGGTGGTCCGTGCGAAGAGCCTATTTGCTCATCATTTTTCTTTCACAGTAGAGATAATGTGCACACAAAAGATTCTGACTCTCTTTCATGCTCCTGGACCAGATTTTCCCTCGGTAAATATTTTGACACCATGGAATGGATATGCAGTAATGGAAATACCCGCATAACTGTCTACTCAGGGTGGATGATCATGTGTGTCGCAGCTCTATTCATAATATTGTGTGTAATGATCATAACAGTATAGTATTGCTTTATTCCGTAATGTCATGAATGTGTAAGAGGGAATAAATTCATGTCCTGGTCAGTACATCCCTCGCTAGTCTAGTGGTTGAGAGATATGCTTTGCAATGCAGAGGTACATAATGGTTCGATTCCCACTTGGGCCACTTTTTCAACTGATTTATTTCCTTTTGTAAAAGTTAGGGTTAGAAATATTCTAAGTCCACAAAGAATGTAGTTCCTACCTAGGCAACCCCTGGGTAGCAAGGTATTAGGCAAGATTTGAAGATGTGGGTGTGCAAATGTGTATAAATTCAAAATACTGGGTGTGTAAATTTAAGGTTTTAGGCCATGTATAGGCCATGTGGACAAAAACTGAATTTACAAAAGTGGGTGGGTAAACCACTCCCTACATGGCTGGCTGCCTAACCCCTTGGGATAGACAGTCATGTGGGTATTTCCATTACTGCGAATGGATGTGCAGCGATAGTAATACCCACATGACTCTCCACCTGGGGTTGACTAGGAAGGAACTACACACTTTGTCATGTTTGTAGACTTAGACTATTTCTAACCCTAACTTTTACAAAAAGTATGTAACTCAACAACTAGATTAGCGAGGGAAGAACTCGACCGGACATGATTTTAATCCCTAATATTATTACGGAATAAAGCAATTACTACCTGTTATGATCAGTACACATAATATTATTAATAGAGCTGCGACACACATGGGTGTCAACCCAGGTTTTCAGTCATGTGGGTATTTCCATTACTGCATGCATATACGTACATATGTATGCGGATATTGTTGAACTAAAGAAGGCTAGGTGCTGGTGGATGGGGAGGTTGAAAATCTTAAACGCATAAATCTGGTCCAGAAGCATGATGAAAGAGGGCCAGAATTACTAGTATGCGAGATACTGTGATGAATGTCATCTCAATTTTCACATGGACTTGCGTTGAGAAATAACACTGGCTTAACTGGCTTAAGTTGTCTTTAAGCTTTCGCTATACTTTATTTTTAGTTCAATGTTCTTTTCAACATGTACCCTTATTACTGTGGCGTTCTTTTCTGACCCACCCTGTATCTCATAAGTCTTTGATCAGATACCATGTAAATGGAGCGATTAACATGGATACGGGCAAATGTGTTGTGGGGTCTTGTTGGTTGTATGATTGTTTAGTAATCTAATTCAGCTAATTGTTACTTTGTGAGCTGTCACATACTTATTAGAATATGTTGGCCTGATTTTCCAGCTAAATAAAACAGTCAGTTTCTCAAAACATTACACATTTGTATCCGGTTGGCTTGGTTGATCTTGATTCAGATTCATCCGTTATATTTACAAGACTTTCAATGGCTTGTTTTTCCGTTTCCTTTTCGTCTTCTTTGTACCTGTACAATAGTGAATGGCAGAGAAAACTTTGTATTATACACTGATAAATAATAAATAAACACAGGCTTGGAGGCAATTTCATTGTACATAGTTATTAACATGCATTTAGAACATTGTAGCTAGTGCGTCGTACACAGAAAGCTCACTGTACACTATAGTCTATTTGCCCATCACGAGACAGTGACGTAACCGTGTGTGCTACTGATTGCGTCACATAATGCACGTACCTACTTGAGGCGCTGGCGTATACACACAAGCGTTGAAAGGCGGAAGATACATAATATGCGTGCCTAAAATCTGCGTCTGTTAAGTTACGTCACTGTCCAGAGGAAGCCAAATAGATTATAATACAGAATTGACTTACGCTACACACTTATATTATTACTATTAAATTATGTGTAACAAATTTGCTTTATTCCGAAAAAGTTAAATCAGATAAAAAAATCCCAACCATGGCAGCCAACTCATCGTAGCCTAGTGGTTTATAGAGAACAGGTCTCATATAAATTGATACATTTCATGTTGTTGGGGGTCAGGGTTGACTTGAAGGCATATTATGTGATCTTTTCCAGAGAGCGCCCTCTATTCATGATTTTTTTTAGAATGTAGATTTTCTTGCAGATTTACATTTCTGATCATAAATCGTACATACATTCCAAGTTACGGAGCGAAACAATTCCTAATTACCTCAAAATCATGGTTTTAGAGTGAATTTAGAGTGAAAATATAAACTCTAAAACCATGATTTTGAAGTAATTGAGAAACGCCCTGTAACTTGGAATGTATGTACGATTTATGATCAGAAATGTAAATCTGCAAGGAAATCTGTTTTCAATTTTTTTTTCAATGTTGAGGGCGTTCCCTAGAAAGATCACATAATAATACCTTTAACTACAGCGAAATATTCGTGCAGGAGAGAAACTTACTCTGTTGAATGCCACTGATATGGGTCAGATCAAAACAGACCATTGGGCAAACCTCATTATTAGAAAATAGCAAAAGAAGATGATACAAAAAAGGGAGAAACAAATTAATAACCCTTCAAGTTGCATAAAATCTTGATTTCATGTTCAATTTTAGTAAGTATAAGTTGCGATAAAGAATAACTTAAAGAAACGTGACTTTTAAATCTCTTTTTTTTCATTTCTGGAGACAACCGGTTAGTTAGGGATCCAAGAATGATTTTTTTTTAACCATGCATGGAATACACCACAAAATTTGACAATTGTTTCTAGACTAAAATTTTGTGCTGATTCTAAATCTGGTGAGTGTAAAATCAGAATCTGTGAGGAAAGTTGTCAAATTAAAGGGATAATACCCAAATTATGCTTTTTTAATGAAATACCCCTATAAAACACTTTCTTGTGATTCTTTTAATATTTCACATTTCTTTCTCATTACTTGTCCCAAATATGATGCTCAGTAATGTTGAGAACTGATATAAAGCTATTTCGCCTCACATTAAAGGGGCATTACCTGATTTTATGGTCTGCAATCCTGAAATAGGTCTGTTTTGATGTCATGGGTCACATATGCCACCGATATGGGTCACATATGTTACAAATATGGTTCACATATGACACCGATAAGGGTCACATGTGGTACAAATATGGTTCACATATGACACCGATATGGGTCATATATGGTACAAATATGGTTCACATATGACACCGATATGGGTCATATATGGTACAAATATGGTTCACATATGACACCGATAAGGGTCACATGTGGTACAAATATGGTTCACATATGACACCGATATGGGTCATATATGGTACAAATATGGTTCACATGACACCGATATGGTTTCGATATGGCATTGGTCACATATGCCACCGATATGGGTCACAAACATTGTGCTGATATGGGTCACATTTTCCATCCTCTTACTATGCAATGGGTCAGGGATTTTTTATGCTTTTATTAAGATGAGTTGATTTATGACCAATAAATACACACTGTAAAACAACTTAATTTCGCTAGGAGATTAAATTTGCCAAATTAAATTGCTGCCAATTATATTATTTATAATGGTTGTATATGATGATACAAATTAGTGAAACTAAATTGCCGACAAAAAGTTGACTAAATGCTAATTATCTAAATTAAATTGCCGTGAAATTAAACTGTTTTATTATAGTAAGTAGACACTCAAAAGATGCCCCACCAGGTCTGGTCCGGTGAGCATATAGTTGAGTTGCGTCGGGTCAGGGTCACTAACTTTCGAGGCGATGAAATAATTAAAAGCAGAACAAAATCAATGTAATGCATGCCCTATGTGCTGTTTATACACTTGCCTATGTTAAAAGCAATTGCAAAATAATCTGAAGTGATCCAAAATGCTAAACTAGACTAGATTCAGTTAACGCACGCTAATTTATAAATTAGCGTGCGTTAACTGAATCTGAAGATTTGCATCTGAAGTTCTATAGGCCGGGGAGGGGTGGGGGTTACAAAAAGAAACGGTCTGGTCTAGTCTGGTCTAAATGTTTGGGGCAGGTCGGGTTCAGGAGGATGATGAGACAGGGAAGTCAGGGGTCGAGGTGAAGACAAATGTTGCCCCAGGGCCTGTAAATAATAAACTAGTAAACTAGACTAAATTAACATGCGTTAACTGAATCTGAAGATTTGCGTCAGAAAATCATGGACTAGTTGGGGTTACAAAAAGAAACGATCTGGTCCGGTCCGGTCTTAAAATGTTTGGGGCGGGTCGAGGTTGTGGTATTGATGGGACGGGGAAGTCCAGGATTGGCGTGAATTCTCCTCAAAATCATAAAAGCTCAACACAATTATTATAGTAGAGTGCCCCTGATTGGTCAATATGGAATATTTGGGTTTATATAAAATGTACGGCTTTTCTAATTGGTAAGCTATTATAATCGATGAGCGGTAGTTTTACAAAAACTCTCGCCTAGTATTATAGTGCCCCTGATTGGTCAATATGGAATATTTGGGTTTATGTAAAATGTACAGCTTTTCTAATTGGTAAGCTATTATAATCGATGAGCGGTTATTTTACAAAAACTCTCGCCAGGTAGCCTTTACTCCATTCATTTCAAAATCATGTGCACAATGACCTATTAGACGTAAACAACTTACCAGGATTTGTAAAATGCATGGCCGGTTTATGATCCTTTTTACGTAGTCTTGATATGTGTTTATTTACTGCAGGGGAAAATATAGGAAAACAGATTTTTAAGTTATCATATTGTGATTCTTACTGTCTATATACTTATATTGATAAATACTTTATAGACATAACAGCCCTAATTTGTGTAAGGCAGCAAAATTGATCTGGATATTTATATTTAAACAATCCTGAATATCAAGAAAATCTTGAACAAATATCATCATAAAATGAGGAAAAAAGAATTTCTTTGACAAAATCAACTTCGATACTGTACATATGTATGTTATTGTATGGATGGATCGGCGGAAGCGGGGAGGGACTATGAGACATATGTCTCCCTACCTCCCCATGAATTTCATAACCAACTCTGTAGTCTCTGTGAGCACATGCATGCATTAAATATGTCCCGCCTCCCCCCCCCCCTCCCCTTGTCTCTAGCCCATAAATGGTGATGCTTCCAAATGAAACTGATTGTATGTAGCATATTAAACTATAGTTTTTAAAATCAGTTCCAAATTGAGGAGAAATATTCAGTTTTTATCACTCCGCACGCAAAAGTAATCTAAGCGTACCCGCGCGATTATGGCCCAACGCACAGGGTTTGGGCCCCACGCACGCGTCACGCATATGATGTACATTGCGCTTGTTGCCTACATACGCGCCTGTGTCCTTCTGTATTCATTCACAGCTGTAATAATAATATTAATGCTTCCCCATTTGGAACTGAACAAACTATATAATCTATAATAATTAAATGGTCAGTGAAAATTGCAGTCCTGAACAGCAATAACTCCAGGTTTTTTTAATGGGTTTTACCTAAATAAACACTTTTTAACTTTACATAAATTCTTTTAGACTGTCATTAAAGTTAAAATGTAATGTGATCAAGCAAAACGAGTCGGAACTTGCAAATATTGATTTTAAAATAAAGCCAAACAAAGGAGATACTGTCTTTTGTTCCCAATTGTTGTGCAACCCTTCAACTGCTCATATCTTTGGACCCTATTGACTTATTTTAATGGGGTTTTCTGCAAAATGTAGGTTTTCACGTGGTATGAAATGTTCATGTGTATTTAAATTTCAGTAATTTCGCGAGGAACACTTAGTCGGGAAAATGTCATGCCTTGAATATTTCCAATCTTCCTTGTAGCAGTGCATTGCAAAGTTACACAATGTAACTCCAAAGTTTACATTCGCAAAATTGTCATGCCATGAATTATTGCCGATTCCTAAAATTTTGAACTTACGAACATTTCTGGTTTTACAGCAGACAAATGACAATTGAATCAGAACGACTTCAGACTCAATTTGCTTGATCACACCACAAATGTGCATATTGTGCTGTTGTGCACTATATACAACTGACTTATAGTGCTCAACCTCAGCACATTACAGTAGGGTCATATCCATTATCCAGTTATTACGAGAGTACATGTAGTGGTGCTTCTGTCTTGAGTTGTTCTAAGTCCGGGGGGGGGGGGGGGGGGGGGGGGGGGGTCACATTTCTGAGGTAATGCATATGTAAGGCTGTTTTTAACTCTTAAAAGAGTAAAAAAACCTTTTCCAGCTTTGCTCTCACCTACCGACAGGTTTTTTTTCATTACATGTTCTCTTACTCAAAGACCCCTTATTTATTGTTTTGTACACTTTGCAAATTTCTCACCACAAGATATATTTTTTGGGGAAATATGCAATTTGTTTCCAAGAAAGAACCTGATTTTAAGAAATGAATCTAATATCTCACCCAAAGACACCCTAATAAAGACACCTCTACTGTTTGCTATTTCTCTCTCACCAAATCCCCTGGGTTCGATAGTAACATCCCTACATTTGTATCCATTTCAGATTCAAGTGACATACCCACCCAAGTTAGGGAAAAAATATTTTGCTTAGTGATTTATATTCTGCAAGATTATATTCCTAAAGCCAAGATCTAGCCAAGAGTTGCCTAATTGTTCACAGTGGGGTCTATAGCTAGGCTATAACTCTTTGATGGGGGTCTAGGAATTGGAGCTTCCGGGAGGTATCTGGCGAGATTTAGCCAGTGGCGTAGAGAGGCCAGACACAAATCTTGGGTAAAATGAGCAAAAGCTGTGCCTTTTTCATATAAAAATTGCCTGAAATTAGCTTTAATTATTTTGTCTAGCTCTACACATTTCAGGTCCATTATAAAGCTTTACATTTTTATTTTATTATTTGTTACAGATTTTGTTATGCGACCCATGATTTCTCTCCGTTCTGGGAACCCTGTTCCTGCATTCCTGTGGATTTTGTAGCCCTACCCCCACCCTGGGCCGGGGTTCCATGGCTTACCCGACTCTCGATTGATTCGTCCTCCATATAGATGCTTTCTTTGAAACTCAATGGCTGTCTCTTGCATCGCTAACATGGTTTGGTTTTCTGTTGTTGAAACCACTGCATGGAAACCTTCATAGACAAACATATACGCTCATTATTCATACACTCTTAGTAGTGTCGAACCAATTAAAAAGCCAGAAACTAAAATAGGTGGAGTGCAATGAAAGTGTTTTGATTTGTCGTTCAGGAATCACAGGTTCACAGATTTTCACTGTGGGTGTTACTATAAACATGTTTTATTTGTTTTTACATATATAATATATATCAAAATTATGCTCAAATTTTGAATTTTGATTTGCTATAGTGTCTGTTGTGTATGAATTGGGTCAATACATGTTATGTTGTTTCTTGACAAATTAGAAAAATCAATGCTGATATGGTCACAATAGCACCTCCCCCCTGCAGGGTTGTGCCATTATTCACACATCAATATCAGCACGGTGGCCAATGGATAAGGCACTTGCCAAGTAAGCAAGAGGTCCTGTGTTCGATTCCCGGGCGAGATCATTTTCCCATAATTGTCTCTTTTCTATCCACGACGGCGAAACAGTTTAAAATATTCATAATTTACATTTGGCTTGTTATGGCAATAGAAGTGTTAGAAGTGTTGCCTGTAACTGCATACTACCATATGGACCATGTGGTAGTATCGTACGATGCTTCGTTAAGAAATTACAAGCAACACTTCTCTTCCCAAGAAGTTCCAAGCAACACTTCTCTTCCCATATTAAATGTTAATTTACTGAATTTAAATATTTTTAGAATGTGTCGTGTGGTATAAGATTTAATTGCAGAAAATGTGCTTTTTCGTTGTTTATACATAGGTCTCTGAAATTCCAGAGAAATCTTGACTTTGGCGGATAACCAAAAATGTTGGCGGATAACCTGATTTTTTATCATGGTTATCCGCCAGATAACCTGATTTTTATCCTTAATTCTAACACTGCCCGTCGTTTATGCCTATTATTTTAAAGTAAATTAAATATTGGTTATATAAATCTACAAACAAAGGGCAGGCTTTACGTGTTGCTTTCATAAATTGGTCTTAAAGAATTTTAAAAAAAGTCATGGCGGAAAATTGGCAGTTTATCCGACGCGACGCTGAACCATTTAAAATCAATCAAAATCCGCCTTACCTTGAATGTATTTTGATAATGCTGCATCACTTTTTTGATCCTCGTCCTCATCTGATATCAGCGATTTCTCTTTGGGTCGAGTCTTACTTGTGTCTTGTTTTGGAAATCTAATGAAAATAACAATCAATTAAAAATAAAAATAAATCATATCAAATCAGTTTTGTTTTTTTACAGAAATCATCCATGTGTAAAACAAAGAGCATTTGAAAGCACAAAGTTATTTAATACATCATCTCATCACCATCTTCCTATACTGTGCAGAAACCTCTTTGTAGAGTATAGTTGCACAATATATGTTTCCCTGGAACCTAGGAATACAACCATGAGAGTACAGACACAGATCGGGATGATCCCCTACTCTTTACGAAGGAGTCTGTGACCTTTTAACGTGCTTGAGGATTGCTCTTCCGATGCATGGCACCGCCAATTTCTACGCAACTTACGAACCATGGTGCACCCATGTAAATGCCTACTTCAGTTTGCACGGTCTGAAGGAGGCATGGGGACGAGGCTGTGTTGGTGTATCATATTGAACTCACGCTCAAACAATCCACCAACAGAACTACGCTGCGCAGCAGTGTTACGACGCCCTAACTGACTGCGCCACCTCCCCTCTATGTAGGTCATAACTCCAAAACTATAGCTCCTACAATCTGTACAAATATTGAATAATAAAATTTCAAACAAATCAGTTTCTATAATTATGATATATTACCCCCATGGGCCCTCAGTACTCACTTAGCACTAGTTTCATGCCCATCCATAGAAACAAGCACCAGCAAGGGAGCGCTAGGAATCTAACCATACATTATCACCCCATGGGCCCTCAAAATAAATTCAGTTTCCCTCACACTGGGCTGGTATGGTACTCAATTTCAATTCTGGATGACTACCTGACAGGCACCCAAAGCTTATCTGGATGGATAGTGTAAGTTTATGACTAGCTGTCACTTCAGTGTCATGTCATAATTATTACAACAGGTCATGGGAAAATGCCCACCATGCCTTAACACTGCAAATTATGAGCGTTTACTTTTGGACAAACTAAAAATAAACTCAAAGGTAAATGCATTACTAAACATGTGAGCTCAACAACTAAGCTGTTTTCCACCCAGCCTCTAATCAATAACTGTCCCATTATATCACAGATAATTGAAACATCTGTGATTATATTCACTCACTTTGAGCGTGCTTTGAAGTCAATTGGGTGCAAAATGCAAAACGTTTAGTTTTGCGTTTACTTTTACGTTTCCTTTTGTGTTTAGAATTGCATTTACTTTTAAGTTTACTTTTAGTTGTCCAAAAGTAAATGCTCATAATTTGCAGTGTTAATAACTAGAAACAAGCACCAGCGAGGGAGCGCTAGGAATCTAACCATACATTATCACTCCTATGGGCCCTCAAAATAACATACAGTTTCCCCCACACTGGGCTGGTACTCAACAATATATCAATTTCAATTCTGGATGACCACCTGACAGGCACCCAAAGCTTATCTAGATGGAGATTGGTAAGTTTTATGACCAGCTGTCACTTCAGTGTCAGGTCATAAATATTACAACAGGTCATGGGAAAATGCCCACCATGCCTTAAGGTAAATTAAGCAGCCCTGTCTTGATTGCTAGTGTTAAAATCACAATGCAGGATCATCTAGAATACCAGTGCCTGCATAAACAGTGCAGCTTGGATGGAATATACAGTCATAAAAAAAAGTAACTATACAGGTAATAAATGGGCTTCTAACTCTTAAAATATATATCCTACCTAAAAATATTAAATTATAAAGTTGTTGAGAAATTTGTCTTCTTTAATATGAGATATTACACGCTAAGAATGGCTGATTATTAAGGAAGTTACAATCCCAAATGTACTGTCAAGTCTGATTTTCATTTTCACATTTTTAATTTCAACACGGGGACTCAGACCGGCAAATTATTGATTACTGGTAGTGGTAGTGCCAATTCACCCGCTGATGGCCAGGTTGTTGGATAGTCGGCCGGTGGCATTGTTACGGTTGATCAATACGGCACACACGGTTTACCTGTCATACTCTCCCCATGTTGAAAAGAAAATGTTAAAATGAAAATCAGACTTGCCCTAACATTTGGGATCGTAACTTCCTCATTAATCAACCATATTCTTAGCGTATAATATCTCAAATTCAAGAAGAGAAATTTCTCAACAACTTTATAATGAAATATGTTTATGAAGGAGTTATACTTTTAGAGTTATCAGCATGTTTATAACCTGGTCAGTTACTTATTGTGATGACTGTAGAGTCATATACAGCATAATTTGGACAATGGAACCACTACAAGCAAGTTCAGGGCGAGTCAGAGAGAACGGGCACTTTGTTAGCGAAAGTGCCGCAAGAATTTCAGACCTGCATATATTCAAAACCACTGATAGTGCTAAAGAGACCACATAATTAGTTGGCTTTCATTCAAAAACAAATAGAAATTTTGAATTTGAACATTGTGTCATACACGTATGTAATCTTACAACAATTTAAGTAGAACATGGTATGTTAAAGCCCCCAATTTCAAAGCCAATCCATGGGATGGTCTGAATTTAAAGCAAACATATCTCTATTCAGTTTTTTTCTTCTTTTTCTTGATTCAGGCTTTATGTTACTCATAATTCCATTTTCTATTTATTTACAGTCATTTTAAATTTTGTATGGCCATGTGTTTTGAGTTGGTAGATTTTTCGGTGCTAAAATTTGTCACAAATTTTACAATTCGAAACGCGTCAATTTCACTCTGAAATTAAATATTTCCTCCCATGTACTATCTACCACCGAAAAAGTATACATTTTCTGAAGGGAAATTTCACAAGGATTCCAAAAATGGGTTTGTTTTTTAGGTAGGGTGAGGGGCAAGAGGGTTATTGAAAGTCAAACACCAAATATTTTTGGGAAAAATTGTCTGACTTTAGGCATTCATGTATTTGTACCATCACACTCTATGTCAAAATTGACATCATATTTGAGTTGCTCAGCTCAAGAGCTTTTTAAAAAGGTATACTTTTACTATGATACCTGTTATAGTTTTTCTTATGTGCGAGGATCTTCGTGACATGCAGAAGCCGGTTCACTTGTGCGAGATTTTGAATGTTATTATCAAACTTTCTTACTGAAGGGTACTAGCTACCAAGGCAAATTACCTATCAAATTAAAGCTTTTGTTGAGTTCTTTAAAATGGTACCCTAAGTTCTGTGATAGCATGTTGCATTCTTGAATTATGGACAATTTTGTGAAAAAGCTTTGGGGAGCCGAGGCACTGTTACAATGTCCAACTGCAAATTGATATATAACTAATATTTTGATTAATAATGCATTTATATTTCCGTTCTTCTCTTTAACATATCTTTCAAAAGATGTAAGACATGTGAAATTTTAAAAATAACCCATAATATATCCAATATACCACTAAAAATTTACATTTCTTAATTTTTACATACCGGTGCCTCCATACCGGTGCCTCGGCTCCCCCAAAGCTATTTTTCATAAAAGTGTCCATAATTCAAGAATGCAACATGCTATCACAAAACTTGGGGTACCATTTTAAAGTACCCAACAAAAGCTTTAATTTGATAGGTAATTTGCCTGGGTAGGAAGTACCCTACAGTAAGAAATGTTGATAAGAACGTTCGAAATCTCGCACAAGGGAACCGGCTCCCCCATATTAGCTGCCCAACTCAAAACACATGGCCGTATTCAACATTCATGTGCTTTTTCAGGTTTTTGATTGTCATCTCTGAATCACCCAGCCAACAAAACTATCCGTAACTGCCATCACGTGGATTGGCTTTAAAATTGGGGGCTTTACTGAAAGTAGTGTAACATGATAACGATATGGTCAATTTCTAAATTTCCTCTTTTAAATGAAAGCCAAAAATGGTAGTTTTTTATAGCGCTACCATTTGTTTTGAATATGCGTGCCTACATTTTATGTGACGCCTTTGCGAAAAAGGGGCCCATTCTTTCTGACACACCCTGTAGTTCCAGCTCACCAGCTGGGTGGATGGATGAGGCTCGAAACCAGTGCTACTCACTTTGTCTGAGGCTGTGAATCTATCTCTGATATGCCACGTAGTACATCCTCGGATAGTTTGGCCGTGGAAAGATCAATCTTTCTCTTCTTCTGCTGTTTAAGTTTGGCATCTCGCGCCCGACGCTTTTCCTGTTTCACCTCCTTTATCCTGCATAAGAATAAGTTTGATTTTAAAATAATTTGTACGAATTGTTCACTATATTACACAAAGTCTTGAACTACTGTATGGGCATACACCTCCATACTTCCATTTTATGCAAAATCTTGTTTTCCGAAGAGCACCACTTTAAAAAAAAAATTAAAAAATAGGAGGGGTAGGTCGGGTTAGGCCAATATAAGGGTTTTTTTCTGGGGGGGGGGGGGGGGGGAAGGGGGTGCTAACTAGAATCAGAAAGGTGCACTTGAGGCGTACTCTGTTCTAAGCCCTTGCTAATGGACTTAATTTGGTAGCACTGACAGAATTGAAAAAAATACCTTCCTGTTTCCTTATTAAGGGCTCGTAAGATAGAGTCCCAGGCTTCTTAGTTGCTCTTCCCAAATTATACAGAATCAGGAGCTTGGGGCTCCACTACACTCTTGTTCTTGTAGTTGTAGATATAGTCTGGTAGCCCCAAGTATTGGTGAAATCGTCTTGGAACTTTGGTGACCAATTGTTAACTAATTAACTGCAATTTTGGTTTAACAATATACCAACAATACAATATTGTTTCCTTGTTTAAAATAGGCCAACCTATATTTTAACATTTCCCTTCATGGAGAAAATTCCCTTCAAATTCTTAATGAATTTATATTTATATACCTTCAATTTCCCTCCAAAGCTAACAATTTCCCTCCAAAGCCAACAATTTCCCTCCAAAGCCAACAATTTCCCTCCAAATTCAACATTTCCCTCCAAAGCCAACAATTTCCCTCCAAAGTCAACATTTCCCAGGAACCTGGTTCCTGAGTTGCCCATTTTTTCTAGCCATGTAAGGGGCTTATAAAATAGAAGAGTCCAACCCAACGCATCTCTTTGGCCAAGTAAAAAAGGTCCATGGATACTCGCGTCGTTGCGCATCGGCCAACATCGCCGGATAAAAGTGGATAGCTTTAACTCGTGCACCGATATCCATCAACGTCGGGGGCGGTGCGCAACGACAGGAGTATGAACGAATCTTAAAGGCATATTATGTGATCTTTTCCAGGGGACACCCTCAATCCTCAAAAAAAAAAAGGTAAGCAGATTTTCTTGCAGATTTACATTTGGGCAGTTCCGTAATTAGGTAACCCAATTTTTTTTTTTTTTTTTAAATAGAAAATCGTCGAAATAACCTAATTTATGTATCATATCAAAGGTTATGGTTTGTTTATTTTTGAGATTATTGTTTCTCACAACAGTAAATAAGCTTACCTCTGGGATAGCTTTCTGGCAGCAACTCGCTTGCCTTTCATCAGCCCCATTTTGTTATGGGTTGTAGTTTCATGATATAATTTGGAATTTGACCTAACATTATCGGTTTGGCTGATTTTGAGGTTGTTGCAGACGTACAGCCTACAGGGCATTTTTTGAAATCGCGCCATGGAAGTACATTTATTTCCATGAATGAACAAAGGCAAGTATTACAAATTGATACAATCAATACAACAATGAACATGTGTTATGTATCATATAAAATAGTGACTTAAAATGACCAACATATTTAAGAATTATGCTTTTTGGGTTAAATTTGGTACATTCTGTTGCGGACGTACACTTCCCAAAAGCTGCTACTTTTAACCACTCTGTTCAATACTTTGGCAATGTTGGAAACCGATGAAGTAAGTATTTTTCTAAAGCTGATGATTCATACTTAATGTTTAAAACTTAATTTGTTCTGTATCTGTTTACATATTTAATACATGGTTTCTTGAAGTGTTGCGGACGTACGTCTGTGAATTATTTCGCAGATGTACGTCCGCAACACTAATATGTACGTCCGCAACGGATAAACATCGGTCAATTTTAACTTTAAGATAAAGATTCTGATAATTTTCTCTGTTTGTTTTCTTCAGGTTTGTCCCTCTTACAAAGAAAACAATATTAGTTTTCATTACAGACATGAACACTTCAGAGAACTTTTGATAGGAATACAGGTGTACTGAAAAAATCACTTTCTCTGCGTACGTCCGCAACGGAGGGTTTTCACATCTCATTATTAACCGAAAATGGTACAGCAAAGGAATTTTCAGGTTTTATACTCCTACTAGAGATACTTGAAACCCAGGTGTTAATAATCAAGCAACTGGTATAGTTTAGATTTGGCAAGCCCTCACAGTGTCTGAAATGTACGTCCGCAACTACGGAATTGCCCATTTCTGATCATAAATCGTACATACATTCCAAATTACAGGGCGATACGATTCCTAATTACTTCAAAATCATGTTTTTTAGAGTGAATTTACAGTGAAAAACAAGTTGTCGCGCAGACCTGACAGTTTATTTCACTCTAAAACCATGATTTTGAAGTAATTAGGAATCAGATCGCTCTGTAACTCAGAATACATTTATGATTTATGATCAGAAATATAAATCTGCAAGAAAATCTACTTTCTAAAAAAAATCATGAATAGAGGGCGCCCCCTGCAAAAGATCACATAATATGCCTTTAAACTTAAGTGGTATTGACCCTTTTTGTGGACAAGTTTGAACTTAACTGCCATTTATGTTAGCATACACTACCTTCTTGTTTCCTTAAGAGCTTGTGAGATTGAGTCCAAGGCATCCTTTCTGCTCGTCCCAAATGATACGGATTCAGGAGCTTCATCGTCCGACTCTCTATTGGTAGAATCTGTAAATAATTATACAATAAAGATGGATATTGTAGTTTGATTATGGTATGATAAGATAAGGCAAACACAAATGTATTGTTTGTCCATATAGATCCCCTACAAAGGGGGCGCACCACCAAATCACTCCGCATTTATGTAATAACGCAATTCGGTTAATGAAGTTCTAACATTGAAGTCACGATTTTAATAAGAAGATAGGCTTGAAATTGCACGATATTCGGCAATATGATTGAGATATAAGTTAAGATTATATAACCAACAAATCATACTATTTTGAAAACGTTAAGCTAAAATAGGCACGCGGATGTTCACGACAGCCGATACCCAAATATGAGTGATGTGTATCATTGAAAATAGGGTTGCGGCGCTATTTGTCGCTGTAGCGGGAAAAGTCAAGGGATAGGACCATGTTTTGACCGGTGATTTAGAGAGATGAGATAATTTTCCTTATTTTGAGAGCAAACAGTGTCTCTCAAGTACTGCAGAATATATCAAAATATGACCATGAAAATGACTCTAAACACGTCTGAAAATGCGCCGCGTATAATTTACAGAGTGTCCCACGAATAGATATTCAACAGAGTTTTCCAAATGTTGGTAAAATATTCAAAAAATTGAAGACAAATGCTTGAATTTGATATCAAACACTTTATCTCAAGTTTTGCAGAAAGCGCCACAATAGCACCGTAAACATGACTGTCAACACTCAAATTTCATGTTCTTAAAGCGTTTCTTTGGTGGTGCGCCCCCACAAAGATCAGTCTTTAAAAGTTGCTACATAAGATGTGAATGGGAATATTTTACTATTAAAGGGACATTAAGTGGTGTTGAAAATTTTAAATGTTTAAAAATTTACTTCAGAATTCAAGATGAACATTAAAATTTGCCATTGTTGTTTCTACTAACAAAAACACAGCAAAACTTGATTAAAACAATATCATCGCTATTTATTGGGTCATTCCGTGTCAAATCAACCAATTTTCTAAAAAGTTCCCAGGTGACCCTCTCAGATTTTGATGAAACTTCATCAGATTAATGGACTATGGCATGCAAAAAAGTAAAATCATACTCCATGTCGTTTTCCAGATATGGCCCGTTGAAATATGGTCGAGAACGTGTTTTTTTCGCGTTCAAGATTCGCGGAAAGTCATATTTGTAATATCGTTCGACTTTGGAAGCTTATATTTCAGTCTTCGTACTAGGTAGAAAGCTGAAAGTTGGTATTCTAACTTACTTTTGGCCATATTTCAATAATCTGACCTCAAATCAACTGTATCTCCTTTACTTTTTATGATATTGCCCCCCAAAGTAGCCACTTTATTCAGCCGGAAGTGTTTTTCGGGATTTTGGGGGTCATGCTGTGACCCCATGGGGGGTCACATGAATCCCATATTGCATGAGTAATCTAGGATCATGTGTCTATAGCCACAAGCAAGTATAAACTCATTAATGTATTTATTTTAAAAAATGGCATGGCTCCAAAGTTGGGTCCAGGTGAATAAATGTCGAAAAGACCCCCTCCGTCTTGTCAATGGTTGACCCCGCGACCAGTTGAAACATTTTTTGAGATTTGCATAAACCATATTTCAGCTCTGGTTCTCAACTCCTTCATGGTAATGCCGAGTTTTCATTTCTTTTTAAATTGGGGTATTTTGCCCATTTTCTATGTATCATGACTGCTGAATTTGGAAACCCATTTCAGATTTTGAGGAATTTTAAGGAACATTTTTAAGAAAAAGTGTCCCAAGAAATTTCTGTCACAGAATTGTGTCATTATGAAAGATATGGGGGGAAAAAATTACACATTCATTTTTTTAAAAATACTTAGTCAAAATCTGAAATGGGTTGCCGAATTCAGCAGTCATGATACATAGAAAATGGGGAAAAATACCCCAATTTAAAAAAAAATGAAAACTCGGCATTACCATGAAGGAGTTGAGTACCAGAGCTGAAATTTGGTTTACAAGTAGATATGATACATATATGTTCAACTGGTGCAAATCTCAAAAAATGTTTCAACTGGTCGCGGGGTCAACCATTGACAAGACGGAGAGGGTCTTTTCGACATATTTTCACCTGGACCCAACTTTGGAGCCATGCCATTTTTTTTAAAAATACATTGATGAGTTTATACTTGCTTGTGGCTATAGACATGTGACCCTAGATTACTCATATGCAATATGGGATTCATGTGACCCCCCATGGGGTCACAGCATGACCCCCAAAATCCCCAAAAAACACTTCTGGCTGAATGAAGTGGCTACTTTGGGGGGCAATATCATAAAAAGTAAAGGAGATACAGTTGATTTGAGGTCAGATTCTTGAAATATGGCCAGAAGTAAGTTAGAATACCAACTTTCAGCTTTCTACCTAGTACTAAGACTGAAATATAAGCTTCCAAAGTCGGACAATATTACAAATATGACTTTTCGCGAATCTTGAATAAGAAAAAACGCGTTCTCGACCATATTTCAACGGGCCATATCTGGAAAACGACATGGAGTATGATTTTACTTTTGTGCATGTGTTAATTTTTGCCATAGTCCATTAATCTGATGAAGTTTCATCAAAATCTGAGAGGGTCACCTGGGGACCACTGGTTGATTTGACATGGAATGACCCTATAGAAAAACGCCCTCTATGCAAATATGGTTCGTGTTATGTATCACACGTATTGCAGGGGGATACTGTCGGACGTAAAATGCTCGTTGCGGCTCTACGAGCATTTTTGAATTGACGTTTTCTTGTACAAAGACAAAGAGGGCTGATTTTTCTTAATCCTTAATAGGTGTAAGTTCATAGTTCATACATGTACCGTATTATCCCTATTAAATGCCCAGGACCTGACATGTATTAAGGGCCCACCGCCTGTTTTTCTCAATTGACTACCAGCAAACAATCCCTTATAAAATGGTCAGCATCTTCAAATGACCATCAAATCATGGTCAGCACCTCCAAATGACCATGACTTGTACATTTTATTTAGTACGATAAATGAGTGCCATATAACATATAATAAGCGCCAACCCAAAATGAATTTGCTAACCGCCCTGGGCGCTTAATAGGGATAATACGGTAATACAAAATTATAAAAATATACTAATCCATACGAGTACGACATTACATGTCGTGACGTTCATGTATGATGTACATGTAGTGCAAAATTTGGAAGACTCAGGACTCACAGTCACAGTCACACACGATGCAATCGTCGATCAAGACATTTATCTTTAGCAGACTTGTCTATTATACCCCGTCGTATTCAAGATAGATTTCTGTTATATTCACATTTATATTATCACTTATAATTGGTTACAAACCTGACGAATAACCCATAGGATCCATATTAAAAGTTCTCTTCTTTCAACCTGACGAATTCTACAACTTCAGCTGTCGGGGTTTTCTAGGGATGGGCGATATTCAAACGAATCAAACCAATCAGTCATATCGTGGGCCCCGCTGCATAAAAATAAGTTAACGGAGGGGTAATCCCCATTTAGGCCGCCTACATGGGGAATCCCCATTTAAAGGTATCTTTTCCAGGGCGCTATCAATCCTCGAAACAAAATTGGAAGCAGATTTTATTGCAGATTAACTAGCAGATTTACATTTCTGATCATAAATATAAGTATTAGAGCGATATGATTCCTAATTACCTCAAAATCATGGTTTTAGAGTGAATTTAGAGTACAAAAATAAACTGTCCGTTAAAGGGACACGAAGTCCGTTAAAGGGACACGAAGTAGTGTTGAAGATTTTTTTTTTAAATTAATTTACTTCAGAATTCAAGATGAACATTAAAAATTAACATTATTGTTGTTTCTACCATTGAGTTGTTTCAATCCACAAAAACACAGCAAAACTTGATTAAAGGTAGATGACCCGATCACATTTCGATTTTCAACTTGAAGTTTTCTATTCTACATGAAAGGTCATCCTTAAAAAAGTCGTGTTCCAAAGTTTGAGTTGCATAGCTCTAATGGTTCTTATTTTACACGCACAAGATGCTGTGAACTGTATCCATTGAGTAGTACACAAACTATATCGGTGGTATACCACCATTCGCGGTAATTCGACGTTATTTCATCGATTTCTCCGTAATTATACCGATTTAGGCCGTCAAATTTCAGTATGATGATGAGAAAAATACGAGCTTTCATATGATATGAAAATCTCTGTATGTTTGAAATAATTCTGTGTTACGAAAATGTGATCGGGTCATCGCTATTTATTGAACCTTTTCTTAAAACGCCCTCTATGTAAATATGGTTCGCGTTAGTTTTCATCTCGCGTGCTGCAGCTAGGGGGCACTGTCTGACGTAGCCTTTCATCCAGGCTTTTGTGGCGGTAAAACAGTATGAGCGCCCTCTATCAAATTAGTGAAATACAAAGGCCTCGCGCCTCGCAACGCTCGGCACTCGAGAGGCGTCTTTGACAAAGACTATGTCTGATGTAAAATGCTGATCGCGGCTAGATTAGCATTTTTGATTCGACGTTTTGTTGTACAAAGAGGGCTGATTTTTCTTAATCCTTATAGGTAGTGTAATAGGACAGGAGACCAGAAGGTTTAATCATCTGAGAAGGTACAAAAGGTTTGATGATGGTTTAGATGGGTGCCAACTTGCCAAGAGTCAATATGTTATATTGCTGCCGTGTTGCATCCTGTACGGATGGCCGCTATCAAAGGTCAAAGGTCATATCGGGTTAAAAATGTAAAAATGGTCTGATAATATTGAAATGCATATCAAACTCTTCCTGAGACCATAGGAGCAAAAAAGATGCAATGGATGTATTTCCACCCGATGCTTAGTTTTCGAGATAAAGGGCAAAATAGGTCAAAGGTCCATTTTGCCTCAAATTATTTGTACAGGGGTCAAATTCTCAAAACGCTCCGAATTTATGAGCATGGTCTCAAATTGTTCAGATCGAGATGGATGCCACGAGCCATAAAAAGAATTATAGTTTGCCATATCTAAGTTAAGCATCTATTAGTTTCATTGGGTCAAAGGTCAGGAAGCTATACCGCTAATGTGTGCTGAACTTTGACCTAATGAAACTACTTAAATTTGAGATATAGCAAACTATTATTTTTATGGCTCGTGGTAACCATGTGAACAATGTGAGACCCATGATCATTAAAATCGGAACATTTTGAGAATTTGACCCCTGTACAAATAATTGTACGTACATTTTGATCTTTGACCTATTTTACCCTATATCTCGGAAACTAAGGGCGTACACCACTAATTCGGTAATGCGCGGCACTTCCGGCAAAGTTGAGTACGATAATAGTTCCTATTTGACGGAAAGAATGGTAGCAAATGAAACTAATCATTATTGTTTTTGTGTCAAATTTGTGTTCCGCTTATTCCTAAGAATGTGTATTTAATGTTTTAAAAAGAAAATACGTGATTTTAACTGAAACATAATTTTACGGACCGATTTACACGCACGTTGCTTGCACGGGTAAAAGCCAACTTAAGTAACAAAAGCAGTATACCCCAGCAAACACATAACATTTTCATAACATTTTTCAAAGGTCATAGGCCTATAAATAGTTTAGAAAAACATTTGTTTGCTTATGTTTGTTAAACATTTTTAAGACATTTTCAAATGTTGCTGAAATGTTTGCATACAATGATTTTCTAAAGACCTTGCCTATTAATTGATAACTTTTCATCAAACATTTAGAGAATGTTTGACGCACATTTCTAAATAATATCGTAAACAATTATTTTATAAACATTTGTTTAACATTAACTGTTATCTACTGCAAACGTTTCAAAGATATTACTTACACCATTCTGATGATATTGTTTTCCTAATGTTTTCAAAACATTGTGGAAATGTTATGAAAATCTGATATTGAAATTATTTTTAAAACATCGTAAGCAAACATTGACACGATATTGTCATGTCACATTGTGCAAATGCTGAAATAATATTTTCTGATGATATTGTTTTTATAATGTTTGTCAGACATTGTGCTAATGTTATTAATTCCACGCATGCGCACTGACCTTGATTATATTGGTTTTGTAACACTATGGATTTCATATTTATAAATTTTGATAAATTATTCATTCCACAACATGCACTATTTCATATTTTAATGGCAAGTTATACCCAGCAAACACAAAAATGTTTTACAAAACATTTTTGGCCGGCAATGTTTTAAAAACATTTATTCAACATTTTGGTGAAGATACTGATACTGAAAAAATGTTTACACATTTTTTAAACATTGTTAAAAATGTTTTCTAAAATGTTTTCCCGACCAAATCCTAACCATACATTTTAAAGTCATATAAACATTTTCAAATAACATTCTCATGATGTTTTGACCAATGTTAAAACAACATTTATAAAACATTTTTTATGTTTGCTGGGACGCTGACGTGCCGGCTTCTAGCAAAAAATCTACCTGATGACCCCGGGTTGAGTTTCAGATATGTTATAAAATACCGTTTGTGTTAAAACATATCAAAATTTCATAGAATTCTTCGCGAGATAACTCAAGTTACATCGATTTGAACACAGCCTGCAAAGCATGTAAAGTCTATGGGGCCGAATAAGTGATGTAGGGCCTACGCCCCTAAGCATCGGGTGGAAATACAACCATTTTTTGCTCCTTATGATATCAGGGAGAGGTTGATATGCATGTCAATCTAATCAGATAATGTTTACATTTTAACACCTGACATCTAACCTTCGATTAGACTTGCTTCAAGTCTCTCTTGTTAGTCATTTCCATCTTATTTTTGCTCATTACCTTTAGTATGCCAGTCATTAGATAATAACCCGTAGGTATTTCAATGATGTTTAATGATGGTAGTCAAGCGAATGACGACAACGTCTGAAACGTCAAACAGATGAAAAGAACAAGAGAGTTATTATATAGAGAGTTCATTATTGTCTATCTCCCCCCAAGTCGCTGTCCAGCTGACAGATGTGACAGGGGCTGAGAAATCCGTATGAAAATGTTTGACTAGAGTTTATGTCACATAGTCCTTGGTCCATTCAGGTGGTCTCTTGACACGCGTGGATCGTCGCTGAGCGTTGGCCATTTCTGGATCGATCATAGTTAGCTGTGGCGTTCGGGATCCTGTTGCAGGTGGTGTAGCGTGCGATTGGGCCGCGGGTAGTACCCTTTGTGTCTCGATAGGAGGTCGTGTAGACTTAGGCAGAGATTGGGTGTCAGGAGCTGGCTGAGTGACAGACTCGCTGTTGGGTTCGCCATGTAGCGCTATGTTGTATGGGGTAGCTGGGATGATCGGATGGTCAGGATGAGTGTTTGCGGGAGTGTTTGTCTCCGTGGTGTCCTCAGGGCGCATGGGACTGTCGTGTGGCTCCTTCAATAGGGATGGGGATGGGCGGCAGTTGGATCTTGCCATGTCGTCAAGTATTGACTTACGAGGTTCTGGGCAATACACAGGTGTGTATTTTCGCAGAAATTTTCTGTTCCTTAAAGTTGTGCGACCTGAGCCGTCAACTCGTACAATGTATTGATCAAATTGACGCACTTCGATCACCGGGCCTGTTTTGTCCCATTTCCTGGGGTGGAAACCAACTTGGTTCTGTACACGAACTGTGTCGCCCACTTTGAGCGGCGGGAGCCGACGAGTGTGTTCAGACCATCGCTCCGCTTGAAGCACATGGCGATTACGTAATGCTTCTTCTCTGGCGGTAAGCATATTGCGCCAGGTGGAATGTGGCGTATACCGGCCAGGATGAATTGGAACAAAATCCCTGATCGGTCGGCCAAAGACACATTGAGCTGGTGACAATTTCGTGGTCGGGTCTGGTGCGTTGCGGTATTGAAGTATTGCCCGCTGGAATGAATTTGTATCTAGCGTACCGCTGTGTCCCGTGTTGTCGGTGATTATACGCTTTACAGTCTTAACGCCTACCTCAGCGCGGCAGTTGCTGTGAGGGAAGGCGACAGATGACAGCCGATGGTGCACGCCCCACTGCTGAAGGAAGTTGCGAGTTGTGGTTGCGGTGAATTCAGGGCCTCCGTCTGATGTGATCTCATCGGCGATGCCATAAGTGGCGAAGATACGTCGTAAGCAGGTAATGAGCCCGGCAGCCCCGTCAGTGGCTCGCTCGACAACGGGCCAGTTGGAGTACCTGTCGACGACCACGAGGTAGTTGGTACCTTTGTACTGGAAGTAATCTGCGCAGATACACTGAAATGGGTAAGCTGGTTCAAGACGTGGCATTGGTGGGGCGCTGGGTTGTGATGGTGCCATGCGATTACAATGGCTGCACCTTGCTCTGGTGTTTGTTATGGCTGTTGAACGTCGATGAGGCGTAGTAGTCTAGAAGCCACTGTTGGAGGCGTTCTCTGTTGTCAGTGGTGGCTGGAAACGGGGACGAGGTGGGACGTGATGGGGGCTTCTTGCGAGGTGGGCAGTCACAAGGCATCGCTTTGTCATTGCTGTCTCCACTGGTCGAGCACTCACCAACAGTGGGGAAGGTGCCGCGTATTATCTTAAGAGCCATGCAGGCTTCCCGGCGGAGGAAGAGTTTGTCAGACTCGTCAGTGATGTATACCATCTGCTTGGTTGTGAGGGCCTCCCCATCTGGCGATCGACCTGTGAAGCGTACCAGGGCTGCTCCGACGATGTTGATACCGTCGTTATTGGCGGCGCGCATTGACATTGTCACTGGGAGTAGATCACTTTTGTTTAATCCTAGTTGAGACAGGATCTGCACTCCTCCTAGGCAACTCTGGCATCCTGTGTCGGCCATGCAGTTGATGGGGGTGGGCCCAGTGTCTCTTGCTATGAGGACGCCAAGGGCTTTGTAGTCTTCGCGATTGACGCTGGCAGACAGAGTGATATACGGCTGGGGCATGGACGAGTGCTTGAGCCAGGCATTTGAGAGTTGATCGTGCACATGGTGGTCCAGGGTGATGGATGCACTGGTGATGTGGACCAAACTGGTTCGGGGCTGGTTGTGGAAGATGTCGTGAATGCCGCAGAGATTTCCAAACTCGGCATCCTCCTGCGATGCAGCGGCGGTATTGTCGTTGCGTCGGCCGCCTCTGCAGACAGAGCTGAAGTGGTTCCTGATGTTGCACTTTCCGCATATCTGGCCGTAGGCGGGACATTCCGTTCTGCGAACTCGCGTGGGGGCCTTAGCTCCGTGGCCATGTTTTCCACAGTATATGCATGTGTCGCGAGGTTTAGGAGGCTGTCCAGTCTGGGTCTGTGGTTTCTGTGCGCGATCTTTAGCTGGTCCCCGTTGCCGCTTTTTGTATGAGCTGCTGGCCGCTGCGGTGTGGTGTGCGTTCACAAGTTGGTGTGCTGATCGTTTCCCGGACTCTTTTGTTTCAAAGAACTGCAGGACTTCTTCGAGGGAGGGAGACTGGTTTTTGTCTCCAAGAAGATCGAGCTGGATGTCTTTGTCCGCGAGGCCATGACTGACGATGTCCCGGATCATGGGCTCAGTATAGTCAACATCCTTTCCGCAATCTGGGCATGGGACGGTGTACTGGCATGTGTCAGCCTGTCCACGGACGCGGGCGCTGAAGGCACGAACTGGTTCATCATGGTCTTGTTGCATTGTTTGCAGCTTTGCGCGTGTCACCATGGGATTTTCTGCTCTGATTGCTAGGTTTTTCATAAGCATTAGGACATCCTCTTTGCTCTTGTTTGTGAGTGAGCCCCCGGCAGTGCGGGTCAGGTCCCGACGGCGTTTATCGTCGCAGCACTCAAGTAGTTGTAGGATTCGGGCTTTTCCTGTTATCTCGGTTGCCTCTTCGTAGTCCGCCCACCGTGTGAGGAAGTAATTCCAGTCCTCGGATGTACCTTCCGCGACTAGCACAGGTCGGTTAACTTTCTCGACCCTTGCTGTAGTGTGAGTGGGTTTGGCGCCTATATTCGCGTGGACCAGGCCGTGTATCTTTAGGAGTTCCAGGGCGAGCTGTGCGTCCACGTCACCTGTGTTGTAGGCGCACTCCGGGAAGGGGCACTCGATCACAGGCATGTTTAGTCAGCGATCGACGGTGGTCGATGGATAATGTTAAGATAATGTTACTCAGAGTTTACGATGTTGTCGTCATAGATAATAACCCGTAGGTATTTCAATGATGTTTAATGATGGTAGTCAAGCGAATGACGACAACGTCTGAAACGTCAAACAGATGAAAAGAACAAGAGAGTTATTATATAGAGAGTTCATTATTGTCTAGTCATGACACTTGACTTAATGTCCTTAAATATAAGGTCACACCATTGACCCAGCCACTGTTTGCATCATATTACTATTCTACCCCAGTCACTAATCTACCCAGGTTACTAATCTGCTCGCACACCGATTGGGCTATGTATGTAGGCTGGGACACAGTCTGCTTATTATATGGGCAATTCCACAAAAATGGGACCACTTGGCTTTTTATCATTCTTTGATCCGGGAAATCTTACTATAAGTATATATCACACTTTTTTTTAAATATTATGCTAGAACTTGATGAGTTCTACTCGGAACACCATGGTTTGCCATGCTTTAAATGACATTATCAGGTTCAAATTTTCTTTTAGTCAGTGCTCACATTTCTTTTAGTCAGTTCGCTAATGTGTCTGAAGAAGAGATGTTGCATGTTATCACTAAATGCCCAAACAAATCATGCATGCTTGATGTACTGCCTACATGGCTTCTTAAGCAACATGTTAATGTCCTGCTTCCTACCCTCACACGTATAGTAAATGAGTCTCTCTCCACAGGGACCTTCCCGAAAGATCTTCGCAGAGCTGTTGTTACACCAGTGTTAAAAAAGCCATCACTCAACAGAAATGAATTGAAAAATTACCGCCCCGTAGCTAACCTTCAATTTACATCTAAGGTTATTGAAAAATGTGCTGTTTCTCAACTTAAGAGCCATATTGATAAACATGATCTTGCTGAGCCCATGCAATCGGCATACAGGGCCCATCATAGTACTGAGACAGCACTTGCTCGTGTGCACAATGACTTTTCTCGTTTCCTTGATAATCAACAAGCTGTTGTCCTAGTCATGCTCGACCTCTCTGCAGCGTTCGATACTGTTGATCGCGAAATTTTGCTGCAGAGAGTCGCTGATGAGTTTGGAATCACCAGTATTGCACAAAAATGGCTCTCTTCTTATCTCGAAAATAGATCCTGCCGGGTCACAGTACGTGGTGCTTTCTCCAAAAATATTTCACTCAAACATGGACTGCCTCAGGGATCGGTTATTGGCCCGATTGGGTTTGTTATGTACACTCACGGGGTTGGCCGTATCATCCGCCATCACAATTTGAGGTATCACTCTTACGCGGATGATTTTCAGATCTATGTACCTGTAAATCCTAAAATCCCCGGTGATGTGTCGGTTGCAATCTTTAAAATATCTCAGTGTGTCAAAGCCATCAACTCATGGATGATTATGAACAAACTTAAGTTAAACCCTGACAAAACTGAGTTTTTTATTATGTCATCTTCTGATCACAAGACTAGGTTGCAAGATATCAATTTCTACATTGACGATGAGATAATTCCCCAATCGTCCACCGTACGTAACTTAGGTTTTGTCTTTGACTACAAATTGAATATGGACCAGCATATCACCAAACTTTGCAAAAACATCAACTGGCAAATCCGGAATTTATACAGGATTCGCAAGTATATTGATCAAGAGACGTGCGCTAACATAGTTAGAGCAATGATTTTATCTCGCCTTGATTATTGTAACATTTTGTTTAACAATATTGCGCAAAAGGACGTCGATCGATTACAAAGGCTCCAAAATAAGTGTGCTCGCCTTGTTTTCCTGACACCGAGACGTACCTCTATCAGCCCTCTGTTGCGGAAACTTCATTGGCTTCGTGTTAAGGACCGTATCAAATTCAAAACTTTGTCTATAAGTCACTGAATGGGCTCTGTCCCCGGTATATCGATGAGTGCCTCATTGTAAAGAGACCCCGTGATGGCTCTGTTACAACAAGATCGGACCACGGCCTGAACCTTAGGGTTCCTAAGACTTACAAGTGTGCCGGGGATAGGGCTTTTTCAGTGGCTGCTCCTATTCAATGGAACAAGATTCCAATTCATATTCGTAGTGCTCCTACAGTCACAGGGTTCAAATCCCTTCTTAAAACACACCTTTTCTCCTAAGTTCTGCTCTTTCCCTTGTTTGTATTGTTTTTGTTTTTGTCGTTGCGCTTTGTATCCTTTGGCAAAGGCGCATTATAAATGCCGTTATTATTATTATTATTATTACTGAAAGGCCCCCAAAACCACAAAAACACGGTTTCCTCGACCAGATGTCGCAATTTTAAACTGTTGGATTTGACTCTCAATTCAAGTTCTTGTCAAGGTCTTGTCACGAATAAATCAAGCAAAGGTACCAACAAAATATATAAAGGCATTAATTTCTGCATACAGTAAATTTAATGTGCACTTTTAAATTAAAATGAACTTTCCACGAAATGTGTGTAGTTTCCGATATCCGTACACCTGATATATCATTATAAACTGAATGTTCTAAATATGCAATAGTTTATGAGCAATCGCGTAGCAAACCGACCACGCTATTGAAATTATAGCACCTCGAAAGTCTCTGGCACATCATTTGGCTTATAAAAAATGTTGAAGTTCATTATTTAAAACGACTGTTTTAAGCTTGTAATTTCCGTTATCGATGTTTCTCTGGGAAGTAGGTATCCTGTTAACTTTGAAAGGTATTATGTTATAGGTCTATTGGTTCTTATACTAAATGTATCGAGAAAAAAAATAGAAATTCAACTACATGGCTTGCAGAAGGTCAGAAAGGGACGAAAACGAATACAAACGTGATCGGCGTTATCGTGAACGGCGTTATCCTGTAAAGTGTTATCACCCTCATTTGAAGAAAATATTGCAAGAGCACAATCTTTCTTCTTTGGAAAATCTTTGAGAAGTCTAGATACAGCAGCGAAACATTGAAAACAGTGAGTTTGCTTCTTCTTTTGTGTTCTATATAACACATTTCACTTTGTGAACCAAACGGTTTCTTCTAGAATATGCTGTAAGTGTAAATATATGGCTCATAGTCCACACATATGAGTGTTTACTACCGCGCTACACATAGCGAAATCGCTCTATTTAGCAAGTATTGAGCATGTGTTTTCGTCAGGCTTATTTCGCGTGTGAATGTCAGGATAACCATGGATAACGCTGTTCACAGGGATAACGGAATTTACCCTAAAATGTCCATATCAATAAAATAAAAAAGAGAACAACTTCACAATATGTGATGCAGTGTGCATGTAGTTGAATACAATAGTTAATGTAATGGTACATACCCCTTTTAAACGAAAGTGCAAGCTATATAAAACATTTAAAGTGAAAATTAAATATTTGACCACTGTTTGACGGTCAATATTGGGAAATTCAGCCCAAATGTATGGTTTAAATCATTTTTTCGTATTAAAATTGATATAACAAATAAAGTTTCTCCAACAGCTACATGATTTATGTCAGTTTCAATTGTTTTATCTTTGTTTCAATCCCATAACTGGCATACACGTGAACGGCGTTATCCAAGAATAATACCATTAAAAATAGCATATAAAGTTATCTTTATATAAAGACATTGACAACAGCATTGATCCCAATCAGTACGGTAACCGCAAAGGTGTAGCTACCACTCACTATCTACTCAGACTTCTTGATACACTCCATAGGAATGCTGATAAACCACGTCGTTTGAGTACAGTGGTAATAACAGATTTTAGCAAAGCGTTCGACCTAGTCGACCACAATATCCTTATGCACAAGCTAATTTCCATGGGTGTAAAACCATCAGTGATAACCTGGATTGCCAGTTTCCTGGACGGTAGAGAGCAATGTGTTCGTTATCGCGGGTGCACAAGTGAATGGAGAACGCTTAACGGGGGTGTACCGCAAGGAACTAAACTTGGCCCCCTTGGTTTTGTTGTTATTGTCAATGATGCTACCATTAATACACCCTTTGTTACTTTAAAATATGTGGATGATCTCACAATGGTTGAGAATAGAACACCATCTCAACCCTCTGTTATGCAACAGCACCTCAATCAATTTGAAAATTGGGCAGCACAAAATAATATGAAGATCTATCCAAAAAAGTGTGCAACCATGAGGGTCGCCTTCATGAAGGATGTTGTCAATGAGCCCCCTCTTACCATATCTAATGTTCCTCTAACAAATGTGCAGGTGACTAAGATCCTTGGTGTACATGTTCAAGCTAATCTGAAATGGGATGAACAGGTTACCCAAATTCTCAAGAAAGCCAATGGTAGACTGTATATGTTAAAACTACTCAAACGTTTCAATTTGCCACATGATGATCTTGTCACAATCTATTCTGGATTTGTTAGACCCTTGGCTGAATATGCTGCCCCCATATGGCATCCTGGGATCACGGTCGATCAATCAATTTCCATTGAGAGAATCCAGAAGAGAGCGTGCAAGATCATCATGGGTAAAGAGTATGTATCTTATTATGAGGCTCTTCATGATTGCAAGCTACATTCATTAAGTCAAAGAAGGGATGATTTGTGCCTCAATTTCTTTAAGTCTCTTATGTCCTCTGACAAATTTGCCAAATGGGTACCTCCTACAAGAGGGTCTGTCCACCAAACAAATTTGAGAGGGTCCAACAAACTCAGTATCCCGATGGTAAAAACAGAACGTTGCAAAAAGAGCCCTGTTTTTTATATGACAAACTTGTACAATAATACTTTATAATTCATGGTGTTTTTAATAGTTTCATGGTGATCATATGGTGCAATCTTCCAAGAGGGGGGAGTGCCCGGTGTGTGTCTATGAGTTCAAAGAGGGTGTAAGTGTACTGATTTTGTTTGAAGGTTGTGTTTCGTTAATTGAGTATTGAAGTTTGAGTGGTGCATGCGTGACTGTTTGATGAGTGCGGGCTTAGGGTTTTCAATTTTAATGTATTAATTCTATGTGCAATATTTGATCAGACTTGTATTATAATAATAATATTTTATAATTCATGCTGCTTTTAATAGCCCCATAGTGCAGCATATGGTGCAATTTTCCAAGGGGGGAGGGGGGGGGGGTGGTTGCCCGGTTTGTGTCTATGAGCTCATAGTGGATGTAAGTGTACTGATTGTTGTTGTTGTGTTTCGTTAAGTGTAGTATTGAAGTTTGAGTGGAGTATGCGTGACTGTTTGATGTGTGCGGGCTAGGGGTTTTCAATTTTTGATGTATTAATTCTATGTGCAATATTTTATAATCTAATGGTCTTTTATATCATAACTATAATGTATTTTTATTGTGTGTATTTCTTTGTAAAATTTGATGCAATTCAGTGTTTGTACTGCAATATCAATTTTAATAAACCAGTTATGAATGAAATGAATGAATGAATGACATACAATTTCAATGTTGGGCTTAAAGAAAATTTGACAATTGATACATTACAGAAGGGAATATTCTTCTACTAGAGTAAAATTGACAAAACAAGTTTTGGAAAAAGGTACAAAATTGAAAGCACATAGTTGTCAAAAGCGTTGATTCATAGCAAGAGATTTGTTGAGGCTAAAAAATGAAATTCATTCTTCTGTCGCATAGCTTGTCAAATATTGTTATGGGGAGACCTCTCAACGACAAAAAAACAATAATTTGAATATCATATTCGGACTTAGTTAGGGATGCAATGACTGACAATGCAATATGACACTAGATAACGCCGTTCACCGAGTGAAAAAACCCATATAAAACACCTGAATTACATGGTTTCGTGCGTAAAAATGTGAGCAGTGGTGTTCGCAAACATTATTGTTCTCGTAACTTTAGCATATTGGGTCATCAAAAACAATCAAAGTAAGCAGATTTGAAACAATTTATTTTCATAATTTTCCAAAGCTGAAGTGGTCCCATTTTTGTGGAATGGCCCATACCTGTATCCAATTAGCAAAATTGTTCTGTGGCAGGAAATAATAAGTAATAAGCAATTTCAACTGTAGCTATACAATAGTATAGCATAAAGGGGGTGAGTGATCAGCCTGGAACCAAGGCTAACAGTGGCGTAGCTAGGATTTTTTTCAGGGGGGGGGCAAGATTTCTAAAATTTTCTTAAAAGGTTGCCCCAATTTTTTTTCTAGTGATTTCCCCCCCCCTTCACGTAAGTGGGGGGGGGGGGGGGGGGGGGGGGGGGGGGGGGGGAGTGGGGGGGGGGGGGGGTGAGATCAAAAAATTTCGCACAGTCCAAAAAAAAAAGCTCAGTCACAAAAAATCGTATAGTAAATGTACTACATGTACAATTTTGCCTTCTATTTGGCTAATAACCTCGGTCTTTTTTCTCAATTTTTTCACAAATCGGTTTTTTTCGTCAGGGGGGGCGGCATTTGGCCCCCCTGCCCCCCCCCCCTGAGCTACGCCACTGAAGGCTAACCTTCGATAGCTGCCAACCGTACCGGATGCGACACGGCAGCAATATAAAATATTGATGACTCTTGGCACCCAACTAAACTAATCAGATCATCAAACCTTTTGTACCTTCTCAGCTGATTAAACCTTCTGGGCTCCCGGCCTATAAGTTCATACATGTAATACAATTGTAACTAGATCTTGCTCTGGTCTTAAGACCAGGCCACCTTGATTTTTTATGAGAAAATGATCCCTAGTGACCTCTTCTTGACCATTGACCTGGTTATGATGATTGACTTCTTTTCTTGGCTTATCAATGCGCATAAGAAAAAAGTAGTCCGGTCAAAATAGAGCATGTCTTCAATTTTACCTCTGTATTATGTCAATGACATGTCACCTTTAGTGCAGGAGCAACCTATATGAACATTGATACAAGGAATCTTTTGACCAATTCTGACAATCATCAGTCATTTCCTCTAGGACAAGTAAATTGAAACCAAATTTCAAGATACAAGTTTCCTATATTACGTCGAGAAATATCCATTTTAAAATTGTGCATTTCACGTGTAAACCTATGGGAGATGTATTTGGTGGTGTGAAACCCTATAGTGACCCCTGTGTGACATTTGACCCCAAACTGTGAAGGTTAGGTGAGGGGTCTTACTGACCAACTCTGGTGATTGTAGCATAGCATGCAAACTGTAGCAGTAGGTGAAATTTTAGTCGGGTTGGGAAGAAGAAGAAGAAGAAGAAGAAGCAGAGGAAAGAAACGGCAGAGATACAGTACCTCGATTTTTGAAAAAATCAAGGTAAAAATATGCCAATCCCATTTTTAAAATTATAATCGACGGCGCAGCCTCCAACACATATCGTAGTGTCCCTAACCTGAGAGTTTATGTTCAGTCTAAGCTAAAACCATGATTTTGAAGTAATTAATTAAGTATCATTAGTCGCCCTGTAACTTGGATGATCAGAAATGTAAATCTGCAAGAAAATCTGCTTCCAATCTATTTCTTCGAGGATTGAGGGCGTCCCCTGGAAAAGATCACATACTATACCTTTAATATCTATAAAAGGCATGTGATCTTCTCAAGGAGGCGCCCTCTACCCATGATTTTTTTAGAAAGTAGATTTTCTTGCAGATTTACATTTCTGATCATAAATCATGAATATATTCTGAGTTACAGAGCGATACGGTTCCTAATTACTTTTTTTAGAGTGAAAATAAAGTTAAAATAAACTATCCGCTAGCGGACCAGTGGCGTAACTACACTGTAAAAAATGGACGCCTCAAAAGGTGTTCTGGTTAATAACACCAGAAGAAGGTGTTCTATGATTTTAAACTTTCATATTGGAAATATTTACACATATTTTCAGTTTTCTCTTATTTAAACAGTATCCTATATCCACAAATACATGTCTAACCACCTTTCCTTTCATTATTATCTATTGTCTTTCTATTGTTGCATCAGCCCTTTATTTTGTAGGAAGAGGTCGCCATTCTGGTCACGGCGTATGAACAGCCCGTTATCTAGCCAAGAGACCATTATTAGACAAAGGTTTTTGATAATGTCCTCTAGCTCACATAACGTCGTCTGTCCTATAGTAACCTCTTCCAAAAATATTGAGCAGATGAACAACAAAAAAGACAATAGAAACAATGAAAAGAAAAGTGGATTACCTACGAAAAGTAGCATCACCTATCGGATTAACACTTCCGAGTAAACGTCACATTAACCGATTTAAGTAGGCCTAGCAAAAGTAACACGATCAATAGTTTTTCAATTGTGGATGAATTCCTGATCGTGATGTAGGCTTAATCTTCAATGATAGTGTTATAATGCACACCTGAAGGCACACTCAAATATTAGTATTTTAATACTGAAAGGATAGTGTTAACCCTTTTAATATGAAATTTATCAAGCGCTGTTATGTGATATTTAATAAATGAAAATACATTTTTGGAAATGAAATGAGTCAGATAATCCATTTTGGTACTAAAATGCTGATTTTTACATTTTTAAATCATTTCAAAACTAAACATTTGCATGTAAAAATAAACCAGAAGAGAAGTGTCTTAGGGACGCACCATTCGATACTCAGGGGGGGGGGGGGGGGGGGGCATGGAAGTTTAAAAAAAGAACTTTGCCCACTATCCAGGAGAAAAAACAACTTTGCCCACCAACCAGGAAGAAAAGAAAGATGACCCACTGCTGATTTTTTTATAAAAAAAGATGACTCGCCCAACTCAATGATAAGAAAAACAATAAAACCTAAAAAAAATAAAAATTGCAGCCTTTGCCCCAAAAAATGCAAAAATTGTGATTTTTTTTAAACCTCCAAAATCACATTTCTTGGGTCAAAAGTTTTAAAAAAAATAAACACTTTTTAATGTAACAACTAAAAAATGTTCCAGAGAACATGTCTTTCAGCATATTTTGTTTGACCCAAAATGTAATTTTGGGGGTTAAAAAAAAAATCACATTTTAGTGTCTCAATAGTATGATCAAGCAATTTTGGCATTTTTTATTCAAAAATAATTTTGTTAGCTTGCCCCAAATGAATTTGGTCAAAACAAATATTGTTGGTGATTTCCTCAACAAAAGCAACATTTTTGGTCAAAATTGATGCCAAAAATTGATTCTCTGACCCAAATTCTTTCCAAAAATGTATACTTTTATATGCATTTGATTAATAGTTCAAAAATTACAGCACTCGATAAATTCAACAAATCCCATTAAAAATTCCTTGAGCAGATGATAAAAAAGGCAAAAAGGTGAGAAAAAAGGGGGAAAAAATCACATGTTGGCAATTTTTGGTCAAATTGGCACTATATTAGTGTCTTAATAGTATAATCAAGCAATTTTGGGCATTACTCAAAAATAATGTTGTTAGTGACGGTTAGCTTGTCCCATATAAATTTGGTCACAAAAGTGTATTTTTGTGAATTTCTCAACCCCCAAAAACAATTTTGGTCAAAATTGACGCCAAAAATGGATTCTCTGACCCAAATCCCTTCCAAAAATATATACTTTTATATGCATTTGATTAATTTGATTAATAGTTTAATAATTACAGCGTTCACAAAATTCAAAAAAATAATTCTTGTCAACAAGACATTTATCAAGCACTGTAACTTTTTAACTAGTAATATGATGTATTTAGTATATATTTTTGGAAAGAAAATAAGTCGGATAATCCAGTTTTTTGTATCAAATTTCACCAAAAATACTGATTTTTTTTCAATTTTTGACCAAAGAAAAATAAATAAATTGGGGGGCACAAAATTTCAAGACGTCGGATTTGGGGAATCGAAAAGCAACTACACAGAAAGAAAAAAGTGAGTCATCATCGTAAAATGAGTCACTACACGGACAAAATGACTCATTTTGAGCCATAGTGTGTCACTACATGGACAAAATGACTCATTTTTCGATGATGACTCACTTTTTTTCTTTCTCTGTGTAGTATAAAAAAAGAGGTGGTGCTCGCATCAGAACAATTATTTTATTTTTTTCGGGGGGGGGGGGGGTAAGAGAACATTTGTTGGTTCGCGCACAAAATGCAAAAAGTCTGAAAATGTAAGTTAAATGTATGTAAATTAGTTCAAATGGTCGATGATTTGGGGTTGAAAAGGGGGTACAGGGCATGAGCTGACTGCGTCGGGGAGGGAGGCAAGTGTGTGGGGGTGTGTGGAAGTGGGAAAGGGCGTGACTGTTGGCATTTTCTTTTTCGTGTTAATCTATACGCAGCTTCTGAAATTATTCGCATTGAAATTTGATATAGAGGGCCTTACAAATCATCATGTATTATCTGCCATGGTATAACATAATAATGTAATAGTATGATACAAAATCATAGATCAACTCACGTTCTGTAGTTTCTTGTCAACAATCGCATGTAGGTCTATATAAAGGCATTTTCCAAGTATATCCAAACATACAACGTGCGTATAATTCCTTGTTATCGGTGATGTTTTTTACACAAATCTTACAGTATTTAAAACTGTCATTGACATGCAATAGGCTTCTTGACTTGAGCAGCATGAGCATTGCTTTGGTAATCGAGATTGTAAATAGAGCTCAAAATTGATACCACCTGTTACATCTAACTGACTCCAAAATACAATGGTCGGATCAATACGACTAAAGATTATGCTAAATTCGTTTATATCAATTTTTAAATCAGTTAAATCCATGTGTGTACCACCTATAGTATTTCATGGTTTGCTAACTTCAAGGAGGTTGTATATTACGTCATGGGTACTAATCACCGACCAACATTATATATAGTCTCTTGCAAAGTTTAGCGATGTCAAAATTAGTATAACAGACACCTTCATGTTATTACTAGATCAATTGTACAATTTTGATTATATAACTTACAAATTATCATCTTTATTTATTTGTACCGTTACCATGGTTACGGTGTATCAACATGTATGAAAGATAAAACACTCATAGTAGACCATCAGCAATAATAATGGGCGCCGGCGCGCCACTTTTGCAGGCTCGGGCCTGCGGCCTCGCCTGCAAAAGAGGCTTGCCGGGCGCCCATTATTATTGCTGATGGTCTACTACTCGTCCTTTATCTAATACATATTTGAAAAACATCAAAATATATATCATCATTACAGGTTCACCTCCATGGTTACGCCACTTGTAGCGGACAATCTATTTTCAACCCTAAAAAAACCATAATATTTTTGTAATTAGGAATCGTATCGCTCTGTAGCTGTAACTCATTCATGATTTATGATTAGAAATGTAAATCTGCAACAAAGTCTACTTTCTCAACAACAAAAATCACGGGTATAGTGGGCGCCCCCTGAAAAAGATCACATATATGCCTTTAATAGATGGGAAAGTGTATGCAATGAGTCATGAGGGAAATTTCGTGATGATATGATGTAACAAAACAAAAGGAGCAACAAAATCTGAAGGTGAAATGAATGGCGCGCATCCTGTATAACGGGAATCCCCAGGCTGGAAATACCCAACTGATTGAAACTGCAAAAATGATAGAATAATTGGTTTACAACTAACGGGCATTAGCATTTTTACTCACAGCCGGCCTTACTCGGACGACATCTAACTATTGTGCATAACCGGTGAGTAATGTTTCCATAATAGGATATCCGTAGTTGGCCGTGTCAGGCCTGTAGTATCCAATTTATCGATGCACTTGGCCATGGACGACCGGATATTTACATGTAGTATTACATTCAATTGTAATTGATTTAAAAATCAAACACCATATTATTTTTATCATACGGTAACAGAATGATGTAACGTGTTTTGTAACTTTAAGAACATATCTACAGGAGATAGCAACGTCATAAAATACTTGTTTCACTAAGAGTCACAAAACCATGCTATAGGCCGGCCATCTACCATGTCTGCAGTAGTAGATAGCAAACAAAATATGTACAATGGGGACTCGCTTATAATGGGGACTCGCCTGTATTTTTATGTGCCTAAAACTACTCTACACTTTAAAGCTAGCCTACAACTTTAGTAGTTTACCACGGATGAACTGGTAAAACACCTCTTCATATTATCAGTGGCGTAGCTAGGTTTTTCATTTGGGGGGGGGGGGGGGGGGGGGTGAAAGTGAACCAACGACAAAATTGTCTTACTAAAGAATTTCGCACGCAGCGCGCGAACATTTTCGACTTTACACTTATTTTTGCTATGATTGAGATACATTATAGCTCTAAACAAACATTGCATTTTGGGGACGCATGCGCGCGTAGCGCGATAAAAAATTCCATTTATTTACTTTTGACCATCATAATTCCATGATTCCTCTTGTCAAATGAACCGACAGTGCCAATCTCAACCGACACTACAGTCAATATTGGGGGTGCCCCCCCCCCCCCCCCCCCCGGCTACGCCAATGCACCTGTTCACTTGATGACAGACTGTACAGAGTTAACATGGAGAAATGGTAACCTTGTCAAATTCCCAAGAGAACTGAATTTGGCTAGTAACTCAGAGTGGTAGCTCCCCTTTTAAGGTAGAAAGAGTACTTTTATAGGTACATACACATTTTTAAATATTCAAAATATTATACTTTAAAATGTTCAATGCTATTTGGACGGATTCCTTAAACGTGGCCAAACATCTCATTCTTGCAAAGTTACCAATGAGCAATGATTTCCGTGGCTTTTTTTTCTGTCTCACTCTCAGTGATGCTGTTACGATAGTCGTCGTCTACGCTTTCCGGCTATGTTGCCATTGCGCTCGCAACTATTGCTTTCCAGGTCTTGACCTGTATACGCTCAAGTTGCGCTTTGACAATTAGAATGATAAACTCAGTGGTCCGTCACGATCCACTCCCGACAACCTAACCATGATCCTAAATGTGTGTACAGACACAGACCGGGATGATCCCTACTCTTTACGAAGGAGTCTGTGACCTTTTTAACGTGCTCGGGGATAGCTCTTCCGATACACGGGACCAACATTTATATTTCTACGTACGGGTATACGATGGCCATGTACATGTAATGCCTACTTCAGTCTGCACGGTCTGAAGGAGGCATGGGGACGAGGCTGTGTTGGTGTATCGAATTGAACTCACGCTCAAACGATCCACCAACAGAACTACGGTGCGCAGTGCGATGCTCTAACCGATTGCACCACCTCGTACAACTTCATGGTATGAGGCTCACCGTCCGCTCACGATGTCATTATTATGAGAAAAATGCCCAGTGGTGAGGGGTTGCAACGGATTTTGACCCTATCCAACATGCAAAGAGATCTGTTCAAACAAAACTGTGCACGCATTATTCCTCGACCTCTTTGTTCACAATACCCCGCCCGTAAATTCCCAAACGCAATATTTCCTGGAATGGAAACGAATTGATTATGAAACTTGCAAGCTTTACATTGTTACGACTGATAGCCAAAAAAGCACTGGGTGTTTTTTTAAACCATAAAACCGTCCAATTTTGTCTGTATAAGGCCATAATCCAATGACATTTTACCCGTCCGACTCGACCCCCAAATGGCGTAACTCATACAAACCCTACCCTAAACGGCGTTACCAACACTTAATAATGCGCCCCTATTAATGGCGTAATATAGTAATGCTCAAAATAATCATGTGACATGCATACAGATATACACCCCTACATATTTACCATTACACCCCTTCATACACCCCTACAGATATGCATGTGATTATGGTGTACGTGAAAGGTCACACATACAACAGTAGTACCCCTAAACGTCGATATCTCGATGCTGTAATGGATACCCTAAAGTGCGATGCCCCCTAAAAAGTACCCCTTTTTCAGAAAGACGTCAACGACGTCGTGTGGTGAAATCTGGACCCTTTTCGACGTTTTTTTGTTGGACGCGGATGCGTACCCGCTTGGTATGTTCACTGACCCCCGGGTACTAGCTAGCTTTCATATACAATAATACAATATCATTCATACCAAACCTTTTCAGGTTAATATTAGAGCATGGACAACTTGCTTGGTTCATTATTAAAGGGTGCCGTTGGAACTCAAGACACCGAACAGGTAGGTGGCAATAGGTCAAACTTGTTACAAGCGCCCGATTACATTTACATTACGTTATACATTACCTTGGGCTATTCCAGATAATGTATGCACATCCCTAGAGGGGTACGGTTTTTAATTTATGAAATTCCCGGATTTCCGAAAGCAATTTTTTTGTAAAATGTCATGTAGGGGTCATTAGAGGTCAATTTGTGTACACCCCATGTTACCCATAAGATTATTGTCACCAAGCTGACCTTTGACCCCTTTCTGTCAAAACTTTAAACTATTTATTGCTGTATTGGTGAATAACGCAATCCGAGGCAATCTGAGGATCAATCAATGGCGGTCAATCTGATGATCTCTCTCTACAATGGCGGTCTGTGGACAGGTAATCAAAAGTGGGAGAAATGTGTGACTTTGCACAGTGACTTTTTAAAGATGTCTGAAGGGTCACATATCAAAAAAAAGTTTCTGGCTCCTTCACTTCTTGGTGATTTCAAGAACTTTTGATACCCCTCGTACAAACATAAACATTACGAATAAACATTCCCAACCCCTATATAGTATTAGTACGGTAGGCAATTTAGATGAAATGCCTTGCCCAAGGACACAAACTCGTTGATCGTAGCGGGATTCGAACTCACGACCTTCCGTTTCATGAGTCATGTGCTATACCTCTCGGTCACTGGGCTCCACACCAGGCCATCCTTCTCGTTTCTAATAACACGGACATCATCCACACAAATTACGCGGATGGCCCCTAATTGTCGCCTTATCGCTTTCATGTTAATGTCATTGGAATGGTGAAAACGTGAAAAGCTTACAAAACTTGACACGATTTGCTTATTTTTCAGTCGGTCACTTTCACTTTTTGTGAAGATAAACTAGACTAACTACGCTTTATAACCATTGTATTGTTTGCCATGTCTATACGTCTATGCCATTTCTTAGAGATCAGAAATTGGTCACTTCGTGTTTCCGAAATTTAACCAAATTATGTCACTAAAATATCCTTTTATCAACATATTACAGATCATTTACAGAGGGCGCACTATTCAATTCAAATCCAAGCAAAGATTTCACAGTTTGGATGAGCCTCTTAAGACTGATGTACAAGCTTGGGACATCGGCAGTGGACTAAGCGTAACATCTACCCATCCTTCAAAAGAGGGCGCTATAAAAGCAGCACAGGATAAGTTGGTGAAATTGCTCCAAGAGAATGGACACCACCTCGATGTTGATAAATCACTGCCAAGGCGAAGAAATGGTAGATATTGTATAAGACACTGATCTCTAGAAATAAGAGCGTAAACTGTGTGTATCTAGGTTTAGGTTGGCATAAAGTTAATCTTTTATTGGCTAGCCTAAACTAGAGATGAAAATCAATTAATGTGAATAAATGTGAGTATAAGATGCGATATACCGATGCAAACTTTTGGAGTGGACATACAAAACATATTGCAATGGGAAAAACTGTAAAATGTATATATTTAGATAAAGGAACTAGGATTCTAGTTTCTTAGGGAAAAGGTATTATAGAGGGCGTTTTTTGTCAAAAAATCTTTGTTTTCGGTATTATCGACTTAGTTGTTTAAGTATAAAGTGTGTTGCAATCCATACAACTCTTAAAATAGACAAACAAACAAACAATACGTGATTTCAATACCTTACTTCACCGTTTTGTTAACCAGAAAATACCATTCCAGCTCAACTTGTATCATCCCCGATAGGTCTTGCTGCGCAGCAGCAGCCAGGACCAAACACATCTTTGAAATACGCTGATCTTCAAATCCACGAATTAATTGGTCGTGGTGGATACGCAGAAGTATACCGGGTGACCTTCAAAAGTGGTTCTTTCAGAGGTCATCACCAAGGAGCTGCCAAGAAGCTTAACCGGCTATCCGAATCGGAAGTCCGTATCTTACGAAAAGTACAGCACCGGAATATCATTACGTTCTTGGATTATGTACAGGAGGGCCTTACGACCTGCATAGTGCTAGAGTTAGCCGATGAATCACTGCGTAAACACTTAGACAGACAACGGGATCGCATACCAGAATCACTAAAAGTAAAATGGGTGCAGGAATCGTCAGAGGCGATTCGATATCTTCATAATGGGATCGCTAATGGTAATGGTGCGAAAATGTCGATCATCCATCGTGATATAAAAGCTGCAAATTGTCTCTTGTTTGGGGATTTATTGAAAGTATCCGATTTTGGGATAGCAAGAGAAACCGACCACACAACAGGTGAGTGAGAAAGCACTGCATTATGAAGAATTTATTTATAAAAAACAGTTGAGAGCCAGTGTCAAAATGGATTTCAACAAGGAACTCTTCATACTAAACACACCCATATTACTGACGTACCACGGTCATGCTAATAACCACGCCCATGTGATACTGTATAGACCACACCCGCTATGCCCGTTGTAGTTTCTCATCTTTCAGAGTGCATTTAGGGATCTTTATGCATAATAATGCTCATTTCTCAAATATGTAAATGTACAAGAAGGGAGCAATGATTGTTGCCAGTCGTCTGCTAATGGATAAATGAGATAACAACCCATTCCAGAACTCAATCATGTCAATACATTTCAAGTCAGTAGCCGACCACACCACACTTCCAGCGGCTAGAGCAGTACTAATTCAATAATTGAGATTCATTAATAGCACCCAGGAATGTTAACTTTCCAAATTGATCAAAAACATTGTCTAAATTATAATATCGCATAAGCCTACATTATAATAATGAATAATAACAGCAAAATTCTCGCCTGTTTTTAAAGCTACATTATCACGAAAGGGCACGGAACCCTGGATGGCTCCTGAGGTACTCGAAGCGTCGAAATTCTCCGCGGCGTCTGACATATACGCCTTGGGTGTGCTATACTGGGAGATATACACTCAGGAGATTCCTCAGGCCCATCGTGACGGTAATGGTAATCGACAATGGGGACAACCCTTGAGCAGTATCCGACATCATTTCCCCAGCCACCTGGAGTCGTTGTTGCCCTTCTGCTGGTTCCACTACTACAAGGATCGTCCTACTATTGGCGAGGTGATTGCAAAGATTTCACAAGGTAGGTGAAGGTGTCTTAATCAACATATTATCATAGGCAGCGAAACGGGGACGGGGTACACGCCCCTCCTAATTATTTGTATGCAATGGGGAAGGGGAAGACGTTTCAACTAGAAACATGTCAGAGTATATGTCTTTAACGTCATACTGGACCATTTTCATGATCTTAGTGTTAAATTACCAATCTTTGCGTGTCGCGGACGCGGTCGGAACTAATTTCATGTCCAGGCTGTTCGTCCATCTCCTTACATGTCTGATTTTTTTTTTTGCCGTGTATAACTTTACATCAGCTTCTTCGCTCGTAGTGAAGAAAAGTGGACAAGTCTTCTCATCACGCAATTCATTCATTCGTTTTCATTTCAATAGGAGAAGAATGTAACCGTTACATTCGAATGTAACAGTTACATTCTTTGGCTTCTTTGGCGCACTTTCGTTACGCGATATCAATGTCCGGGCCTACTAACTGCAAGAAAGCGCGAATTATGATTCAGTACTCTCTAAATGTGAAAGAGCTAAAACTCACTCTTTTGAGAGCTCTAGGAGGGACAGCTCTTTTTGGAGTGAAGTTCACTCGTTTCTGGAGTGAAGTTCACTCGTTTCTGGAGTGAAGTTTACTCTTTTCAGAGTAAAAATTACCAGTGGGAAATCACTCCGAAAAGAGCAAACTTCTCTCCTAAAATGAGCCGTCCCTCCTAGAGCTATCAAAAGAGTGAGTTTTAGCTCTTTTACATTTAGAGAGTATAATAACCATAAGATTGCATTCAATATTCTTATATACATGTCTAACCACCTTTCCTTTCATTATTATCTATTGTCTTTCTATTGTTGCATCAGCCCTTTATTTTGTAGGAAGAGGTCGCCATTCTGGTCACGGCGTATGAACAGCCCGTTATCTAGCCAAGAGACCATTATTAGACAAAGGTTTTTGATAATGTCCTCTAGCTCACATAACGTCGTCTGTCCTATAGTAACCTCTTCCAAAAATATTGAGCAGATGAACAACAAAAAAGACAATAGAAACAATGAAAAGAAAAGTGGATTACCTACGAAAAGTAGCATCACCTATCGGATTAACACTTCCGAGTAAACGTCACATTAACCGATTTAAGTAGGCCTAGCAAAAGTAACACGATCAATAGTTTTTCAATTGTGGATGAATTCCTGATCGTGATGTAGGCTTAATCTTCAATGATAGTGTTATAATGCACACCTGAAGGCACACTCAAATATTAGTATTTTAATACTGAAAGGATAGTGTTAACCCTTTTAATATGAAATTTATCAAGCGCTGTTATGTGATATTTAATAAATGAAAATACATTTTTGGAAATGAAATGAGTCAGATAATCCATTTTGGTACTAAAATGCTGATTTTTACATTTTTAAATCATTTCAAAACTAAACATTTGCATGTAAAAATAAACCAGAAGAGAAGTGTCTTAGGGACGCACCATTCGATACTCAGGGGGGGGGGGGGGGGGGGGGGGGCATGGAAGTTTAAAAAAAGAACTTTGCCCACTATCCAGGAGAAAAAACAACTTTGCCCACCAACCAGGAAGAAAAGAAAGATGACCCACTGCTGATTTTTTTATAAAAAAAGATGACTCGCCCAACTCAATGATAAGAAAAACAATAAAACCTAAAAAAAATAAAAATTGCAGCCTTTGCCCCAAAAAATGCAAAAATTGTGATTTTTTTTAAACCTCCAAAATCACATTTCTTGGGTCAAAAGTTTTAAAAAAAATAAACACTTTTTAATGTAACAACTAAAAAATGTTCCAGAGAACATGTCTTTCAGCATATTTTGTTTGACCCAAAATGTAATTTTGGGGGTTAAAAAAAAAATCACATTTTAGTGTCTCAATAGTATGATCAAGCAATTTTGGCATTTTTTATTCAAAAATAATTTTGTTAGCTTGCCCCAAATGAATTTGGTCAAAACAAATATTGTTGGTGATTTCCTCAACAAAAGCAACATTTTTGGTCAAAATTGATGCCAAAAATTGATTCTCTGACCCAAATTCTTTCCAAAAATGTATACTTTTATATGCATTTGATTAATAGTTCAAAAATTACAGCACTCGATAAATTCAACAAATCCCATTAAAAATTCCTTGAGCAGATGATAAAAAAGGCAAAAAGGTGAGAAAAAAGGGGGAAAAAATCACATGTTGGCAATTTTTGGTCAAATTGGCACTATATTAGTGTCTTAATAGTATAATCAAGCAATTTTGGGCATTACTCAAAAATAATGTTGTTAGTGACGGTTAGCTTGTCCCATATAAATTTGGTCACAAAAGTGTATTTTTGTGAATTTCTCAACCCCCAAAAACAATTTTGGTCAAAATTGACGCCAAAAATGGATTCTCTGACCCAAATCCCTTCCAAAAATATATACTTTTATATGCATTTGATTAATTTGATTAATAGTTTAATAATTACAGCGTTCACAAAATTCAAAAAAATAATTCTTGTCAACAAGACATTTATCAAGCACTGTAACTTTTTAACTAGTAATATGATGTATTTAGTATATATTTTTGGAAAGAAAATAAGTCGGATAATCCAGTTTTTTGTATCAAATTTCACCAAAAATACTGATTTTTTTTCAATTTTTGACCAAAGAAAAATAAATAAATTGGGGGGCACAAAATTTCAAGACGTCGGATTTGGGGAATCGAAAAGCAACTACACAGAAAGAAAAAAGTGAGTCATCATCGTAAAATGAGTCACTACACGGACAAAATGACTCATTTTGAGCCATAGTGTGTCACTACATGGACAAAATGACTCATTTTTCGATGATGACTCACTTTTTTTCTTTCTCTGTGTAGTATAAAAAAAGAGGTGGTGCTCGCATCAGAACAATTATTTTATTTTTTTCGGGGGGGGGGGGGGTAAGAGAACATTTGTTGGTTCGCGCACAAAATGCAAAAAGTCTGAAAATGTAAGTTAAATGTATGTAAATTAGTTCAAATGGTCGATGATTTGGGGTTGAAAAGGGGGTACAGGGCATGAGCTGACTGCGTCGGGGAGGGAGGCAAGTGTGTGGGGGTGTGTGGAAGTGGGAAAGGGCGTGACTGTTGGCATTTTCTTTTTCGTGTTAATCTATACGCAGCTTCTGAAATTATTCGCATTGAAATTTGATATAGAGGGCCTTACAAATCATCATGTATTATCTGCCATGGTATAACATAATAATGTAATAGTATGATACAAAATCATAGATCAACTCACGTTCTGTAGTTTCTTGTCAACAATCGCATGTAGGTCTATATAAAGGCATTTTCCAAGTATATCCAAACATACAACGTGCGTATAATTCCTTGTTATCGGTGATGTTTTTTACACAAATCTTACAGTATTTAAAACTGTCATTGACATGCAATAGGCTTCTTGACTTGAGCAGCATGAGCATTGCTTTGGTAATCGAGATTGTAAATAGAGCTCAAAATTGATACCACCTGTTACATCTAACTGACTCCAAAATACAATGGTCGGATCAATACGACTAAAGATTATGCTAAATTCGTTTATATCAATTTTTAAATCAGTTAAATCCATGTGTGTACCACCTATAGTATTTCATGGTTTGCTAACTTCAAGGAGGTTGTATATTACGTCATGGGTACTAATCACCGACCAACATTATATATAGTCTCTTGCAAAGTTTAGCGATGTCAAAATTAGTATAACAGACACCTTCATGTTATTACTAGATCAATTGTACAATTTTGATTATATAACTTACAAATTATCATCTTTATTTATTTGTACCGTTACCATGGTTACGGTGTATCAACATGTATGAAAGATAAAACACTCATAGTAGACCATCAGCAATAATAATGGGCGCCGGCGCGCCACTTTTGCAGGCTCGGGCCTGCGGCCTCGCCTGCAAAAGAGGCTTGCCGGGCGCCCATTATTATTGCTGATGGTCTACTACTCGTCCTTTATCTAATACTTCCAGATTCTTCAAGCAGCACCAGTTCTACCGACAGCTACGTTGACTTGAAATAAAAGACTGAAATGTATTTCAAAAGTAATCATAAATAGTAAGAAACGTCCAATATAAAAAATAGAGTTCAGCAAAATGTCGAATTTCATTCTTTAAGTTTGTTTACATTTCCATTGTTTAATTGTGAGAGGGCCTCTTCACTATCACGGCGAAGAACTAACCACTACGCCACAGTGGCCGTGTTTACGTGGATTACAGATGAACGATAGCCAATGTGTATACATAACAAACCCATTGTTGAGAGTCTCAAGCGACCGAAATACGTGTAGTAACTATTAGCTATAATATGTTGGCCTACAAGCATGATTCTAGTGGAACCTCATGATGACTAGCGCAACTCAATTAAATCCACACGAGGATCGAGCAAAGGATGCAATCCGAGTAAGAGAAATTAATAAATAATAATAGACTCGGACAAACTGACGTGAATTAAATTAACAAAGACCTTTAAAATACACGGTCTCGATCCTGGTCCCTCTTTACTATCGCGGCGAAGAACTAACCACTAGACCACAGAGGCTGTGTTTACGTGGATGATAGATGAACGAGCACTAATGTGTATTACAAATCCATTGTTGAGAGTCTCAAGCGACCGATATATATGTAGTAAATATTAGCAATATGTTGGCCTATATGAGGATAATTCTAGCAGAACCTATGACTTGCGTAATTCAATTAAATCCACACGAGGATCGAGCAAAGGAGGCAATCCGAGTAAGAGAAATTAATTAATAATAGACTCGGACAAACTGGCGTGATTTAAATTAACAAAGACCTTAAAAATACACGGTCTCGAACCTGGTCCCTCTTTACTATCGCGGCGAAGAGCAAACCACTTGACCATATAGGCTGTGTTTACATGGATGACAGATGAACGAGAGCTAATGTGTATCACAAAGCCATTGTTGAGAGTCTCAAGCGACCGAAATACATGTAGAAACTATTAGCTAATATATGTTGGCATATAAACATGATTCTTGCAGAACTTATAGGACTTGCTAACATTCTCAAGAACGTAATACAAGCCTACACATACATTATTCGCTCTACTTCTCAATTTATCCTTGTTCTTCCACCAACTTTAAACCCGCAATTGTGGATTTTCTTCTGCTGCATGCAGCTGAAATCTGGAATAATCTTCCATACAGTATAAGAGTCTCAAAGACTGTTGGGTCAAAACATAATTGTTTCATCTTTCATCCAAATGTGATTATACCAACAAATGGTGATTTTCACGATTTTGGAGGTTAAACAATCACGTTTTTAGCACCTTTTGGTCTATAATTCAAAAAATAATAAAGATTTTCAACAACAAAAAAACCATTCCTAGGGAATTGTATGAGGAATATAATAAAACTAGTATGATAAAATTTGAAAAATATATTTTGAGTTATCTTTTCCAAACCTAAAATGGGTCAAAAAACGTGTTTTTATTATAATTTTCTCCAAAATGGTCAATTTTATGATCATAGTTGGATTCATTGAACCCTTTCCTGCAAAAAACATGTATACTTTTATCTAGATTAATGAATAATGAAGAAGTTACGGCAGTTTTACGGAGGCTATACGAAGGTGCACATCCCCTTAATATAGGCCTACTATACAATTTCAAGCAATCACCCGTGTCAGTGCTCACCCACTCTTGCTTTCAAAGATCAGCTATGTTGTTTGCTCAATGAAGTATCACACAGAAAATTAATACTATAGTTTTAATTTGGCTTATGTTGGCAAATTCAGATTAAGACATTCCTACATTTTCACATATCGTCAGCCTGCTTCGATAATTGCCTAACTCACTTTTCAGCAAAGTTGAGTTTTTTGCATAAATCATGACTTCATTATATTATGCACATGCTGTTATAATATCTAAGTCATTGACCAATCAAAGTGTTGATAAATGAAGAGATTTGTTGCAAAAGGGCCACCAGATCACTCCAACATGTTACTCATTTTGCATTATTGAATTTGCATTTACAAATCCATGGCATTAATCACATTATTGTATGCTGTGTTCATCTGTTTCTATGACTTGGATTAGTGCATCCATGCACGCCAATCGAGGCCATCAACAATACAAATGCACATTCCACATAATGAATATCCATCCATCAATAATGCAAAATGAGTAACAGGTACAAAGGTAACAGGTTTCATACTTTTGTTGTTTTCTAAGAACTAGAAAAAATGAGTTAGGCAATTATCGAAGCAGGCTGACGATATGTGATTTAGCACTGCGCAGGGGTTATTGTCTAATGTGTTTATATACATTTGTAATATAACATTACAGGTATCATTTAAGTTAGCTTAAAATGTGTTGTGATGTATTTGTTGGTATATCCTTAGTGTAAGACAGCACGAAATATTTATATGGAAAACCGTCAGTATTAACTTTAAAATGTTGTCGAACGGAAGCACGAAATTGTAACACGAAATTGTAGCACGTTCAGTATTAACTTTAAAATGTTGTCGAATAGAAGCACGAAATTGTAACATAATGCATATACAACCGATCGGCACGTGAATAAGCCTGTGTAAAACCACATACCAATCAATTTCATCAATTCAATTTTCCTGGTCCGCTGTGGCGCTGTGGCGGCTCCGATGACACCCATTTTTTCCCCTGTTCCGCTGTGGCGCTGGTCAGCCATGTTTTCCTTCTGCTATAAAGCATTTTATATTCCATGTGTATTTACTTTTTCACTCTCTAATTTTCCTGGTCCGCTGTGGCGCTGTGGCGGTCCCGATGACACCCATGTTTTCCTCTATTCCGCTGTTGCGCTAGTCAGCCATGTTTTCCTTCTACTATAAAGCATTTTATTTTCCATTTGTATTTACTTTTTCACTCTCTAATTTTCCTGGTCCGCTGTGGCGCTGTGGCGGCCCCGATGACACCCATTTTTTCGTCTGTTCCGCTGTGGCGCTGGTCAGCCATGTTTTCCTTCTGCTATAAAGCATTAAGATTCCATTTGTATTTACTTTTTCACTCTCTAATTTTCCTGGTCCGCTGTGGCGCTGTGGCGGCCCCGATGACACCCATTTTTTTCCCTGTTCCGCTGTGGCGCTGGTCAGCCATGTTTTCCTTCTGCTATCAAGCATTTTATATTCCATTTGTATTTACTTTTTCACTCTCTAATTTTCCTGGTCCGCTGTGGCGCTGTGGCGGCCCCGATGACACCCATTTTTTTCCTCTGTTCCGCTGTGGCGGTCCCGATGACACCCATTTTTCCCTGTTCCGCTGTGGCGCTGGTCAGTCATGTTTTCCTTCTGCTATAAAGCATTTTATATTCCATTTGTATTTACTTTTTCACTCTCTAATTTTCCTGGTCCGCTGTGGCGCTGTGGCGGCCCCGATGACACCCATTTTTTCCCCTGTTCCGCTGTGGCGGTTCCAATGACACTACTTTTTTCCTTGTTCTGCTGTGGCGGTCCCGATGACACTTATTTTTTCCCTGTTCCGCTGTGGCGCTGGTAAGCCATGTTTTCCTTTAATTTGCTATAAAGCATTTTATATTCCATTTGAACTTACATTTTCACTCTCCAATTTTCCTGGTCCGTGGCGCTGTGGCGGCCCCGATGACACCCATTTTTCCCCCTGTTCCGCTGTGGCGGTCCCGATGACACCCATTTTCCCCCTGTTCCGCTGAGGCGCTGGTAAGCTGTATTCTATACATACATAGCATTTTATAAACACATTACTTTTTCACTGTCTAATTTTCTTGTTCGGCTGTGGCGCTGTGGCGGTCCCGATGACACCCATTTTTCCCTGTTCCGCTGTGGCACTAGTAAGCCATGTTTTCCTTTAATTTGCAATAAAGCATTTTATATTCCATTTCAACTTACATTTTCACTCTCCAATTTTCCTGTTCCGCTGTGGCGGCCCCGATGAAAACCCATTTTCCCCTCTGTTCCTGTTCGAAAATTTGTTTTTTTTTCTTCTACTTCTGAGACTCTCCCCTGTCCGCACCGCTTGGATGGTACCAGCACAATTTAATTTATTTCCCCCCCCCCCCCCCCCCCCCCCGCCCCTCCTCCCTAACAAACTCTGGATCCGCGTCTGATAAATGCCACGAGAATTGAACAACATTGTGGGTGCACACCACTATTACAGTCCAACGCCCAGCTTCCGTCGATCGCGATCACGAATGTAGTTCCTAAATAACGGAAAGAATGGTGAATATTGACATGATATGTCATTCAAAATTATTGAATTTGGTCTATATTTATTCACTGAAGTGTACCTGAGATAATTCGAATAAAAAGAAAAAGAGTATCTACTGTTTTATTTGAAAATATTGGCGGAGGGATACACATTAGTCACAACGGACTACAAGGTCTAATTTCGTGTTAAAAATACTACTCCGTATAAAGGGGGAAATATAGAAAAATGTAAACGGTCACCCCATCTGAGTTTTTGACCCAGGTAAGATCTATGTGTGTTAATAAATATTCCAAGATTTCATTAAATGAGTCGCAAGGTAACTCAAGATATTGCCGTTTTCCCGAGGCATCTTTCCCATAGAAACACGCGTTATAAAATGCTTTATAGCAGAAGGAAAACATGGCTGATCAGCGCCACAGCGGAACAGGGAAAAAATTGGGTGTCATCGGGGCCGCCACAGCGCCACAGCGGACCAGGAAAATTAGAGAGTGAAAAAGTAAATACAAATGGAATATAAACTGCTTTATAGCAGACGGGAAACATGGCTGACCAGCGCCACAGCGGAACAGGGGAAAAAATTGGGTGTCATCGGGGCCGCCACAGCGCCACAGCGGACCAGGAAAATTAGAGAGTGAAAAAGTAAATACACATGGAATATAAAATGCTTTATAGCAGAAGGAAAACATGGCTGACCAGCGCCACAGCGGAACAGAGGAAAAAAATGGGTGTCATCGGGGCCGCCCCAGCGCCACAGCGGACCAGGAAAATTAGAGAGTGAAAAAGTAAATACACATGGAATATAAAATGCTTTATAGCAGAAGGAAAACATGGCTGACCAGCGCCACAGCGGAACAGGGAAAAAAATGGGTGTCATCGGGGCCGCCACAGCGCCACAGCGGACCAGGAAAATTAGAGAGTGAAAAAGTAAATACAAATGGAATATAAAATGCTTTATAGCAGAAGGAAAACATGGCTGACCAGCGCCACAGCGGAACAGGGAAAAAATGGGTGTCATCGGGACCGCCACAGCGGAACAGAGGAAAAAATGGGTGTCATCGGGGCCGCCCCAGCGCCACGGCGGACCAGGAAAATTAGAGAGTGAAAAAGTAATTACACATGGAATATAAAATGCTTTATAGCAGAAGGAAAACATGGCTGACCAGCGCCACAGCGGAACAGGGAAAAAAATGGGTGTCATCGGGGCCGCCCCAGCGCCACAGCGGACCAGGAAAATTAGAGAGTGAAAAAGTAAATACACATGGAATATAAAATGCTTTATAGCAGAAGGAAAACATGGCTGATCAGCGCCACAGCGGAACAGGGAAAAAATTGGGTGTCATCGGGGCCGCCACAGCGCCACAGCAGACCAGGAAAATTAGAGAGTGAAAAAGTAAATACAAATGGAATATAAACTGCTTTATAGCAGACGGGAAACATGGCTGACCAGCGCCACAGCGGAACAGGGGAAAAAATGGGTGTCATCGGGGCCGCCACAGCGCCACAGCGGACCAGGAAAATTAGAGAGTGAAAAAGTAAATACAAATGGAATATAAAATGCTTTATAGCAGAAGGAAAACATGGCTGACCAGCGCCACAGCGGAACAGGGAAAAAAATGGGTGTCATCGGGGCCGCCACAGCGCCACAGCGGACCAGGAAAATTAGAGAGTGAAAAAGTAAATACACATGGAATATAAAATGCTTTATAGCAGAAGGAAAACATGGCTGACCAGCGCCACAGCGGAACAGAGGAAAAAATGGGTGTCATCGGGGCCGCCCCAGCGCCACAGCGGACCAGGAAAATTAGAGAGTGAAAAAGTAAATACACATGGAATATAAAATGCTTTATAGCAGAAGGAAAACATGGCTGACCAGCGCCACAGCGGAACAGAGGAAAAAATGGGTGTCATCGGGGCCGCCCCAGCGCCACAGCGGACCAGGAAAATTAGAGAGTGAAAAAGTAAATACACATGGAATATAAAATGCTTTATAGCAGAAGGAAAACATGGCTGACCAGCGCCACAGCGGAACAGGGAAAAAAATAGGTGTCATCGGGGCCGCCACAGCGCCACAGCGGACCAGGAAAATTAGAGAGTGAAAAAGTAAATACAAATGGAATATAAAATGCTTTATAGCAGAAGGAAAACATGGCTGACCAGCGCCACAGCGGAACAGGGAAAAAATGGGTGTCATCAGGACCGCCACAGCGGAACAGAGGAAAAAATGGGTGTCATCGGGGCCGCCCCAGCGCCACAGCGGACCAGGAAAATTAGAGAGTGAAAAAGTAAATACACATGGAATATAAAATGCTTTATAGCAGAAGGAAAACATGGCTGACCAGCGCCACAGCGGAACAGGGACAAAATTGGGTGTCATCGGGGCCGCCCCAGCGCCACAGCGGACCAGGAAAATTAGAGAGTGAAAAAGCAAATACACATGGAATATAAAATGCTTTATAGCAGAAGGAAAACATGGCTGATCAACGCCACAGCGGAACAGGGAAAAAATTGGGTGTCATCGGGGCCGCCACAGCGCCACAGCGGACCAGGAAAATTAGAGAGTGAAAAAGTAAATACAAATGGAATATAAACTGCTTTATAGCAGAAGGAAAACATGGCTGACCAGCGCCACAGCGGAACAGGGAAAAAAATGGGTGTCATCGGGGCCGCGACCAGGAAAATAAGAGAGTGAAAAAGTAAATACACATGGAATATAAAATGCTTGATAGCAGAAGGAAAACATGGCTGACCAGCGCCACAGCGGAACAGGGAAAAAAATGGGTGTCATCGGGGCCGCCACAGCGCCACAGGGAAATCGCATAGTCAAACATAATGTTAAATATAAAATGCTTCGTAGCTGTAGGAAAACATGGCGTACCGGCGCCACAGCGGAACAGGAGGAACAAGGGTGTCACCGGCACCGCCACAGCGGAACAGGGAAATTGCATAGTCAAAAAGGTAAACATAATGTTAAATATAAAATGCTTCGTAGCTGTAGGAAAACATGGCGTACCGGCGCCACAGCGGAACAGGAGGAAAAAGGGTGTCACCGGCACCGCCACAGCAGAACAGGGAAATTGCATAGTCAAAAAGGTAAACATAATGTTAAATATAAAATGCTTCGTAGCTGTAGGAAAACATGGCGTACCGGCGCCACAGCGGAACAGGAGGAAAAAGGGTGTCACCGGCACCGCCACAGCGGAACAGGGAAATTGTATAGTCAAAAAAATTGTGTGTAATCACGGGCGCCACAGAGGAACAGGGGTTTTATCAGGTGTCATTACGGGCGCCACGTGGAATCAGGAAAAGTAACGTGTGAACAAATTATAAATATTTTCATAAAACATGAAATGCTTTATAGATGAAGGAACAAAAGGCTTGTAACGGAGTGGTGCCACAGCGGAACAGGCAAATTATGGGGTCACCTGGGGCAAAATTTCGTGCCGTCTTACACTAAGGACAAAAAAAATAGAAAAATAAAAATAAAAAGGCCAACAAATAGGAAACGTTAAATCCAACCTTTGTGCTCGCTACACAAGTGTGTAAATTTGTTTTCATGATGCCCTTTGATCATATGAAAATACATAAAACCATTGTAATATTATATGACTATCGTCAATTCGAAAAGAGCATAAATTACATTGTATGTTGTCGGCAAATACAGTTTGAGATAGAGGCCAATATATTTGGTGAACTATAAAGAAATAATAGAAAAAGATATGCTTGTTCAAATCATATTTTGTGATTAAACAGTGTCTATTAATAGTATGTTGACACACCAACGATCTGTCGGTGTGCGCTTATAAATACAATGCGGAATTATTGCTCGGAATATTGATGTTTGTTTACAAGTTTAATGGATGCTATTTCCAAATTACGAATTTTCTATTTAGACCCTACGGATTCCATCCATGTTATATAAAAAGCGACTAACTCGCTCAAAATTGGTGGACAACATCAATTTAGATTTATAACAACACTAGGCCTAATTGTTGTTATACCTGATGTAATAATGTGATTTTGTTATGAGCTAATCAAGTATCTGAAATCCGAATTTTTTTCTTTCTCCCCGAAGCGTTGGAAACTTTTCCCAACGAAAGCATTATAAATTTGGAATGTACCCTACTTCGAAGCGACTTCCGAAGAATCTGCAACCTATAGACAGTTCCCTATAGAGGGGTTCGGAAATACAGATTTATTTTAGATCAATTTGACCGGAAATCCATATTTTTATTTAAAGTTGCTCTTGGAAATCCGGGAATTTCTCAAATTGAATATTTATCCCTCTATAGAGGGTATGCACCACAGATTTTAACTGTGTGGAGTGCACATATTTTCTGGAATAGGCTAATGGGCATGATGTACATTGTATTGTATACAATTTACATTTAGCAAGTGGAATCTCTCAAAAATAGTTGTAGTTACCCTTTGTGACCATGATGGTTTAAAATGTATATCAACAATAATCGAAAAAAGAGTACTTTGGGTTATGCGATACTGGAACACCCAGTATCGTTCGATACTGGTACAAAGTCAGCGTTCCAATATCGGCCGATACTGGCATATTTAAAATGTTCCAGTGTCGGGGGATACAGTTTTTATGGTCCAGTATTGAACGACACCGGTATACCAGTAGTTTGCACCTAATGTGCACTTTTTCCGAATCTTAATATGCATATTAAATATTCTGTATTACCTGAATATTTTTGTTTGATGAGTAGAGGGAGCCTGATATGTTTATCACAAAAATGGGTAGACTAAAATAATGACCGCTCTCCCTAGCTATAACGTAAAATTATGAGGAGCAGAAAAAGGTAGAATTGTTGTTTAAACGTGTTTAATGACTCTCCTACACTGCAAAAAGGTTGCTTAAAATACGTTGCTAAAAGTACTTTTATCATCCGTTGGTTGACGTGTCGATTAAAATTCATTCAATATAAGTAGAAAGTTAGGCGTTGTATAAAAGTAAAAAATCCCAAGCGTTGAGCAATTCGTCGAAAACAATGTCCTTAAAATGTTGGTGGAAACGGTTTCTGTTGCTAAAATATGTTGCGTAAAAATATTCCACTTTGGCAACTGTTGCATGAGGAAAATCACGCAACAGTTGATGCAAGTTACGCACTGTTAATTTTAGGCAACTGTTGTCCAAAAAGCCAATTTCGTGATTGCGTCATTCAATCATTATGGCGTCTTGTGCACGAGCAACAGTTTGCAGGAGCTGTGATCTCTGGATCTGGATACATTATAATCTGGTAAATAAAACGGTGAATCAGAGTTTGTGACATCTGACAGGCGTTTTGTGAGTCCGGTTTTGAATGTTTGAAGCTTGGTCTGTCAAGAAGATGATGTGATAGATCGGTCTAAATCTCTGTGGTCGTCCATGTAATAAGCTTATTTCGTCATGTTCGTATAGGTTTAAAATACCCAACAAATCACTAAATAAAAGCCCACAACCAATAAACAATAAAATACTCAACAAAAAACAAAACTATATTTTTTTATATTTTTCCCCCATATATTTAATACTCTATAGCACTCTTCCCTTATGCTCCTACCATATACTTCCCAATCATTTAGAATACAAAATGTATCTTTAACTTGTAAAAATAATATAAACCTATTATGATAAAACCCACCTATCCCAACTATACATGCTCTTTTATAATTTATATTAAGAGTACTTCCAATATTTCAAAACCCACATCATTATCTATAAAATAAACCCCAATAATTCCCTCCATAAGATAGCATACAATTCCATGTAACTTCTTATCACCACGTAGTAAGATATAAAAGCTACTATACTTATCATTCCAGGAATTCTAGATATTAAATTTCAGGTTGCGTCTCATCCCCGTCACCCCACTTTTTAACCATTCCTTGTAGTCACCCCACTTTTTAAAAATATGGTTAAAAAATGCTCAACAGTTGAGATGTTGCATACTTGAACAACTGTTGAGTGAAAATAATTGCCCATCTTTTGAGTAACTATAATTGTTCAACTGTTGGTGAAAAATGTTATCCAACGGAACAGTTGCGCGGTTGCATACTTGAACAACGTTGTGTAAAATGTTGGGTAAATATTTAAGCAACCTTTTTGCAGGGTATGTTTGATTATGGATAGGGCACAATCGTGATATTATAATCTAAGTAAAGTTCAAAGGTTTCCCCATAGACAGGTTTGCCTCAGTGAAACAATGGTTCCCTGTAGCCTACATACGAGGGTCGTTCAATAAATAATGAAAGTGATCATGGTATGGGATGCATGAGTGATTCTATTGAGGGAAAATGTGATCAATACAAAGTATGAACCGTTGTCTTTCAAACAATACACTTTTGGATTGTTAGATAACTTTGGTTATGTAACGTCATTAACATAAACACAATAGGTTTCAGACACTGACTGAAATCTGTCAATTATTTGGCTGGATATGTAATATGTTGAATATGGGTTGATTGATACATTTGCGTATATCTCTGCAATGCAAGCATAAAAACAAATAACACTTGGCACATAGTTAGAACACACACTGATCTCTGTTTGACACTCTTTTTCAGATCTGAATTCCTTAACACAAACAAGAAGGGACCATCTCAAATACGCTTTTATTTAACAAAATCCGCAATAATATACCTTAGAAAACAATAAAGGATAAAGAACAATGGAGGGATTATAATTTAGTAAATTGTTGTGGGATGTAAAGCAATAATAGTGGGGATTTCAAGAGGAGCTGTTCATAACCTTTCCTCAAACCATTGAAATTGTGTGACGATTACTTTAACAATACTTATCTAGTAGCTCTAAAGATAACAGTAATAAGAGATATTCTGACAGCCATCTTTGATTGATACATTCATGTATATCTTCATTTTGACTATCACAATATTTATACACATTGATTTAAGCATTTTTCATTATTTCTGATTAGAATTTGAAGGCACAGTAAGCTTTTATCTGGTAAATTTAATCATTTTAGCCATTTTAGCCCAGTTCAAAATGATCTGCCGTCTGCGCATGCGCATATTTTCTGCAGGTTTCATGCGCATAATTTCAGATAATTAGTTAGCTATCATATGGAATCTCCAAAACTGGTTAATTACTTGGATTTTTCCTAAATTATTTGATTTTCCGCAATATTAGTGATTCACTGAGTGGGCATTTTTCAATGAAATTGGCTATTTAAAATACTGATATTTGTATACTTTTTATTCAATTGCCTCTCCGTACTTTTTCCTCTTATACTACATATATCAAATTACACAGGGATTAAATTTATTGTCTTTTTTATCATACTTACGCGAAAAATAACTGATTTAGCAGTGTCCCAAGTGTACTTACTTTGAGACAATGCTATGACGTCATAGTTCACACTTAGAAATCCAAAACTGTTTTGTTTGAAAGTCAAAGGTTCATACTTAGTATTGATCACACTATCCCTCAATAGAATCACTCATGCATCCCGTACCATGACCACTTTCATTATTTATTGAACGACCCTCGTACTTCAATGAGCGTCACTGATAGAGCAATAGCAGCACCGGTATGAAAGAGATTTAAGGGAACCAGTGAAATACGTTGATATAAGACTATTCATGCAATACGTGAGTTAGACTATTGGTGCTGGTAGTGACGGGAATTGTCTGGGTTTTTCCATTTCACGTCAAGTTCATCAACAGGTAAGATGATATGTTGTATTTCTGCTTACATTTGTTTGGTATCAACATTTTGTTTGTGATGTGGTTGTCTTACACAATAATATTTGATTCATGCGAATGAGTAGGCTCTATTTTTATTATTCCTTTCACTTCCTCAAAACTGATATTATTATTTGAACGATCTTCACATGGATTTAATTGAGTTTCAATGGGCAAAGGTACCGCTAACACGCTTACATCGGTCAATCCATTGGTAGTGCATGGTATTAAACTCTCACAAAATCCATGAAATCTACAAAATACAAATAGTGCTCATAGTTCCGCATAAACACAGCCAATAAAGTCCATTGGTTTCTACACACGATAGAGTATTCAGGTTCGAAACGCTTAATATATACATGTTTGTAACATGTTTGCTTATATCCATTTCCATCAGAAATGTCTGATTTTCAAAATCTAAAATTCCCAAGAAAGCTGGGCGTTTGCGCAAGATATATATGAAAATGGTTTGGACAATATCAATAACGTTCATACCGAGAAAGTGATTTTGTATTACCTCGGTATAGATCATTTGGAGACACCCTGTATTACATAAACTTTGAATAAAATATTTGGGAGAAGAAGGATTTCCATTATCCATATAGACCTATATACATATATAATTAGCCTACAAGTATGATCATCTACAGTTAGTCATCTAAAGTACAGGCTGTCCCAAAATGATTAGTACCCCTCGATGCCGAAAGTTCATTAATTTGTTTCATCATCAAAATAAATGCGATTTGGTCCGTTGTTTTTCATCATCGTTATCATACTATACCCTTTTATTAGAAATGTAGATCATGATTAGCGAAGTTATCAAACTCAAGATACACTCCATTATGTAAGACATGATGATTTCACCTTTTTGATAATTAGCCCATTATAATGGCTAGAATTTGAGGCTTGTGGATCACCTTAACTCAAATAACTCAAATACCAACCACTTATATTTTTTTCAGATCCAGGAATACAATGGCTAGTGAAACGTTGGACCGAGGTAGGCCTAACTTATTTCTCTATATAACTTGAATGTGGTGACACTGATTTAAAAAAAAAGATATGTTTCTACCATCGATAATTAATGTTATGATTCTCTGTGTACTATTTAAGCTAAGCACAGAATGCTATGCAAATAACCGTTAAAGATTTAGCTTGATTCTGAATCATAACAAACTTGACAATGATTCGCTCTGATTTTGTATAGGAAATAAGTATTCAAGAATGCGTTCACAGAGCATCACGTCAACAATTTAAAAATATGCTTGCTTTGAATAAAATCAAATATTCCTTGAGAACTCTAATAAACTCAGTCGTCTCATTTAACAATAGTTGTGCATTAAATGTATGTTAAAAGATCCATCTCATTTCAATGTAATACATCTTCCTAAGTTTCTGTAATACTCAATAATACATGTACAGGTGGATGGACTTTAATCCGCAATTTGCATCATATGAACAATAGATTATAACTAAACGTTATATGAGTAGAGCAATAACGTCGTTGCACTATTTCGAATTACTTCAAAGTATTACATAGTATCTATTCTTATAATTCATACAGAACTGTCAGAGGTGGATGTTTTAAACATCGTTGAGACTTTCAAACTCGCCGATCTAGATGATGTGTACATATATCTTGGTCTTGAAGAAAAAGACATCGAAGATGCCAAACTAAGTAATACCCTTAGTCCTAAGAAACAGGCGATGTATATCCTTAACCTTTGGCGTAATAGGAAAGGACCGGAAGCTACAAGGCGTGCATGGGTGCATGCCGCAGAGAAGTGTTACGATTGCAAAGCATCTTTGGATGTACTGAAACGACAATGGAACATGGGTGAGTAAACTTGAATTTAAAAGTTGTCATTGAAAGCAAAATACAAAATGTATCAACAACGTTGAAACAACCAAACATTGATGTCCATAGTAATCACAACCACTTGCAATCGATATACTGGAATGCTTAATAATAGGGACAGAGGTCACAGAGCCAGCCCCATGACAAAACAATGCCTATACTGCATACTCCTCTGTCAGTGTGCTATCAATCAGTACCACAAGTAAAACAAGATAGTTAAAAAAATTGTCAAAGTCGGAATATGAAATTAACAGAGGACATGGGTAAACATGAAAAAGGAGATTTACACACAAAAACTGTCATTAAGGTTGTTCCTATGGCTAATTTTTTATTTGATATTTTAATAGAGCTTGCTGAGCTCCACAATAATCTGAAATTTGAGATTGATCGGAGCTACGGTTTTCTACATATGACAATTTTATTGTCAAAAATGAAGCAAAGTTGAAGCGTTCATTTCTTTTGTTTCTTATTGTTGTTTTTTTGACCCCTAGCTGGCCTAGCAGAATAATTAATCTATGCAAAAATGTTTAATTAATATTTACAAGAAAAGTATAAATGCTACAAAGCTGAACTCTTGGGAGCCTGTTAATTATAGTTTTTAGATGCGGGAGGCTGTAAGACATCTGCATAAATAATTATACTTAATTGTAAAAAAAAAAAAAATAAGCTAATTAATGCACTGAATTAATTTTTTGAAGTTCATGCACTTTACTAAATGTAATGCCACTTGGTGTATATGTTGGCTATACAACTCTCCTTATTTCCTGTGCTGCGGGAATCTAATGGAGTTTTCAATAAATAATTAGAGCAAAAACAAAAAACTAATTTGTTTATAGAAATTTTACCTAGGGAGTCAAGAAAACAATATAAAACAAAAGAAAATAGACTGCCCTCTGTGGCCGAAAAACAATACATAACAAAAGAATTCAAAATGGAATTTTGAAAATAAAATTGTCATATCTAGAAAACCGTAGCTCCGATCAATCTCAAATTTCAGATTATTGAGGAGCTCAGCAAGCTCTATACAAATATCAAATACAAAATTAGCCATAGGAACAACCTTAAACCATAAGTAATATATCATTTATTAAAAATATATATATATAGAGATTGTACTGGAATGTTTGGTATCTGTGTTATATTTAGAAAACATGATTTAGTGAAATATTGTTTCCACACAAGATTTGTAAAACAGTTTAGAAGAGCCAAGGCATTACATTAGAAGAGCTGAATTCTTATAGTATATGACTGTTGAAATCTGCTTTCTATAATTGCATCTATAGATGAGTTGAGTTGTAACCAAAAACAATATCTCTATAAACTGTTAGCACCTAGGCCATGACCCCTAGGGCTTGAACTCAGAGGTATTCAAATGTCAAAAATATCATAAGACTGAGACCGTATCTGTTGCGCCAAGGTGTCATCTACCAAATGTCAGTGCATAGGACACAGTATAACGAAATGACAACGATTTTGCACAACTCTACCATTTGTTTTATATTATTTTAATCATTTTTCCACAATACCAACAAGATATATGTTCATATTTTCGCATCAAGATCTCATACATTTTACAGATGTAATATGGGTAAAATACAGATTTTAAATACAAATAAAAGTAATTAATTGACTCCACCAAAGAAACAGACTCTGAATTCAAATGTCAAAAGTCGTAACCGAATTTGACAAAAACTAGAGCAGTGTGCTTCAAGAAGCAGAGATATTGGCCGCATTGCCATGATTGAAATCTACTCTGTGGTTGATTGGTTTAGGCGATCAAATAATGGAATAAACCCTTTGGTTGATGCAACATAGCAGTTTACTTTTTACTCCTAGTTGTCCCAATTTGAGCTCTGACCCATCATGCACATAGAGCTTTTATCACTGGTTCCCGTGACCAAAATGTGAATACAGTTGTCCGCCTTAACTTGATTTGATATTGTAGGTTTATAACTTTGATTGATCCTTATAGCGTGTTTTAAGACACATGTTTTCTTCCTGTTTAAAACAAATCTGCGAAAGCCGAGAACCGCGCAGTGGCATTCTAGTTTTTAATAAAATCAAGTGATATACGATAAAGTGATGTGCTACCACATTGGGTTAACAATACACTTAATAATAATAACAAAAACAAAAAACTAAAAATACCATCATGCGACGAATATCCTGTTGTTCCCTACCAAATACAAGCAGATATCGAGTGCAATGAGGAGGAGCCTGATATTCTTGTATCTGAAGTCAAGAATGCCATCAAGAAGCTTAAACCCAAAAAGCACCTGGCATAGACGATATTCCCGGCGAGCTACTCAAAAACACTGACGAACATGGAGTTTCAATCCTGCTACAGCTCTGCAACAAGATATGGCACACTCGGATATGGCCTGAAGACTGGAAAAAACTGTTTTCCTCACCCTAGCCAAAAAAAGGAGATCAGTAAATGCAAGAACAACAGAACGATAGCTCTTATCCCACATGCCAGCAAATATCCTGTTGTTCCCTACCGTATCTACTTTTTGAAAATAAAGAATAACAGTCCTTAAAATGTTTTGGGGAAAAGATATATATTTTGATTGTTTTTTTAAATAGATTTTTTAAATTTCAATTTTGTTTGTTTGTTCAATTAACATTCCGTGGACAGCTCCCTGAGTTCTTTATAAACATGTTAAACAGGAATAACTCGATGAGCGGAATATGGGCTTCATTGGTTTGTCAAATTGTTTGGTTTTTATGGAAACAGTATTCATTCCCTATCAACTTCTTTTTGACTCACTCTGCAGTTCTGGTTTTAGTTTACATTACCTTTATAAAATCATGATGCTATATGATAATAATAATAATAATAATAAAAATAAAACACATCATGTAAGAACTTTAAAAACGCCTAAAATTACACCAATTAAAACCTTAAAATACACACAATATAAGAACACACATTAAAATACAGCAAAATGTTGATAAAATCAGAAAATGAGTTCAAGCAATGGCGAACAGATGAGTTTTTGAGTTGTTTTTTGAAAATTGCGAGTGAAGAAGCATTCTTTATGCGTGATGGTAACTTATTACAAAGTTCTGGAGCGGCGTATGTGAATGAGCGTTGTCCATATGTCACAGTGTTCACAGATTGACGGTGAAGTTAGAGAGCTGCGCTTGATCTCAGACTGCGAACGGGATCTTTAATGACAACAAGATCCCGGATGTAAGATGGAGCTACACCATTTAATGCCTTGTAGGTTATCAGCAATCAGTTTATACAGGATCCTACTTTTAATAGGCAACCAATGCAGGTCTCGAAGGATCGGGTAAATGTGTTCACGTCGCTTAGTAAGTGTGACCATGCGTGCAGCTGAATTTTGGAGACGTTGCAGCTTCGCTAATTGGAATTCAGGAAGGCCAAACAACAAGCTGTTTCCACAGTCAAGTTGCGAAAAAACAAAAGCATGCACAAGCTTTTCAGCGCTCTTTCTGTCCAGATATCTTCTGATCCTGCCGATGTTCCTGATGGCATAACATGCTTTCTTGCATATCTCATTAACATGTGAAGACATTGTAAGGATCATGATTACAATAACACCGAGGTATTTTGCTTGCTGGGCGATTGAACATTATATGTACCAATTTTTAAGTCACTATATAGAATCGGGCCTCAGTCTTGTCATCGTTTAGAGGGAGTTTATTTTCGAATGTCCATTTCTTGATGTCTCTAACATAGTCCCCGAGTTTTGCCAGATTTCCACTCCTACTTGCTGCATTAAAAGAGATATACAGCTGGCTGTCGTCTGCGTAAAACATTCCTTCGACTTGATGAGCTCTAACAATGTTCTCAATATGAGCAGTACACATCGTGACATTTGTGGACTAAAGACCGAAACTTGAGGAACACCGCAGGTGAGTTCATGGAATGATGATATAGAGTGTCACCAATCTTGACAGCTTGCTTGCGTCCGCGCATGTATGATTCGAACCATGAAAGTGAAGTTCCGGTAATGCCATAAATATGATTGAGACGTCTGAGAACGATTGTGTGGTCAATGGTGTCAAACGCGGCACTGAGATCAAGTAATACTAGTACAGCGTCCTCCCCTTTGATGAAACTAACTAGGTACTTATCATGCTTAGAACAAACATTATAACATTTTACAACAAACATTTTAACAATATTCATTCCCTAACAACTTTTTTGTGACTCACTTTACAGTTCTGGTTTTATTCCCTGGTTTTAGTTTACAGTACAACTAAAAATCATGATGCTAATGGTGAATCGTAATTGAGCTACTTGACCAAAAAATCAGTATCTACTGTTTTCATTGATACGACACTTAGAAAAACGAACAAATAAACAATGCGTGATTCCAACATTGTACCACTTATATTTTTTTACAGATCGGCATGTGTATAAAATCCCACCTGAACTGCCAATACAAGGTAATTAAATGAAATTTGAAACTAGTTTTTTTATTATGAATTCAAGTTTCTTAGAAAAAAATATCTACAAGGTATTTAAAAAAGGCGCTATCTTCTTCAGAAAGTCTAATTGTTTCTCTGTATTTTCGGATTCAAAAAAAAAATCCAATAGGCGATACTGCATTTTCTCACATGCCCTGGGCGTTATAGTCTCGTCCATATTTTATTCTATTTTTTACATTTTAGGCTTGGTCTAAAATCAATATCTAGTGGTGTTTTCACCGACACGACATTAAAACCAATAATCAAATAATCAATGCGTGATTACAACATTCACCTTATTGTTAACAGAACAAAGTACTCATTTGCAGTCCGCCGATCTTATAATCCACGAATTAATCGGCAGTGGTGGTCACGCAGAGGTATACCGGGTGACCTTCAAGCGTGGTTCTTTCAGAGATCATCACCAAGGAGCTGCCAAGAAGCTAAACCGGCTATCCGAATCCGAAGTCCGTATCTTACGAAAAGTACAGCACCGGAATATTATTACTTTTTTGGACTACGTACAAGAGGGCCTTACGACCTGCATAGTGATGGAGTTAGCGAGCGAATCACTACGTAAACGTTTAAACAGAAAACAAGATCGCATACCAGAATCACTGAGAGTAAAATGGGTACAGGAATCGTCAGAGGCGGTACGATATCTCCATAATGACATCACCGATGTTAGTGGTGTCAAGATGCCGATTATCCATCGTGATATAAAAGCCGCAAATTGTCTCTTGTTTGGAGACTTATTGAAAGTATCAGATTTTGGGATATCAAGAGAAACAGACCACACAACAGGTGAGTTAAAGCTGACTCCCACTTCTAATACATGGTATAGATATGCATAACATACATGAACGTGGGGGGAAATTGATTTCCAATTAAAACTTGACATATGTCACGTATGTGTAATTAAAATTTAAAAAAGGGTATTTAAGAAAAGTAAGAGAGGAATTAGTTGAAGTCACATCAAATACGGTATACTGCTTTTTTCAGGATTTTCTGAAAGGCCCTAGTTTAACAACATATAAGCGTTTCATTGCAATAATGTCAATGTGAAATCAGTGGTCATGTGATTAAAGTGAAGCATACTGGTGTGGCTCAAGCAATCTTCTTGGGCACTGCATCCTGAGCACCGGAACTAAAAAACCTTATTATTAACCACGACCATGTTAATAACCACGCCCAGGTGATGTTTTATAGACCATGTCCATCTTTATATTCGATATTAAATGACCACAACACTAGACTGCTCCCTAGTATGTTAATGTCCATAGTAATGTCATACGCTCATTTGACTTTGTTGACAACTCGAATGTTGATGTTTTATTGACCATGATACCCATATTATGTTGATACCTTGGTATTGCTCAAAACAGTCCTCACCCTGCAATTACGTATAACAGCCGTCTTGTTCACATGACAAGCTTTCCAGTCTGTATTAACATCTCCGACATTTCCATCAAGAGGAATTGATTCAACAGCTAGTTATAACATTACGATTCTATCCCTTACAAGTTTGAGACTCTCGGGGGGGGGGGGGGGGGGGGGGGTGAGTCAGGAAAATTTGTCAAATTGTACACACTGGTAAAAGTGAGATAATGTAGCGATTAGAATTTGTGGAATTTCCTTTTTCAGAATGTTTTTGTTTGATAGCAATCGGGTATGTAGTTCTCGAGATATGACCGATTGTACTCACACGATTTTTTTTTAATTTGGTCAAAAAATGGCAATTGCTATACTTTAATACACAAAATCGCTCACCTAGTGATATATAAGGCATTTCAAAAACAATTATAAATAAATAGTTTAAAACAAATATGTTGCATAAACTTTGCTAAAATTCTAAAATGTGTTTTAGGATTTATGTAAAGAAAATATGGGGAAAGGAAATTATGTAACGATGAATTTCTTATGTGTTTTTCATCCTGCTATATAATATAAGGAAATTAATTTTAAAAAATAATAAAAAGAGAACGCATCACTTGATTTTTATGAATCTTTCATTAAAAATTATGATAATTCAATCTTCAACTAAAAATAGCAACAACAAAAATGATTAAGTGTCTGACTAATATGCAAAAGCGCCCTCATGTGTTTCAAAACTTTAACGGCCTATACCTCAAAACAGCGAAAGCGCGTATCTGGAAAACGGGAGCGGTCATAACTCAAAAACGCAATGTAGGATTGTATTGAAATTTGGCACAGGTGTTAAGAAGAGTACTGTCAACAAAACATTGAAGATCTTTATTTTAGCTTTTGCTTTCGTTTTTAAATTACGGTGTGAAATCACCTGATTGGCTGCGGCCTGGTTACCATGGCAACCAATCAAAAAATCCGGAGACATTGTTTTGTAATATGACCCCAGTGGGTTATTTGGTTTTTGAGTTATGAATGCTCCCATGTTTAGCCAATCAGGAATATCCCAAAAAGCAAATCGGGGGGTACATTTTAGGATATTCAGCCTTTTTACCCTAGAACGCTGTGAAAAAGAGTTTTTTCGTTGCAGTTTCAACGCAAACGTTATTAATTCCGTCAAATGTGTCGCGGATTGATTGGTTCGATAAAAAAAACATACGTAAGAACGTAACTCAAAATGTGATATAATATCCCAAAAAGCAAATCGGGGGGCACATTTTAGGATATTCAGCCTTTTTAGCCTAGAGAGGCCTTGCTCGGTTACCAATATGGTATACAACACTTAACGGCTGTTATTTGGGAAAGTTGTGTAAAATGGTTTTCTAACATAGACCAATTCTGACTCAACCCCCCTTAACCCCTGATTGGCAAGCTTTTCGAGGGTAATACATTATCTACCCCTACACCATTTCATACCACCAGCTTATGCAAGTGCACTTGCTACCCTACCATCGCTCTCTCCCCCCCCCCCCCCTCTCTCTCTCTTTCTCTCTCTCTCCCTCTCTCTCCCCCCGGGACCCTCTCTCTCTCTCTCTCTCTCTCTCTCAAGCATGGCCCTATGCTTGGTCCTTGGATAATTACCTGGACTGAACTAGAAGCCCAAAGTGTTACTTTTGAAAGTGTTAAAAAATTCAAACTCTGAACTTGAAATTGTTATAAACAATTATAGTGATATTTAAAATTGTATGTAAAATCAAAAGGAAATTTTTGTAGAAAAAGAAAATTATAATATAATATCCCTGGAGCAGATTTTAGTTTTAAAATTAGCCCAATGGGGCTGAAAGTTAACATGTGTGGCAAGTCATCAATTCATGTGACAATGTTGTAGACTGCCTTTGCCATCCTCCAAGTCCCCAGCATGCGGTCAATGGGGTTGGATCGACCAACTCTTGGGTGGAACTAAGAGCCCAACACGCAACTTTTGAAAGTTCTTGTGTAAAGAAATTCAATTTTTGAACTACAATCTGTTTCAAAAACTAGTGCTATATCAGATTTTGTAAAATCAAAAGTTCATATTTCGAGAGAAGTTACGATATAGAGCAGATTTTGGTTTTAAAAATTAGCCCAATAGGGCTAAAGGTCAACATATGTGGCAAGGCACGTGGCAGGAGTGTAGACTGCCTTTTGGGTCGTCCTGACAGGTGGTCCAGGTTGTTCACACAATTCACACCACGTTCACACGCAAGTGCTAGGTTCATGGCCAGTTCAGCCTGTCAAAAAATATCGCAAACTATATATAAAGGTGACTGAAACGTAATGATGCTTACACCAAAATATCACCCAATCATCCCAACAATCATGACAATTGAGAAGGTCAGATAATTGCGATTCAATCCATCGATGCTTTGTCTGCAGCCCAGGAACTGTTGTGGTATTTGCGTAGCATTTAATGAATAACATTCGCTCTCAACATTGTATACATTATACATCGATAGTCATGGGCGATATACATAAATCCATGATACCATAACATCCCTTATTTTCTTGAAGAAAAAAATATGGGGAAAAAATTCCTCCCTTTCTTTTGTGTAAGGTGGCAATAAGGATGCATTAATATGAAACAATGCAAATAATGATGTTTATTTAGAGTTCAATAATATTTCACAATACAAAATTGTCAAAAAACTCCACAAGTGATTTAAAATGTCCACAATTTCAAATTTGGACACTTTATGGATATAGTATTGGAGTTAGTGTTTTGTTTTTATATAACAGTAGCATAATTTGTTCTCACAAAGATGCCAAAAATCAAATAACAACATAACAACAAGTGAATCTTAAATAATAACCTTGAATAAAGTCTTTTAGGTGAGGTGGTGGTTTTATTTTGCGTCCGACCCGAGTGTGATACGCGTTTCTTGTCTGTCGTGCGTGATTGGTGTTTCATTCGCGTTTGCCGCTTGGACGATTTCCTTCGCGTTTGTTTTCATTTCTTGCGTCTTGTCCCTTGTTGTTGTCAGAGTTTCGCGTTCACGTGTGATACTTCGCTTTTCCAGAGGCGGTTTTGGTGTTACCGGAGGAGGAGCTTCCTTAGTTTTGCGAAGATGTACGCGATTCCTTCTGTAGATCCGCTGAGGAGTTTCTACTGAGTCGGATCTTTCGTTCAGACGTTTTGTGACAACCGCTTTTGTCGCGCACTAATGGCTTCATGCGCAAAATTTCGCCTTGTCCCAGAGGTTTTATGTCTTTGGCTATCTTGTTGAAGTTAACGTTTTCAGCGGCCTGCTTGAGTTGTTTTTTCAGCATGTTATCTCTGTCACTTGTGATCCTTGGTTGTAAGCGATTAGCGGAAGTTGGCAATAGCATTCGCGTGCGGCGATTCATGAGACGCTGTGACGGGCTGGTGGTCAATCATTGTGAAAGAGTGTTCCTGTGATCCAAAAGCGCAAGGTATTGGTCAGTCGATTTTTTTTCTTCTTTTTTTTTTAGTATATAAAGAGCAAATGTGAACAATAGCCCAACAGACATTAACAATGTTAATGAACTGAGTGATTACAAATCAAACGGGTAACTCTCAACAGAGAGCTCTGATGGGCCAATCAATTGGTTCACTGCAACTCAGAAAATAATCAAAAATAATCAAAAATACAAGTAAACACAATTGGGCGAGTAAAAAAGCCAATGAAAGTGGCGTGGGGCGTACAGGAATAGGATAAATACCCAAACATAGAGAGTACGGTAACATCAAAAAATAAGACGAAAATAATATCTGGAGGTCATTGATACATCGAGAGAGCTTAGCCAACATACTCTGAAGAGTTGTAGAGAAAGTGTCTGTTAACCATGTTAACACGCCATTTAAACGATTGTAGTCCTTCCTCTTGGATGTTGCCAACAACATTAACTGGAAGACTGTTCCACAGTGGAACAGCTGTATAGATGAAACTTCTGTCTAAGCAGCAAGTTCTGGCAGGCGGCAGTGAAAGGGCATGATCTGGCATTGCAACACTTGCACGCGTAGCACGACGATGAACATATGGTGTGGGGAGCAGTGCTGCTAAATCTTGTGGGTAGTGGTTGGTATGCATTTTGTACAAGACCGTGGCTGCTGCTACCTGTCGCCGGTGAAGTAGGCTTGTGATGCTGAGATGCGATAGACCAGTAGCATCATGCGCTCCAATGATCTTGAGTGCCTTCCTTTGGATGTTGTCAAGCTGGCTTAGGATAGTAGGTGAAGCGCTAGACCAGCCTAGTGAAGCATACTCCATTACACTACGGACTTGTGATTTGTACACAGTAGATCTGCCCAATGCCGTCAATTTATTTGCAACCTTGCGAAGAGCGCCGAGCTTCTGGCCAGCCCTGGTTGAGACAGCCGAGATGTGTTTGGACCAAGTCAGCTTGCTATCAATGGTAACACCCAGGATTTCCAGTTTGTCTGCAGATGGTAGCTTGCAGTCACCAAAGAAGAGTTCAAGTTGGGATGGGGTTCTCTTCCTAGAGATTACCATGGTCTTGCACTTGGTAGGCTCAAAGGTCACTTTCCATTTATCAGCCCACGCTTTCATATTGCTTAGATCATTGTTAAGGCTAGCAGCTACTGCATTGGAGCTGGTTGAAGACTTAATGGGTGTGAAAAGTGTTGAATCGTCAGCGTACAGGTAGAGCTCGTTGTCACGGACATCCACAAGGTCATCAATGAAGACAGAAAACAGTAGTGGACCAAGGATAGATCCTTGTGGAACAGAAGCATTTATGGGTGCAGTGTTGGATGCTTGTCCCGACATAACGACATTGATAGATCTATCGGATAAGTAGTTGTGTATCCATGAAAGCAGTCTTCTGGTAACACCCTTTGACATCAGTTTTGAGCAGAGTCCATTGTGCTATACTTTGTCGAAGGCTCCTTTTATGTCAAGGGCAATGACACAAACCTCGTCACTTTGGTCTAGGGAGTTATTCCATTTCTGTGACAAAATGTTGAGGAGATCAGCTGTACTGTGGCCTTCTCTAAACCCAAACTGTCTGCTGGAATCAGATCATTGCTGAGAAGAAAGCGTTGAAGTTGTTTCTGCACAACAGCTTCCATGATCTTGCTGATATTGCTTAGCAGTGAGATAGGACGGTACTTTGTCGGGTCAGCCTTGGAACCTCTCTTGTGGATTGGAATGACAGATGCTGTTTTCCATTGGTTAGGGAACACACCATGAGTGAAGCAGAGATCAAAAAGCCTGCAGAGTGGACTGGCAAGTTCAGCACAGCATTCTTTGAGTACCTTGGTTGGAATCAGGTCTGGTCCAGTAGCTTTATCTGGATTAAGATGTTGTAATAGTTTTCGAACATCCTTGGGCTTAAAAACTATTTTGTCAAAGGATTTGGTTGTTGAAGGAAGGACATATGGGGCCTGGTCTTCAGCACCTTGGAGTCTACATTTGTCTGCAAATGTCTGACAAAAAGCTTCTGCCTTGTCCCTTGCTGTGATATGGGTGACATTTTGATGTTCAATCACTGGGATCTCGGAACGAGCTGTTCTTCCGGACAGGGTGTTGATGATTCTCCACCATTTCTTGCTGCTCAGCGATTTATCTGCTAGGTCTTGTCTCAGTTTAGTATTGTAGCTTCTCCTGGCTTGCTTCTCCGCTTGGTTGTAGGAATGTCTAGCTTCAGCGAACTTTGCCTTGCTGGCTTCAGTTTGGTCTTTTTTGGCTTTCTTAAAGAGGCGGCGCTTCTTCCTAGATTCTCTACGGCATTTTGTCGTTGAACCAAACCTTGTCTCCAGTCCTCTTGGTAACTGTTTTACTAGGTATAAATAAGTCCATAGCATCGCAGATGATATCAGTGACGTTGGAGCAAGCAGTTTCAGGATCTTTCTTCTGGAATACAATTGACCAGTTTGTGGAAGCAAGGTGACCTCTCATTCCCCAGTAATCAGCCTTGTCATATCTCCAGACTTTCCTCCTGTGTGGTTTGTCCCTGTATACTGGCACATCTAAGAACACTAGCACAGGGTTGTGGTCTGAAGTACCTAGTCTAGCAAAAGTGGTTGAAGTTGCTGCCAGGTCAGTCATGACAAGGTCCAAGATTTGATCCAATCGAGTGGGTTCTTTAACGATCTGTTGTTATCCCATAGAGTTGGCAAATTGTAGTGTGCGGCTTCCAGCTGCGTCAGTAGTACGACTTCCTAGCCAGTCTATATGGTGTACGTTGAAGTCACCGACAAGCATGACTGAATTAGCTCCAAGTGTGCTCATTTTTTGAAGAGTGTTGAGGTCCAGGTAGTTGATGACATCACTGTTATCACTAGGAGATCTATAAACAGCAGCAATCAGTAACTTTTGAGATTTAAGAGCTACTGTGAACCAGATGAGTTCATAGTCTTCTGGATCTTGCCCTGGGTCGTGATGTATGGCAATCCCTTCTAAACAGTAGACAGCAATGCCGCCGCCAGTGGTTGCCTCTCTATCCCTGCGACAGCATATGGAGTATCCAGGAATAGCAATTGCACTCAGCGCCGTCAGGCACAGTATCATCAAGGAAGGTCTCAACAACAATGACAAATGGACAATGGATGGCTTTTTTATCGAGCAGAGATTGGCAAGCTCTCCGATGTTTGACCGAAGTCCCCGTATGTTGACCTCCAATATTCGCAATTCCGTTTCTCGTAGTCGTTGGGCATGCTTGTGTCGTTTCCGTTTTAATCCGTCTGTTTTCTTTCGAGGCTTGGCAATGCGATTTCTAGCAATAAGAGTATAGATGCAGGGGTTGCTTGCCCCTACACCCAGTGCGCATCTGAGTAAGTGCGGTAAGGGTTACGTTTTTATTTCATCATCTTTATTATAATAATATAAAGAAGCAAACACACAAACCCAAGAACATCTAGGGCCTATGCTGACCCCAGGCATGGGAGTTACATAACACAAGAACATACAAATTAATACAGTAATATTAAAACATCAACAATTGACTTATAACAGTTTGTGCTCAGGATGAAAAATGAGCAGCTCAACCACGGGCGGGGTGACCAGCACATAGATGTAACACAATACTACCCCAGTAGGCGTTTCGCAGTCTTTACAGCGGATTCCGCTTTACCGTTAGCTTGGCTGTTGCCTGATGCCTGGGCTACTTGTCAAGTGTTCAAAGTCCCAGGTTTTCGCGAAATTCTTGAAGGCGTCAGAAGTTACTGTAATAGTCGACAGTCACTAAATAGTCTGTCCCATTCCATGAGAATAGATCAGTTCCTACGTGCTCCCATGGTATGGAGGGTAAGTCGTGGCTCAATAAAGTTTCGTTCTTTTGGCTGGTCTCGTATGTGCGGCAGGTCGCGACGTATTGCTTTCTCGTGCGACAACCGTCGACCCATAGATGCGAGGAGTGCACTTTTTACTTCATGTAACCTCTCAGCTTGAGTCGTATTGACTCGGTTGCCTTTAAATACTAGTCCATCTTGTACCACTAGTTCTTCCCTGTTTCCGAAGTATGGCGTGAGCTGCTCTAGTAATGCGTGCGTTACCCGGAATGCCCCAAGCTGACCGTCGAAGACATTAGCATATTTTTTTTCCGGTTTTACATTGGGTGCTGACTCAACAGTGGAGACTCTGGTGAATTGGTCATAGTTATCAAACTCATTTTTTACATGCTTTATCACCAAGTATGGGTTGCAAATTCGGCTGGTCTACCACTTTGAATTCCACAGATTCTTGGGATTTCTGATCTTGAGTCGGCATGTCGCGTTAAGCGGTGAGCGTGCTTTTATTCCACATTTGGAGTACTGTTTTCTCCATGACGAGCGATGGCTCTATTTTGATGGTCAATATACCGTTTCAGCAGTATGTTTACCTCGGTCCCGCTGTCGAATTGAAAGGTCACGGGTTTGTTGTTTACGAGCATGTCCCCATATAGGCCTTTCTCGTTGTGAACGCTATTTACGCTAACCGTGTTTATGTATTCCGTGCTCGAGACAGAACTTGCATGATCGCGTATATTTTTCCTCGCTTGCCGGTCTTATCAGCATGATCAGATTGCTTGCACATTTTCGCGAAGTGGTCTTTGCCACCGCAGCTATCACCAGATCACGTGCTTTGCCTAAAGCTGGGCACACATGTTTGTTTCTAATAAGCCACAGTATAATAATTATCTTCCCGGTTGTTTTTTAAGTTACACGGTCACAAAGGGGAACTTTACCCTGGATGGCTCCTGAAATATTGGAGGCGTCGAAATTCTCCACGGCGTCTGACATATACGCCTTGGGTGTGCTATACTGGGAGATATACACACAGGAGGTTCCTATAGCCCATAGTGATGTCAGGGGACGGGGTCGAATATGGGGACAACCTGTGAGAGATCATTTCCCGTCCCATCTAAAGGAAGTGTTGCCCAAATGCTATAGCTACGACTACAAGGGTCGTCCTACTATCGACGAGGTGATTGCAACGATTTCACAAGGTAGGTGATTACATGTAAATCAACATCAATATTGAGCGCATGCTGGTACTTTTAACTGAGCTGAAAACGATTCACAGGCTGGAAAATGCAGTGCTTGTCCTTGGGTAAAATCAATTTGAGTCCAGGTCACTAGAGCTTGAGTAGTCCTGTGTGACATGACCATGTTTTGTCGGCTTCACTAATTCAATTATAAATATCATTAAGATATTAAACTCAATTCATTCATGCGTTTATGTTTCTATCTATCGATCGATCGATCGATCGATCCATCCATTCATACATCCACTCCATCCATCCATCCGTGCATCCATCTATCTCCCATAGCAGCTATAAGAGGCCATTTGATCTCGAGACCAGAGTTTATCGAAGCTGCTGATCATCGGCTTTTCTGGTGAGACGGTCAAAGCACATTTCTGCATGTCCACTTGGATGTTGTCCAACCATGTCCTTGTTGGTCTGTCCTTATCACTTACTTACTCCATCCAGAGAGTGTTGACACCTCCCTGCTCCATCTAACAGACTCCTTGCAACATGGTGATTGTCGGGCAGTTCTTCCATCTAATTGTTTTGTCCAAACTACATGAGTTGTCTCCTATTCAAAACCGTAATAATGTGTTTTTGTTGCCCTGTGTAGCTTCCAAAATTCTTAATTACTGTCAGGTGCTAAGATTTCGGATAGTAAGATAATATTGATCGGTTAATATTATATAGTCAGCTTATTTATTTTGTTTCTGGTTCTAAGAACCCGCTGTAGACAGTTTATGCAGGGTTATCTGTGAGATCGATGATTCTGCTGTGTATGGCACTTATACTCGTATTGCACCGCGCGCAATATGTTGTCATCCGGTATGAAAACCTCATCTGAATAAGATATTGGAAAAGGGGGTGCAACTATCATCCTTACAACACTGTAAACCTCTATATCCTCAACATTTAGGCGTCTGCAGACGACATTCCAAAATGTCACAAAATGTAAAACTTATTGCATTTTATAATACCATTATTGGATTAACCATGAGAAATGCATTAAAATAAGTTCATTTTAGTATGTCTAGTATTAGTTCAGTAATCCTTGAGATAGACTTTGTAAATTAAAAGGTTTCTGAAAAGTCTGGTTTATATACATGGTAAAACTAATAGCCGCGTCAGACTATACATTATATTTAAATATATATTATTTATAAGATCATGAAGAGTGGTACATACCGGTAAACAACGACACCACGTTCATTAACGAAGCGAAGAATGTTAACAACGATATCGCGTTAAGAAAGCGGGACGAAGAATCTAACACGTTGCATTCTTCACTGCGCTTTCGGCACGTGCTATCGATAATTATATTTTAAAAAAGGATGTTGAGTATAAATATCATAAGATTTCATTCAATATTCATATTTCCAGATTCTGCAAGAAGCAGCGGTTCAACAGGCAGCAGCGGCTCAACAGACAGCTACGACTTGAGATAAAAGACTGAGAATGAATTATGCTCCGGGGACTCGGATACCTTTTTGGTAGTGATGTGCCAACAGCAAAATAAAAAAATGACCCATATATTTACTAATTTTCGAGGGGACTCATTATAATAGTCACTTCGGCTCTAACACGCGCCTCCACTTCTTGAAGGTTGACTGCTCCACTTCTTGAAGGTTGAAGGTGATGCAGGATGGTATTCAGATGTGTCTTTTCATTTGACACTTTGGTACCAGAGTCAAAGAATTAATATTTCAGGAACATTTTGACAATTGGTGTGATTGTAATGACCATTTTAGCCAAACCAATTTACTGTGTGTAAATCCCATTGGAATAGCGAAAAATGCGGTCAGCTTACAACATTTATCACAGTTCGCTTATTTATCAGTCGATTATACTTTCATCTTTTGGGAGGATAAACTAGATTAATGTTGCATTATTCAGACAACAAATATGTTATGGGTCAATGCATGCATCAAGGTTGAGTGGCCGTTTCAAATCGTGCACAATTTGTTTTGATTCACCCAGTATGTACACGAAACAGTTGGCTATTATTCTGTAAAAAGTTAATATTGTATTAAAAATGCCAACCCTACCAGCCAACATCTTGTACTCTAGGGGTTAGAGGGAAGTTATCATATGCCTGGTTCAACTCTCAGTGTGGCAGAATTGTGTACAAACCATTTATGTGATAAGTAAAAATATGTGTAAAATAATATAAAATAACATTAGGTGATTGAAAGGCGAATGTGATTGGTTCCAACAAATACACCCACCACAACACCCACATGCTATTTTGTAATGTGTATATACACTCCTTAAAAAGATTTTTCCAATCGCCAATTTTCCGGGTGTTTCATGATAAATTCTTATAATTATTACATATCAAAGAAAAACTGATGTGTTCATCTTTTCAGTGATACCAAATTTCTATAGAAATCACTTGTTTCAGTGCTCATCAGCCACTTGCTTGAGAATTTAGGGAGCGGGCTCAATCTGAATGTGCCATAATAACCACTATTTTATCCTCAAAGCCAATAGAGCGTAACTTTAGGCCGTTGTCAAAGTAACACTTCATTGAACAGACGATAGAGTCAGTGGCGGCACTAAGGTGGGGGGGAATAGTGATGATTTAGTCGATTTTGATCAAGACCTCCCCACATCTTTAAAGCAAGTCGCTCAGCACTGATACAGACGATTACTACAAACGCTAGAAGGAACACATCAGCTGTCCATTGATGATATATCCCCAACACATTCGACTAGATGGTAATTGAAATCAAAATTCCGATTTATTTTGTTGTTGTTGTTGTTGAAGAGTGTGCATAATGCCCTTTGATCAAAACATTGGTTTGGATACAAGAATAATATAATATACACCTAACACAAAAGTTCCCGACTTGGTACTTTTATTTACTAATTTAAAATCAGGAACCAGTATCAAGCTATACAGTAAACGAGCACATTTCCTGTCCACTATATGACGCCTCACTCATTCATAACATTAAAGGTATATTATGTGATCTTTCCAGGGAACGCCCTCAACATCGAAAAAGAAATTGAAAGAAGATTTTCTTGCAGATTTACATTTCTGAACATAAATCGCACATACATTCCAAGTTACAGGGCGATACGATTCTTTATTACTTCAAAATCATGGTTTTAGAGTGGAAATAAACTGTCGGGATAACACCGACAGTGTATATTTTCACTCTAAATTCACTCTAAAACCATGATTTTGAGGTAATTAGGAATCGTATCGCTGTAACTTGGAATGTATGTACGATTTATGATCAGAAATGTAAGTCTGCAAGAAAATCTTCTTTCTAAAAAAAATCATGAATAGAGGGCGCTCTCTGTAAAAGATCACATAATATGCCTTTAAGCGGATACATTTAGTCACTTTTAGTAACCACACCCGACAGCCTTTTATTTCATACATAAATGTGAATAATCCGGATTATGCAAATATAAATTTGATGGAATAGCCATTTCAGAGGGGTAAGTTTATTTGATTGAGCAGCCTTTTTATTTCAGAGGGGTAAGTTTATTTAATGGAATAGCCATTTCAGAGGGGGTAAGTTTATTTGATGGAAAGCCATTTCAGAGGGGGTAAGTTTATTTGATTAAACATCCTTTTATTTCAGAGGGCGTAAGTTTATTTGAAGGAATAGCCATTCCAGAGGGGGTAAGTTTATTTGATGGAATAGCCATTTCAGAGGGAGTAAGTTTATTTGATGGAATAGCCATTTCAGAGGGGGTAAGTTTATTTGATGGAATAGCCATTTTAGAGGGGGTAAGTTTATTTGATGGAATAGCCATTTCAGAAGGAGTAAGTTTATTTGATGGAATAGCCATTTTAGAGGGGGTAAGTTTATTTGATGGAATAGCCATTTCTGAAGGAGTAAGTTTATTTGATGGAATAGCCATTTCAGAGGGGTAAGTTTATTTGATTGAACAGCCTTTTATTTCAGAGGGCGTAAGTTTATTTGATTGAACAGCCTTTTATTTTAGAGGGGGTAAGTTTATTTGATGGAATAGCTATTTCAGAGGGAGTAAGTTTATTCGATGGAATAGCCATTTCAGAGGGGGTAAGTTTATTTGATGGAATAGCCATTTCAGAGGGGGTAAGTTTATTTGATGGAATAGCCATTACAGAGGGAGTAAGTTTATTTGACGGAATAGTTATTTCAGAGAGAGTAGGTGTATTTGATGGAATAGCTATTTCAGAGAGGGTAAGTGTATTTGATGGAATAGGGATTATTCAAATTCATATTTGGATTATGCGAATATAAATTTGAGTAATCCGGATTATGCCAATTTGATGAATCTGGATTATGTTCATTATAGATTTGAATACTCCGGATTATGCAAATATAAATTTGGATAATCCGGATAATTCAAATTTGAATATCCGGATTTTGCATTTGAATCATCCTGATTATGCAAATACACATTTAAATAATCTGCAGTATCCAAATTTGAATAATATTGATTATATTAATTTGATTAATCTGGATTTATAAATTTGATTAATCTGGATTATATAAATATAAACTTGAGTAATCCGTATTATGCAAATTATTAATTTGAATAACTGGATTATGCAAATATACATTTAATCAATCTGGATTATGTAAATATGAATTTGAATAATCTTGATTATATAAATTTGATTAATCTGGATTATGCAAACTATAGATTTGAATAACTGGATTATGCAAATATACATTCATTGTGTTTGGACAAATACATTCAAATACAGATTTGAATAATCTGCAGTATCCAAATTTGAATAGTCTGGATTATTCAAATGTATATTTGCATTATCCGGATTATCCAAATTTATATTTGTGACCTGCTCCCACAAAATCGGCGTAAAGTCGTGGCGAAGATGTTGCTGAATTGAGGCAGCATAGCATATTATGGACCCATGGTCCCTTCTATTATAGGGGAATTCTAAAATAGCAGTATGTATTGTTATTTAAGAGTATTACCAGCCATGCCAGCCTATTTATTTTATAATCCCGCTGTAATAAAAGGGTTTGGTCCATACTAACAACAAACGGCAAAAATCAATAACATGCTATCCTAACTCAATTCAGCAGCATCTTCGCCCCGACTTTACGCCGCTTTTGTAGGAGCAGGTCACATCTATGCTCATATTGGAATAAACTGGATTATGTGGATTATTCGAAAATATCCAAAATCAAATGTATAGTGTCACAATGCGGTTCAAATATATATTAGCATATTCCGTTGTAAATATTCAAATGTATTAGCATAATATATATTTGATCTTGACTATGCTAATTTGAATTTATGCTAATTTGAATTATTACTGATATGTATTTTTATGATAAGGATTACGCTTATGTTGAATAATAACCATGCACATAATAAAAGACGAACACAAGTGATTCATGCTTTTAATACAGAATACAAAAATGCCGATGAAATGACAAACTCTATGTAGTTATTACAAAAATAGTCGCCCCCCCCCCCTCAGGTCCCCAAATTGAAGACCCTAGTTACGCTACTCTCTCAAATTAAAGACCCTAGTTACGCCACTATAAAAGTTCATCTTATGTATATAAAAGATTAATGTACATTCACAATTATGATTTTTAAGTAATTAGCATCCAATTTTGTCTGCCTATTTAAATAGAGGTTGCTATCATTTTATATCAATATAATTTAATATGAATACTTTTTGAATAGTATCCTCTGACATCGTAATGCATAATTGAAAGTGTTTCGCTTCGGAAGAGGAATAATTCTTGCACGATGAATTAGGTCACAATTCTTGAACTTGATCTAGAAATCATATGTACTAAACTACCTTTTAATTGGGTTAGTTATAAACAGGGTTCAATGGCAGAGTTCAGGCATCAGAGGCATGCATGATGACCAAGCTCTGCATTTATACCCAATTTTAAAATGATAGTGCACCCCAAATCTGTTAGTAGTGATTGAAGGGTAAAAGGTAGTATAGCGATTATTTCTAGTAGGCATGTAATATTGACTTATTTTTTATCTTGGCTGATGAAACATCGATCATGTTGATTGAGAACTTATATTAAGATTTAATCTTCCTGTTTGAGGAAATTCTGAAAATTGGTTATTCAAATTGCTGGATACGATTCAATAAATAATCACACGCGCAATTGAAATTACCGTGTTTAAAAGGTATAGTTTGTTATCCGATTTTCGTTATGCTTGTTTATAGGCCTAAAGATAATAGCAATCAATGTGTTTGTTGCGATTTTTTATCTTCTTCTTTAAAAATTCATCAACGACCAACGTTTTAGGTAAAAACAAAGTTGATTCAATTTGGAAAATGTCAAATTAGCGGGAAATATGATTGGCGTCGTAAGGGAATACAAAATGTACCAATGCTCAAAAGCATTATCTATCAAAATTGTATGACACTGTTCCTTTAATGTTCATAATATTCAACGGTAATTGTTGATATTAAATCTTCACGGGCAATCACACGTCAAGTCCTTTTCTATTCAATATGCCCAGCACTCCAGCACGCGTAATACAGTCGAATACTGAAAGAAAAGAACCGAGAATAAAAATAGTAAAACGTGAGGAAATAAAAAAATCACATTTCCATTATTAAGGGGCATATAATGTCATTGCCTTTACAAAGAATAGTTCCACGTTCGGTAGGTTTGTGTATAAAAAAATAGTTCCACGTTTGGTACAGGTTTCAGTGTATAAGAGAATATAGTTCCACGTTCGGTACAGGTTTCAGTGTATAAGAAAATAGTTCCACGTCGTCCGGTACAAGTTTGAGTGTATAAAAGAATAGTTACACATTCGGTACAGTTTCAGTGTATAATAACCCTAACCCCGGTTAAGGGTTTTTAACCGGGATCACAATTTTCGAGGAAAAAACACCAACTAAATCTCCGGAAACAGTGCCGGGATTCGATCCGGGGACCCTCCGTTCTCAAGCTTCACGTCACAACGACTAAGCCATGGCCCTCAGCTACACATTCGCGCAGACTATATAGGCTCGGTTGACTACGTCATCGAAAACCGACGGCGCATGCGTTTGGAGAGGGACTTTGGATTAGCATTTTTAGCACTCAGGGGGGTTAGGGTTAAAAAGAATAGTTACACGTTCGGTACAGGTTTCAGCGTATTGTGTAGGCTGTTATGTAGGATTTCAAACTAGTGCATTTTTTTTACTAAGGATGCTTTTTTTGGTGTCATTGGATAGAGTATACCCTCAGCAATCAGAAATCCATTGGTAGCATTTTTTTCCATCCACGGAATGGCCGCCATCTTGGATTTCAAAATGGCCGCCATTTCCAATGGAGTTTGTCATATAACTTTTGTTCTGAGCAACCTATGAAGTCAAAATTGGTGGCAAATCATGTTTTCAATACCTGAGAGTTCAAAAATAATGTATCTATGTTCTGATGTCTTACATACATGCATGGCCGCCATCTTGGGTTTCAAAATGGCCGTCATTTACAAAAAAAAGATTTTACCCTATAACTTTTGTTCTGAGCAACATATGAAGTTGATTTTTGTGGCAAAGCTCAGGTTTTCAAGAGTTATTTACTGACAATTAAGTGTACAGTTCTATCTGTTATCCATTAATTTGACATGAATGGTTGCTATATAATATAAGCTGTAAATTCAATACAAATTTCAATTGTTAGCAGTAACATATACTTAGTATTTATTGTCCGGTAGTACCCCACTGGTGATACATTAGGTTGTTCAAATTACATTGGACTTATTACAAGACATACCAGGAGCAATCAAATGTATGCTTTTGTATCCACAGCAGCTACCCCCTCTATATTGTAGAGGGGTATTATTGTATTATAATAGGGGGTAATTGCTGTTTTGTTCAATTGCATGTATCAAAGGCAAAACCAAACAAACAAACAAAACGAAACAAAAACTAGGAAAGGAAAGAAAAATGGTTAATAATATTAGAGGCCTGTTTGGCCTATAAATTAGCCTATGTGCATAATTGCTTGACTTACTTACTTTGACTTATGGCGGGTGATATTCCCGAACCACGATGCCTCTCCAAATCTTCCTATCCAACATAGCTGTCTTGATTTCTTCTACCTGCAATCCTGTCGTGTCATGCTTTAGTAAGTCAATGTAGGTTAGGGCTGGTCTACCACGCTTTCTAACTCCATGCTTTGGTACCCAATGTATGATTTTGGAGACCAGCTCATTGGACCCTCTGAAGCAATGTCCTGCAAATCTTGATCTACGCTCCCTGATCTTGTCCGAGACTTTGGGCATATCCGCATACAGGTCCTTATTTGTCACATGCTGTCTCCAGTTGATGTTGAACACAGTTCTAAGCATTCTAGTGTAACATCCGTCCAGCTGTTTACTAAGCTTTTGGGTGACTGTCCATGACTCACATCCATATAGGAGGACTGATTCTACAGTAGCTATGAACAGTCTTTCTTTGAGCTTTCTGGATAGTGATTTGGCCTTCCATAACAGACTGAGTTTGCCACAAGCTCTCCATGCAGCTGCTTTGCGTTTTTTGATGTCCTTTTCAGTACTGTTCATCCAGGCTCCAAGGTACTTGAAGTCCTCCACTTTATCAAGGGGCATACCTTCGCTTGTGGTGATTACAGGTAATTGCTTCTGGTTGAAGGACATGTACTTTGTCTTTGCAGCGTTCATTTTGAGCCCAACTTTACCCACCGAAGTCTCCACTCTGTTAAGTGGTGATTGTGCTTGAGACACTTCTTCAGACAATAGTGCAATGTCGTCAGCAAAGTCAAGGTCAGTAACTGTGGTTGGTCCTATTCGATTGCTGCTTCTTTTTGTTAAGCGGAATCCTAGCTCCTCTTTTTGGCCATCTATGGCCTCTCTTATGGCGTAGTCGAGAACAATGACAAAGAGATATGGAGCCAAGGTGTCACCTTGTAGTACTCCAGCCAGTATTTCAAATTCCTCAGTTTCCCCATCAGGTGATATAACCTTTGCCTTGGTGTCCTTGTATATTTCTGCAATCGCATTTGTAAGCTGCTCAGGTATACCATAGGCCTTCAGAATTTGCAGCATTCGTCCTCTATGTATTGTGTCAAACGCCTTCTTGAAGTCTATAAAGGTTATGATGGCTGGCAGGTTGTTTGATCTAATTCCCTCAATTCTTCGGAGGGCAAGAATGTGGCCAACCGTGGTACGTCCAGCTCGAAAGCCATTTTGATTAGCTCTCAAGTGGATGTCAAGCTCCGGTTTGATTCTGTTGAGTATCATCTTGTTGTATAGCTTGGCAACAATTGAGCTCAGACTTATTCCACGGTAGTTGCCTCCCAAACTGAGATCACCTGATTTTGGTATTGGTATTATGTTGAGAATAGACCATTGGTCTGGCCTTTTCCCGTTCATCAAGGCATCGTTGCAGAAGTCCAGTATTATATTATCCAAATCACATCTTGTGAGCATTTCAGGTGTGATACCATCTTCCCCACTTCTTTTCCCCTCTACAAGTGCCTTCTTAGCCCTCACATATTCCTCCAAGTCAAAGGGTCCTTCTTTTATGCTGAGATTTGATAGTACTGGGGCAGTTTCCTCATCTTCATTACTTATGTGCGGTGGGCTCCCAAGTAGATTTTTGAAATGAGTATACCAATTATATAGTCTCTCCTTTTGCGTGGATCCTTTGATTTGTCCTTTTCTTGTATCTTCCTGATATTTTGTTGATCAGTTTCCAACTCTTACAATGCTTGCAGTTTATGTGGGCATTTTCTACCTCTCTAAGCTTATTGGTAAGGTCGTCCTCTTTCACATGATCATAAGCCTCCCCTAGGCTCTTCTTAGCCTCCTTATAATTTCTCCAATTTTCCTCGTCATTAGTGTCTAGTTGATATTTTGCATACGCTTCTTCAATTTGTGATCTCGCCCTTGATACCTGGGCGTCATTTGAGAAGTAGGTTATTTTCTCTTTTTTCCTCACAGGAATCACTTTCTCTGCAGCATCTTGAGTGGCTTTAATGAATCTGGAATATTTCTCAGATGCAGTTTCTACTTCATCCTGGAGGGGTTGAAACCTATTATGCACCTATATGCTATATTTGGCTTGTAGATCATTATCAGTTGCAAGTAGCTTCCAGTCGTATTGCTTTTTCCGTTTGATGATTTTACTCTTTCTGAGGCTTAATCGGATACGAGCATGGAGACGATTCTATGGTCAGATCCCACACTAGCTAAGGTGTTATATGCTTCAGAATTTAGAACACTGTTTTGCCATTTCCGCCTGACAAGGATGTATTCCAGCTGTAGTTTGTTGCCGCTTGGGCTGACATATGTCCACAACTTGCCTTTTTTCTTGCGGAAGTAAGTATTTGCGATTATAAGATCTTTCTCTTTAGCCAAGTCTGCTACATGTAGGTACTCTCCATTTCTATTTGTGTCATCATGGTAAGTGAATTTGGCGTCATCCTTTCCAAGCCTAGCATTGTAGTAGTCGCCAACAACAAGCAAGATGTTGTGTGCTGGAATGGAGTCTATTGCCCCCTTTAGACTGTTGTAATGATCTCCTACGAATGTCTTCATCCGCCACATTTGTAGGGCAGTAGGTCACCACTACAGTTGTTGCTGGGTTACCATGGAAGTTGACTATGAGTGTACGATCAGAATGTGGCTTGATACTTGCTAATGATCTGAGTGCTCTATTATTGAGTAGTATCCCGACTCCACCTACAGCTGCACCTGCTTTATTTCTTGTTGCTGAGGTAGTGATCAGAGTTCCACCCATAATGCTCTCATACTTCACTGGGTCATCATGGACAATGCGGTGTTCCTGTATCCCGATCATGTCAATTTAACATTTAATTAGATTGGTTACAAGCTCCTCCCTGCATCGACTCTCTCTGATAGTTCTCACATTCATGGTAGATATAGTAATATTGGTCTTGCATGTTGCAAGTGGTCTCCTATTGCGCGCTCTGCCGTCAAGCTTACTCCTCCCTTTCGGGTTTGAGGGCATGCCGTCATCAGTTGATTTAGAAAAATCCGAGTTTGCTCCAGGAGACGTTATTTTAGGGACTTTAACCCTAGTGTTGATTTGGTTTGCCATCATGGTTTTTCAATTGCTGTAATCACTGCGGTCGCAACTCCTGCAGCATGGTTTGTGATCAAAGTTGATAAATAATCCTCCAGACTACTCCAATAGTCCTAGAACTACCAACCATTGCCCCCCCCCCCCCCCCCCCGAGCTCCTCAGTTAGCACTAACCGCAAGGTTTGGCCATCCAGGGGGCACGCGACTAACATGCACTGTATTGCAATGCATCTTAGTCTTCGAGGACGTGGAGATGGGTAACTGCAAGAGAAGCGATTAGGGACAGGACGGCTGATGTAATTGCCTCATGTATCTACAACCTATAGTAAAGCAAAGCATGGAAAAAGGTGCATAGGAGAGGCATGCAGAGTAAGGAGCAAGATGGGAGATAGAGGAAAGGAAGAATTTGTGGTAGAGCAGAAGGTTGGAGTTTCGCTACTTACAGCCAGTTTTAAACCACCCTAATAATTACCCTAATAATTACTACTATCAGCCAATTAATATTAATAACAGATCAGCTATTATACACTCTCTTGTCTTGTAAACAACTCTTGAAAACATGGATTTTGCCACCAAAATCAACTTTATATGTTGCTTAGAACAAAAGTTATATGGCAAAATATTTTTTTTTGTAAATGGCGGCCATTTTGAAATCCATGATGGCGGCCATGCATGTATGTTAGACATAAGAACATAGCTAGAGCACTTGTGAACTCCCTTGTTATAAAAACATGTGGTTTGCCACCAAGTTTGACTTCATATGTTGCTCAGAACAAAAGTTATAGGGTAAATTATATTGGAAATGGCGGCCATTTTGAAATCCAAGATGGTGGCCAATCGGCAAATGGAAAAAAATGCTACCAATGGATTTCTGATACCTGAGGGTCTACTTTAGCCAATAAAACCAAAAAAACCATCCTTAGCAAAAAAAAATGCAAAATTACATAACATCCTACACTATTAGAGCATTATCACATGTAATTTTGTCAAATATATGCATGTGACGCAATAGGGTCCCAACTTATTAAATGTGACCATATAGGGTATAAAATCACATACATTTTCTGGCTCACCCTTGTGGTAAAAAGAAGGTATGATATAGGGCTTTAGTAAAGAAAACATCAAACGATCAAACAATCATATTTGAAATCATAGATGAGAAAACTGTAAAGAAAAGCAATAGTGCAAGATGTGTTACTTTGGCTAAACATTATTCACACAGGGTGAAGAAAGGGAATACGTATAATGTAAAGAGTAAAAAGTAAGCTCCCCCCCCCCCCCAAAAAAACACACACACTTTTGTTTACATAACTTCACACACAGTTAGACGTTTTGAAAAAACCCGATGTTCTCAGAAACAGTGGCAATTTCCAAAATCCTATACAATTTTGTTTGTGTAACACCCCTATTGAAATTTTTTCTGAAAAGGAAAAACTCTTAGTTATCCGTACAAAGTTTCCCCTTATGTTTATATTTCCCAAAACAGTCAAATATCCACAAAATGATGTTTCCGTTAAGATGAAATTTGCCAAAATCCTATACATAGTAAGTGCCGCCTTTTCTGAAAACATCATTTTGAGGAAATGTGACTGATTTGGGGAAAGTAAACAATGTATCACAAAATGATGTTTCCGTTAAGATGAAATTTGCCAAAATCCTATACATAGTAAGTGCCGCCTTTTCTGAAAACATCATTTTGAGGAAATGTGACTGTTTTGGGAGAAGTAAACAATGTATCACAAAATGATGTTTCCGTTAAGATGAAATTTGCCAAAATCCTATACATAGTAAGTGCCGCCTTTTCTGAAAACATCATTTTGAAGAAATGTGACTGTTTTGGGAGAAGTAAACCATGTATCGAAAGCGGAAACTGTATGTAAGTAGCCAAGGGTTTCACATTTTCATTACTGTTTAAATTTCCAAATCGGCTCATCTAATCCGGAGTTATGCAAAAATATATTCTTGAATATGAGGGGGCTTACTTTTTTTGGACCCTTTAGGCCTCACACCACCAATTAAATCGCCATTGACTTATATGCAAATTAAAGTCTGATTTTTTCTGCTATCGAGCGACTGGTTTTTTTTCAAATCCTTGTTTTCTTTAAAGATACTGATGTCATATTCCATCAAAAGAACACCATTTTTTTTTGGGGGGGGGGAGGGGTTGACCTTCATTTTTTAAGGTAAAAAGAGAAAAGTTGTGTCAAATCTTACTATTATAGAAAATACCAGGGTTCTTTGGTTAAATATTGAGTTTATAGTCTACAAATCACAAATAACACAAATTTCTGTCATATTAAGAGCACTGTATACCTTGTCTGTACATTTAAATTAATGGTTAGAGGTGGTTCTATCTTGAATTAAAAACACCGATAGTGATGGGCGCTAGCAAAAAATTATTTGGAGGTGTGGTATCTACAGATCCATATAATAGAAATGATCAAGGTCATACAACTTGCATGGAAGATTGCAAATTAAGATCTATGATTTCAGATGGTAGTAAATACACGTGTAGAATTAGGTGTTGTTTTTTGGGGTGGGGTGGGGTGGGGTGGGGTGGGGCGGTAACCAGCTGTCCAAAAGGTTAAGGGGAGGGACCTTAACAATCTGTCATTGAATGTGCCGAAACAATCCAATTCAATTTGATATTTCTGAAAATACTAACATTTTATGTTTTCTATGTGATACACATTTCCTACCTCTAATGTTGTTTTTGTCTCTCTGACACGTTTGCAGAAGCCATATGGGTTCAGGTTCATGGTGCGTTATTGTTGGTTGATGTTGTGCTTTGTTCTTGTCTTCTTTTATTGATAATTCTATGAGCAATGAGGAGAGTGTTCCATCCAGTCGGCACGATCATTTTGGATCAAACTTTTCAGTCGAGCAGTTGTTGTTGATTGATTGCTATAATAAGCCTATATTGCGAAGACCCAATGATGTAGTATATATTCAGCAGTCTCGTCATTAGCATTCATTCTGGAATAATAAGGGATTTGAATAAGGTTTTTAGTAGCATTGTAGCAACAGATGCAATCATACAATTTAGTATAAAGACCATCGATTAAAATATAGCTGAAATGGATTACATTACGCCATAATTGCCATTAATATCAAATGCCACCAGCCAATATTTGAACCCAAATTGAAATTACAGTCCTACTTTCCATACTCATCGTAAAATGTCTTATCATTTGATATTTCCATTGATATATCTTGAACGATGTGTCGACCCATCCCTCAAAATATATAATTTTGATATCAATTGATGAGATATCTTCTTCAAAACATTTAAAGTGTGATTGTTCTCCCCATCTGGGTGTTTATAATAGGCCATCATCAGCAAAATTAAATACAATGCTTCTTTGAGCTCTCTTTTGAAACGAAATCACGAACATTCCGTTATTTCCCACGATCTTCAATAAAAGCCGGGGTAAAAGTATATTTTTATGTTTTTCTCATCAAAATCGTGTCTCACAGATGAATTGCAACGTCGAGATTGTAAAAACAATACGATACTATCAGAAACAAAATCTACTTAGCTTTTAAATCAAGTTGCTGCAGGTCCAAGTTCTTTTAAGAAAAGTTATATAGTTCCAGTTCTGCTACTGGTACCATATTGTGTGGTTGACAGCTGTTGAGTGGCATTAGGTGAACTCTCGCTGCGCCGGGGCATGAAAGGATAAAGACCATGGCAGACGGATTTGTTGATTAGTCAGTCTCCCATTAGCAAGTGTTGAAGTACAAGGGTTTTCTGACACACAGGGTCCAAGTGCCGAAGTTCAGGCGGGAGTTCAGGTTCTACTTCTGGGTACTGGACATGACAGGACTATTATTATTGTGTGGTTGACAGCTTTTGGCGTTGAAGTTAAGTCTCGCCGGGGAATGGCAGACGGATAGCAAGCATTTGGCAAGTGTTAGGGTTTTCTGACACCCCCCCCCCCCCCCCCAAAAAAAAGGTTCATCCATGAAGATAATGATAATAATTCATTAATGTAGGCAGCCATTAGTCTTTGTCGGGCAAGAATTGTCGCCGGATGAAACCACTGTGATGATACAAAGAAACCGGTTTTTAAGGCTTTTGTTGTGATTGTCATACTTTGTTGAGTTTTGTTGTTGTCTTGTTCCAAATGAAGATCAGCTGCAAAAATAATCAGATAATGGCCCGTTAGTTTCGCTCACTCGATGTATCTGATTTGTTTCCATCTGATAAAAAAATCATATAATAAACGGACATTGATTACGGTAGATTAAAAGGTTTTGGGAAACTAACTGTTACAATAATTGTTGGCGATGAAGAATTGGTATAGGGTATGCCTAAAATGTCAACATTTGTCCTCATTTAAGTGTAAATTGTGCCCCCTGCCCTCTATCGCCCTTAAAAAGTTAATGGGAGTTTCCAACATATTGGATTGACCCCAATGTTATATAACCAGTGATAGCCACTTGCCAACAACTAGCAACCGTATGTTAATGAGTTGCTGACGGAGCTATTGATTTTGATAGATTATGTACATGCTAAACAGTCAGTCGTTAGCACACACAAAAAGCGTTCACTGTGAAATGAAATATGCACGATTTCTTGCGGAAGACACGCACTCCGATTGGATGTGCATACTAATTAGTTTAGGAGCGGCTTATTTCAAACCCTTCTCATTTCGTCATGGTATTGTCTAATAGGCTAAAATGTGAACTGTGGTTTAGAAAACCCATGAACTCCAGGTAATAAAAAGGATAATGGATATAACAATATATTTCTTATATAATAACAGTATTTCCTACCTTTCGATAAACCGGCACAATTACCACATAATTTATTATCATCGTGTTTGATAGCAAATTTCTCCCAAAGAAAAAATAACACATTTGTAAAATGTAAACTCGTCAAAGGTTATAAGGTTCCCGACATTAACATGTGAAACATCTTGGAAATAATGCAGTAATATACTCTGGAGGTAGACGATTACATCCATGAATGAAAATTTGCGGAGTAAAAATATACACCATTTTCCAATACACACACCAAATCGCTTATTGTAACAAAATTTCGTCAGGCAGGATTCGAACCGGCGCGGGAGAATCCAATAGATTTATAGTCTATAGCCTTAACCGCTCGGCCATGACTACTCATTGAAACGACCGTCGTGTTCAATAGATAATAAGCCAGTGGTGAACTATCGATTTAATCGACCAAAATGAGTTATTTGGGGGAATTTGGGGGACTCATGTTATTTGAAATAAAATAACAATAATGATCGAGCATCTAATGTAACAGAATGAACTACGAGAATCTACGGGATCCTCATAACAGAAAGAGCTCATCTCTCTCCCCAGTGATCGCGCTAACGACTGACTGTCATTTAACTAAAAAAAGTGATGTTTTGAAGAACTTGGATTTTTTTAGGGGGGGGGGGGGGGGGTGGTTGGGGGGGCGTATTTTTGGAAAAGGTACATTGGTACCAAAAAACTCGTAAAAGGTGGGGGGTTAGGACATATTTTAGTCCAAAACGGTGCGAAAAAATGCTTTGAAAGGGGGATTTTTGAAAAATAGGGGGTGGAGGTGGGGCGTTTTCACAAAAAAGGAACATTAGTACAAAAAAAGTACATTGGTACAAAAAGGTACATGCCCCCCCCCCCCCCCCCCCCCCCCCCCCCCCCTCCAGCCCCGCCCCACCTGGTTACGGGCCTGGAGAACTTGTTTATGAATTAAAGTATAACATTTGTTTCTCAATTCATGTTAAATATAAACACATTACCATGAACTTTGTTATCATAATACCTTGTGTATATGCCCATGAATGTACCCAATAGGTTTTAATTGTCATTATCTCTTCTGAAATGCAAAAAAATATAGCGATATAAATGTATATTCATTTTATCACGTTCTGTATGTCGGTAGCCATCCCATGATAAAGTGCGTTCAGGTTATTTCAAAAATGTAATAGCCTAGGACATGTAACCAAAAAAGGGGTGTACCTAGACAAAATTGCAACATAAACCATTTTTGATGTAATTGTTTCAAAATGCTCTTCCGAACATTATATTAAAAATCGATAAAATCTGAAGTTGGGGAAAAAATGCTAATTTGCATAACAATATATTTGTATATTTAGCCATATTAGTCGGGTATACACAGGGGTTACCGTGCAACCCCACCACCCAGGACTCCCCCAAACCAACTTTCTTGACTCTTTTCATGGTCCTAAAACATATTCAGGATGTTAACAAAAACAATTTCGTGTTATTCAAGATGGCGTCCAAAATGGCCGCCATAACTGGTCAAATTTCATAAAATGACATTATAACAATCAAAATGCGTGGTGAAAGTAAAAGTTTTAATAGTGGGATGTATGTATTAAACCCCTAAGACAATAATACCCTGTATTTTTGCTTTGTTAACATACCTAAATCCAAGATGGCCACTAAAATGGCCGCCAAAATGATGGTCAAAATTCCATAAAATTGCACAATATCAACCAAAATGTATGATAAAAATATAGTTGTAACAATGGGATGTAAGTATTAGACCACTAGTAACTCATGTCAAGTATGTTTGCTTTGTTTACATACTTAACATAAAAAAATGGCTGCCAGAACGGGCCCCATAATGGGTCCCAAAATGGCTGCAAAAATGTCAAATTCCATATCAACCAAAACGTACGATGAAAGTATAGTTTTAACAGTGGGATGTACGTTTCAGACCAGTAGTAACTCATATCCAGTATTTTTGCTTTGTAATGACATATCTTTAAATCAAGATGGCTGCCAAATTGGCCGTTATAAGAGTATTATAATAATAATAATAATAATAATAATCAGTATTTATATAGCGCATTTTCCAAAAGCGCTGTAATTTTGCAGCACATTCACCAAACAGTATGTTATAAACTGCTAAGCTATTGCTTTTAGATAGGAGACCCACCTCTGTGACAATTTTGATTATGTATGACTTTTCAAAATGGCTGCCAGATGGTTAAGTTGATGTTAAATTTTGTTTTAAATATTGTAAATGCCTATACTAATATGACTATGTAATACTAATACCCCTTAATCTATGGGACAGCATTCGCTATATTTTTATGATAAAGCCTAGGGGCTGTATATCTAGTTTAAGTATTTAAAAATATCCAATTGGTTGCAAAAGGTTAAAATAACTGAAAACCAGTATTAGTTTATTATTAGTGTTACATTAGAAATGACCAAATTATTATATATATATATAATTATTATTGACAACCATTTCTGGTTAGACTACGACATTTGAATAGAGTGCTCAATACCGTAAACGGTAGAGCGTATAAATATATATATCTTTTAATCCGTCAAGTAAACGTATTTGTACATGACACGATGTGATTGAATGCATTTTGACAATGTAATGTTATTAAGATGGCCATCATAATGACAATATAATTAAAATTACCTCAAATGGACAATAAAACTCCCTCCAAATGGTCAAAACAATTACCAAGGTGGCAACTACTGATCTTAATATGGTCAGAAATAGCTGATTCGACATCATCCAGTACTATAAACTAAATACCTGTATCTAACTTTCCAGCAGATCGGTCAGTGATGTTATGGTGTTAATTATTGACTTGAAAAACCTACCTTAGTAATTGAAATATCCATCCAATAGGATCAACAAACAGTTAAATTTGGCCAAACCAGTATTTATGGCCAACCATATATCGCGAGTTGTATGAATTTATCAATGAACATAATAATCAGAGATATATACACCGATCTGCTCCATTTCCAGACACTTTTTGATAATAATTATGATACAATTAGCGTAATGTAAGCCTTGTTCATGTTGTTTAATATTGCGCCAACTAACTGATGAAATGAATTACAATTTCATAGTCAGAGACTAGCATTTTGTTGGACTGTGTTGGACCTACTACATGTAGTACTATGTGTGTGTTCGTCATGCATGCATACGATGATATGTGCAACATTACATACATGTAGCCCGATTTATCTGGCTCAGTGGTCATCTTTTTCATACGGACGTCTTACATTACGCTAATTGTATCATAATTATTATCAAAAATGTCTGGAAATGGAGCAGATCGGTACTTACCAGTCTTACCGGCTCGTAAACATGCAAACAAAATGGCGACGAGAAAACGGCTCCTAAACATGTGCTATCTCAATATGACTCTTAAGAGAGTCAATATTACACCCCATTTGGGGTGTAATGACATTTTTCGAAAATGGGTCCTCAGGTAACCACCCAAAGGTGTCAAAATGAATATGACACCCACAGGTGTCAATTTGACACCCATAATGGTGTCAATTTGACACCTTTAGGGTGTCAAACTCAATATGACACTTAAAGAGAGTCAATATTACACCCATTTGGGGTGTAATGGTATTTTCGAAAATGGGTCCTCAGGTAACCACCCAAAGGTGTCAAAATGAATATGACACCCTAAGGTGTCATATTTTACACCCATAATGGTGTCAATTTGACACCTTTAGGTGGCCAACTGAGGACCCATTTTTTGACGCTTGTTTTAGTGTCAAAATGACACCAAATTATTTTTCAGTGTAGTATCCAATATCCTTTACTTACTGTTATAATATCTGCAATTAACCGGCTATTTCTGACCACATTTTGATCAATTGGTGGCCACCTTGGTAAATATTTTGACCATTTGAAGCGGGAATGTTATTGACCAATTGGAGGTAATTTTAATGGTCATTATGATGGCCATCTTACTAACATTTTATTGTAAAAATGGAGTCTATACCATTCAATCATACCTTGTCATATACTTAAAGAGTATGCAAATACGTTTACTGAGTAGATTAAAAGCTATACACTGAAAAATAATTTGGTGTCATTTTGACACTAAAACAAGCGTAAAAAATGGGTCCTCAGTTGGCCACCTAAAGGTGTCAAATTGACACCATTATGGGTGTTAAATATGACACCTTTGGGTGTCATATTCATTTTGACACCTTTGGGTGGTTACCTGAGGACCCATTTTCGAAAATGCCATTACACCCCAAATGGGGTGTAATATTGACTCTCTTAAGTGTCATATTGAGTTTGACACCCTAAAGGTGTCAAATTGACACCATTATGGGTGTCAAATTGACACCATTATGGGTGTCAAATTGACACCATTATGGGTGTCCAATTGACACCTTTGGGTGTCATATTCATTTTGACACCTTTGGGTGGTTACCTGAGGACCCATTTTCGAAAAATGTCATTACACCCCAAATGGGGTGTAATATTGACTCTCTTAAGAGTCATATTGAGATAGCACATGTTTAGGAGCCGTTTTCTCGTCGCCATTTTGTTTGCATGTTACGAGCCGGTAAGACTGGTAAGTACCGATCTGCTCCATTTCCAGACATTTTTGATAATAATTATGATACAATTAGCGTAATGTAAGACGTCCGTATGAAAAAGATGACCACTGAGCCAGATAAATCGGGCTACATGTATGTAATGTTGCACATATCATCGTATGCATGCATGACGAACACACACATAGTACTAGTAGGTCCATGCACTGACACACAGTCCAACAAAATGCTAGTCTCTGACTATGAAATTGTAATTTATTTTATCAGTTAGTTGGCGCAATATTAAACAACATGAACAAGGCTTACATTACGCTACTTGTATCATAATTATTATCAAAAATGTCTGGAAATGGAGCAGATCGGTACTTACCAGTCTTACCGGCTCGTAACATGCAAACAAAATGGCGACGAGAAAACGCATGCGTTGATTGATAGACGCCCAATTTGGTGTCAGAATTACACCAATTGGTGTCAGAATTACACCAATTTGGTGTCAGAATTACACCAGTTGGTGTCAGAATTACACCAATTGGTGTCAGAATTACACCAATTGGTGTCAGAATTACACCAATTGGTGTCAGAATTACACCAATTGGTGTCAGAATTACACCAATTGGTGTCATGCTGCTTCGACGCCTCTAAAAACCGTGAGCTTTCCCGCCAACTATTGACGCCCTTGGAGTTATTTCAATTAATCTGATCTGACACCAGTTTTGGTGTAAATCACTAAATGATCACTGAAAGGTGTCCGTCGGACACTTAACGGTGTCACCGTAAATTATGTGCAAACCCATATCATTGACGATTACACCAGTTTTGGAGTCAAAATAACGCCTTTGTAAGTGTCATATACAGTTGACTCCAAGAAGGCGTCGCTGTGACACCAATTTATTTTTCAGTGTAGATATAATAATGTATTAATAATGTAACACTTAAACAATGAACTAATACTGCTCTTAACTTATTTTAACCTTATGCAGCAATCCGGATATTTTATAAATACTCAAACTAGATAAACAGCCCAAGACTTTATCATATATAATAGTGGATGTTGTCCCATTAGATTTGGGGTATTGGTGTTATACAGTATGGTCATTTACAATACAAAACAATTGATTTATATAGGTCATTTAGCATCAACTTCAACCATCTGGAAGCCATTTTGGAAAGTGATACCGAATCAAAATTGTCACAGAGGGGGGTCTTATACAACTAAAAGCAATAGCTTAGCAGTTGAGAACATAATACTAAATTGTATTTGGCGAATGCGATGCAATAGTATACACTCTTATAGACTATTTTCATATTGACAACGGCCATTATGGCAGCCATTTTGGACTTAAAGCATGTGATTACAAAGCAACAAATCTGGATATGAATTACTAGTGGTCTAATACATACATTTTGGTTGATATCATCCCATTTTATGGATTTTCACAATATTTAGAGCCATTTGGGGCCATGTTGGCGGCCATTTCAAGTATGTTAACAAAGCCAACATATTGGATATTAGTTACTAGTGGTCTAACATACATTCCATTGTTAAAACTATACTCTGATAATTCATGTTGGTTGATATATGCCATTTTATGTAATTTTACAATATTTGGCGGCCATCTTGGATTTTGGTATGTTAACAAAGCAAAACTACTGGATATGAGTCTCTAGTTGTCTAATACATACATCCCACTATTACAACTATACTTTCACCACATATTTTGATTGCTATATTTCATTTTATGAAATTTGACCAGTTTTGGCGGCCATTTTGGACGCCATCTTGAATAACACGAATTTTTTGTCGGTAACATCCTGACTATGTGTTGGACCATGAAAAGAGTCTTCAAAGATGGTTTGGGGGAGTCCTGGGTGGTGGGGGTGCACGGTAACCCCTGTATATACCCGACTAATATGGCTAAATGTACCCATATATTGTTATGCAAATTAGCATTTTTTCCCCAACTTCAGATGTTATCGATTTTTAATATAATGTTTGGAAGGGCATTTTGAAACAATTACAACAAAAACCATTTATGTTGCAATTTTGTCTAGGTCAAACCGTACATGTCCTAGGCTATAATGAACGTATGGATAATACTGGATTCAAATAGCGCGCTTACTTAAATAATGAGGCCGTGCTACAAATTAAACTGAATGATAATAATCGATTGGCGATTGACTAAACAATATCCGCATCGGATCTTGTATACAGCGATGAATAGCTGTACCGTGCTTCTTATCTCTTTAGGTATATTAGTCTCAGATGCTAATGTAAATATCAGCCAATCGATATGACAATGGGACCCTTGCACGCGCTATTCAATCCTGCTGCTTAGCAGACTAAATATGCGCGCCAACTACAAATACATGGAGTGCATAGGAATGTACATGCCCCTATAGTTTACCGTGAGACTGTGCATAGCTGTACATTGCTGTACATCCCTTACTAAAGGTCAAATCTAAAGGTATACCTTTTTTTACTTTTTTAACACATTATTTGGCTGGTAAATACCACATATTTGATATCAATGGAAAGCTTGAAACACATTTTATCAGCTACAATAACTTATTCTGTGATTAAAACTACTCTCTTTGAGAAATGCCATCTGCAAGTACGAAGTTTCACGTATTTCGCATGACATCAGTGTTCCCCACCTTACTGACCTTTTAAAAGGTATGCTATCCCCAAAGTATGCAAGATAGCCGGTAGCCTTAGTCCCACTCTTCAAAGTGTTATGCATTTTATGGATGAAATGTCCGGCATTTTTTCATAAAAAAGCCACCAAGAAATTGTATGTTTTCCCATAGCGTTACACTCAAATTACCCGGATGTGGCAATCAACGGTAACATTATTACCATTTCTCGACTATTGAGGGCAGTGCGTATAACTATAGGAAAAACATAAGAACGTAACCTATGTGGGTCATGATTATCAGGTCCAGACTCATTTACATTTAGACATAAAAACCTTCTTTATTGGTAAACATGGTAGGTCTAAGGGCGAAAAGCACCCCTTATCACCTTTGCACACTATCTACGGTTCAATTCAAAACAAAGATGGAGTGGTGTGGCACGCACCAACGGATCTGTAAATAAAACACCTGGTGGCTAATCGGAAGAAACTGGTCGAGGACTAGCTCTGAATCATAGCTAGCCTATATAATGCATGCGAGCTATGGAATAAAAGCATGACATGATTCGGATATGTTTATCAATATTTTTGTGAATGAAACTTTTGCTTCAGATGTCATATTTAATGTTCAAGTAATACATTGGTTAAATATCTCGACCTGGTTTTTTTTTCTATTTAAAAAAAGACTGACTTGAATTTCGATCGCCCTATTCCCCGCTACAGTAAAACTCTTAGCAGTGGCGTATCCAGGGGGCCCAGCAGGCACCCCCCCCCCCCCCCCCCCCCCCACATTGGAAAAAAAAGAGTTTTAAAAGGAGGAGGAGGAAGAGGAGAAGAAGGAGGAAGAGGGAGGAGGAAGGGTATGGACATATGCGGCGTAAATGGGGGTTACGGGTCACGTCCCATAATTTTAATATGAGGGACGTCAAAAAGGTTATAAACAAGACCTTTTTAGTGTTAAATGCCAATTTTTGCGCGCTTTGCAAGTATTAGTTTCAATGTTTCATTATTCAAGAACGTTTTTCTGGACTGGTTTTTTTTGCTCGATTCGCGCTTACTTTTTCAACATGTTTCAACATTATAATGGGTCTCAAAACACACCAAATATTCTAAATATTATGTGGGGACGTTAAAAACGTCATACTGGACCATTTAAATGTTATTAATGTCAATGTTTGCGTACATCGCGCGCAATAGTTTGAATATTTCATTATTCAAACTTAACAAGATGGCATTGCAGGACAGTTTCCCATGACCATTTTAGTTCAAAAACTGATTTTTTTTGCGCGCTCCGCGCGCATATTTTCTACACGTTTTAACATTATAATAGCCCTCAAACCATGCCAAATATTCTAAATATTTTGTTGGGGACGTTCAAAACGTCAAACTGGACCAATTTAAGTCTTAGAAATGTCAATTTTGCGTACTTCGCGCATTAGTTTCAATGTTTTGAAAATTTTGGGAGCTCCGCGCGAATATTTTCTCCAGGTTATAACATTATATTGGCCCTCAAACCCACCAAATATTCTTGATATGTGGGGGACGTTAAAAACATCATACTGGACCAGTTTTAATGCAAAAACCACACCAAAATTCTAAATATTATGTGGGGGACGTTATTATCAATTATCATACTGGACCATTAGTGTTAGAAATGCATTTTTTCCGCGCTTAATCTTGCGCGAGTGTTAATTTTAATATTTCATTATTTAAGCATAATAAGGTGGCTTCAGGATATTTTTCCATGACAATTTTGCGCGCTCCGCGCTCATATTTTCTATAGGTTTTAACAATATAATGGCCCTCAAACTATACCAAATATTCTAAATATTATGTGGGGGAGGTTAAAAACATCATACTGGACCATTTAAGTGTGAGAAATGCCAATGTTTGCGCGCTTCGCTCGTATTAATTTCAATTTTTCAATATTTAAGCTTAACAAGGTGGCTTCAGGACAGTTTTCCATGACTAATTTTAGTTCAAAAACTCACAAATGTTGTGCGCTCCGCGCGAATACATGTTTTAACATTATATTGACCCTCAAGCCACACCAAAAATCTAAATAGTATGTAGGGGGTGTTATTATCATACTGGAACATTACTGTTATTTGCGTGCTTTGCGCGCGCGCCTATTATTTTCCATATTTCATTATTTAAGCTTAACAAGATGGCTTCAGGACAGTTTTTATGACCATTTTAGTTCAAAAAAAATCTAAATTTTGCGCGCTCCACGCGCATGTTTTCTAGTATAATGGCCCTCAAACAACACCAAATACTCTAAATATTATGTGGGGACGTTAAAAACGTCATATATACTACCTTTTTAGTGTTAAAATCATAAAGTTTGCGCGATTCGCGCGTTAGGTTCAACGTTTCAATATTTAAGATCAACAAGATGGCTTCAGGCTTTTTGTTGACCCTCCATCAAAACAGTCCTGGATACGCCATTGACTCTTAGTAATACATTGAGTTCATTAAAGGGGCATTGAGAGATACGTATGGGCGTGCGCCCTCAATTATCCCGGAAATCAGTTTTTTTGCATCAAAGTAATAGTAATACTTAGGCCGCATACTAACTATAGCTACCATCTGAAACAGTTTACTAACATTCGCCGTTTATCATATAAAATGTCATGATTGTCTTAGTTTCGATATGATCATATCGAAACTCAGGTGCTGAGTTATGCATCGTTTTACTCACGGACTTTCGCGGCAAATCTCAACCCGGAAGTGCCGTTATTTGCATATTTTTGCATGAAGGCAATGTCGGAATTGTATGACATTTTGGATTTGGACTAGGCCTATGTTGATGATTATCTTTACGTTATTTGCTCATTTAGTATATCGATACATCTCTCAATGCCCCTTTAATGTTATTCGAGCATCCTCATTTTTGAGGAATTATTGAGGTGAATCGGCAGTGCCGACACTCAATGTGAATTTCGCGACTCGTGAGTACAGGGTGTCCCTAAAAAAATTGTGCACATGTTTGCGCAACTTGTTGACCATGAAGTCATAAAGTTTGGTTTAATATATTTATACATACGGAAAGGACTAAAAATACTCAGCTTTCAGATGCCGTTAATTTTATCTGATTTGGATTTATCAATCCTGAGATATACCCAATTTATCAAAGCTACCCAAAATCGATGTTGTGCCACTTTACAGTTTGAAAGGTTTACTCCTAAGATACAACTTCCACTTGTAGGATTGCTCTTCACTAGTGTTATGCAAAATAACATTTTTGGATTGAGATTGAATAGGTTTAAATAATAGAATGAGTGCCTGTGTATCCAAGCAGAACTGAATATAAAGATGTTTGTTACATGATTCGAACCAGTCCTTTTGACAATGTCTCACAAAATGTTTATTGGGCCTACATTTTCAAAACAAGACACAGACGTCCATATGGCTGGGTGAGGCTGAGGCCTCGATTTTCATTAGAATAGGGTGTTCATATGGTCTTAAAATATCATAAAACGAGAAGTCCAGCAGAAGTCACCAGAGAGTTGGCCATTCATTTCCCAAACACTCACGTACCATCTAGGAATACACCTATATAAAAAAGAGTATTGGAAATGCTTGGTAGATGGTACAAGCACCAATATGAATAAAGAACATTCTGGAAGACCAATATATGAAAAGTGGCAGGACACAGTAACACATTGATAACGTGCGGCGTGCACTTCAGAGGGATCCCAGAATAACTGCTCGTAGAAATCCCTTACCACATATTCCAAGGACATCATTTTTGTTCCTCAGCCTCTTTTAAACAATTCTGGTCAAATGCCCGGCCCAATGCTTCAAGGCGATTGATGCCCATGGATAGACCAATGTTAGTATCGTGTTGACGCTCATAATCATTCTTTCTCTAAACTGGGTATATTTCAGAATTGACAAATCCAAATCAGATAAAATAAACGGCATCTGGAAGCTAAGTGTTTTCCCTTTCCGTGTGTTGAAATACATTACACCAAACTTTAGGACTTTATGGTCAACAAGTTGCGCAAACATGTGTACAATATTTTAGGGACACCCTGTATATGGAGGGTGGTGGTACACTAACTTGCACTACGGTACCGATTGGGACTATAACGTAAAACTATGCTTCATTTCGTAGTCGAGGACTAGCTCTGAGCCATAGCTCTCTCTCCCATCCCTCTCCCCCCTCTCTTTCTCACCCTCACCCTCTCTCTCTCTCCCTCTCTCTCTCTCCCCCTCTCTCTCTCTCTGACTCTGAGAGCTATGAAATGCGTCGGAATCTCGAGTCGGCAACTCGGCATCAGATTTGGCATTTCAACTATTCTGAATAAAATTTGTCAACTGTTGCTTCAAAAATCATATTTATAATTTAGTGTCCATGGACTTTTTGTGCTAAGTTTTCACCTAGCCCCAATCGTGGCTTTACTATCGTTCATGCTTCACTATACTATACACTTGCACCAGGGAGGTGTAATAGGTAATAACATCTCTCTGGAACTGCTTGCACTAGCCCCAAATGGGGGCTTACTATCTTTCATGCTTCATTATACACTTGCACTACGGCGATGGGATTTCACTGAGTCGAGTAACCTGATGGTCACGATTTGGTTGCAGTTCAAAATATCACTTAATCGGCCTTATTTCTTTGTAAAAATTACTTACCAGTAACTGCTTCAGGGAATATATGTGATTGATACCAAACCAGATAATCCACCATTTTTGCAAACAAATTCAACGTAACACGGATCAAACGTGCTATGCGATAATGCGATGGGGTGTTTTATCATACTCCTTGGTGTTATTAAAAACTCGCGCCAAACTGATGATAAACCGTGAACACATAACTTCCGGGTTGTGACGGATGAGCGGCGGCAGCGGCATTTATCATAATTATCTGATCCCGTCCAGACGACGGTGGGCCACGCGAAACCTAAATTTTGAATTCGTATTGGAATAACACGTAATCGCGAATGTTAATCTTATCATTTTGAAAACTTCATAAGTACAGGAATTTGTTTCCAATCCAAAACCGGTGGAGTTGGCTAACCAACTCCCAATTCATTGTAAATGCTATTTTTAAAATTATTTTCATCGTTAACCGAGCGATGACTGTTAAAAATGTTTCAAAATGGTGCATTCCCGTTGCTATATTGGGTCGTCCGAGACGCGTAGCCAACGTCGTCTGATCCCGTCCGCAACTCGCCTTGGCGCCCTCATATGTCAATTGTGCCGAGAGAGCCTACTGAGGGGAGAGGTTCCAGAGGAACGTCACCGTGCAGTATAATTGTTCAGAACCCGATAGGGCTGAAGTGCTTAAAGGTTTCAGTTGCGATTGAAAAATACTGAGAGAAGAAGATCGTCGAATGCGAATTGGAAGATTGTTCCACAAATAAGTAGCTGCAGAGGCAAATGATCTACAGGCGCGTGCCCAGTGGGGCTCTGGAGGCTCAAGCCCCCCCCCCCCCCTCCCCCTCCCCCGGGTCCCCAGAGGGGAAATAAAAGAGAGGGGAGCAGTGGCGTAACCGGGGGGGCTGGCCCCACTTGGACCCTTGTTTAAAAAGGAGGAGGAGAAGGAGGAAGAGGAGAAGGAGGAAGAGGAGAAGAAGGAGGAAGAGGAGAGGAAGGAGAAGAGGAGAAGAAGGAGGAGAGAAGGAGGTAGAGGGAGGAGAGGGTATGGACATATGCGGAGTAAATGGGGGGGGGGGTTACGGGGTCACGTCCCCATAATTTTAATATGAGGGACGTCAAAAAGGTTATAAACAAGACCTTTTTAGTGTTAAAAATGCCAATTTTTGCGCGCTTTGCAAATATTAGTTTCATTGTTTCATTATTCAACGAGGGCTTCAGGAACGTTTTTCTGGACTGGGTTTTTTTGCTCGATTCGCGCTTACTTTTTCAACATGTTTCAACATTATAATGGGTCTCAAAACACACCAAATATTCTAAATATTATGTGGGGACGTTAAACACGTCATACTGGACCATTTAAATGTTATTAATGTCAATGTTTGCGTACTTCGCGCATTAGTTTCAATGTTTCATTAATCAAGCTTGACAAGATGGCTTCAGGACAGTTTTCAATGACCATATTAGTTTAAAAAGTCAAAATTTTGCGCGCTCAGCGCGAATATTTTCTCCAGGTTTTAACATTATATTGGCCTTCAAACCCACAAAATATTCTTAATATGTGGGGGACGTTAAAAACATCATACTGGACCAAAGTTTTAATGCAAAAACCACACCAAAATTCTAAATATTATGTGGGGGACGTTATTATCAATTAAAATACTGGACCATTAGTGTTAGAAATGCATTTTTTCCGCGCTTAATCTTGCGCGAGTGTTAATTTTAATATTTTATTATTTAAGCATAATAAGGTGGCTTCAGGACATTTTTCCATGACAATTTTGCGCGCTCCGCGCTCATATTCTACAGGTTTTAACAATATAATGGCCCTCAAACTATACAAAATATTCTAAATATTATGTGGGGAGATTAAAATCATCATACTGGACCATTTAAGTGTGAGAAATGCCAATTTTTGCGCGCTTCGCTCGTATTAATTACAATTTTTCAATATTTAAGGTGCCCAGTACCTTATTACTTACCAAAATATGGTATGTTCACATAATCATATGTAGCACTTCAGTTTTGCATTGAAACCCAACAAACCATACATTTTTGGAAAGAGTATGAACTGCCGGATACAAAAAACTGCAATTCAGAGATTTTGACCTTGAAATATGCTAATTAGGTCCCATTTTTAGTGAAAAAGTCAAAAATCATGAATTTCAATGTAGGATTTTCAAATTGTTGTAACTCCATTTAGATATATGCAATTACAGAGATTTTAAATTTAGCAGATGATATAATTGCTTCCTAAGAAATTAATGATGGGTTTTTATCAATTTCCCACAGGAAATATATAAACCAGCGTTTTGGGTAAAAAACAGAAAATAACATGATTTTTGTTAATAACTTTGCTTGTGGGGGTAATATTGAAAAAAGCCATCATTAATGTGTTCAACTAGTTGAGATAAACATTTCTGCCAAATTTAATCAAAATCCAATGATTAGTTTTCAAGTTATAACAATATTTTCCCAAAAATCCTTATTTTGAGAAAGACAGATTTTAGCAAAAACAAAATGGCCGCCGCATACAAAATGACCTTATAGCAATATATTGAATAAATTGCTGTAAAAATACCAAACAACACTCGTTTTTGGCAGTTTAAAGTTATTTTTACATTAACACAATGCACACTTACGAAATAAACATGTTCTGTTATTTATTACATGTAGCTTAAGTGGGGTTTTTTTTATTATAATGTTCCTATAGTTCAGTGTTTTTGTAGGAAAATGGTCAAACTTCAAATTGTAGTTGCCATTTTGTACCCCCTTTTTTAGGGGAAAAAAGGGGTTTTTTCTTCTTCTTTTTTTCTTTTCTCAATTTCCTTACATATCAAACTACCCATTTAAACAATAATTTCATTTATATTTAGTTTTGGGTTGAATAGGCTACTGGGCACCTTAAGCTTAACAAGGTGGCTTCAGGACAGTTTTCCCTGACTAATTTTAGCCTTCAAAAACTTTAAAATTGCGTGCGCTCCGCGCGAATACATGTTTTAAACACAACATTACTGTTAGAAATGCAATTTTGCCTATTATTTTCCATATTTCATTATTTAAGCTTAATAAGATGGCTTCAGGACAGCTTTTATGACAAAAAATCTTAAATTTTGCGTGCTTCACGCGCATGTTTTCTAGTATAATGGCCCTCAAACCACACCAAATACTCTAAATATTATGTGGGGACGTTAAAAACGTCACACTACCTTTATAGTGTTAAAATCACAAAGTTTGCGCGATTCGCGCGTATTAGGTTCAACGTTTCAATATTTAAGATCAACAAGATGGCTTCAGGCTTTTTGTTGGCCCTTCATCAAAACAGTCCTGGATACGCCATTGACTCTTAGTAATACATTGAGTTCATTAAAGGGGAATTGAGAGATACGTATGGGCGTGCGCCCTCAATTATCCCGGAAATCAGTTTTTTTGCATCAAAGTAATACTTAGGCCGCATACTAACTATAGCTACCATCTGAAACAGTTTACTAACATTCGCCGTTTATCATATAAAATGTCATGATTGTCTTAGTTTCGATATAATCATATCGAAACTCAGGTGCTGAATTCGGAAGTTATGCATCGTTTACTCACGGACTTTCGCGGCAAATCTCAACCCGGAAGTGCCGTTATTTGCTTATTTTTGCATGAAGGCAATGTCGGAATTATGACATTTTGGATTTGGACTAGGCCTATGTTGATGATTATCTTTACGTTATTTGCTCATTTAGTATATCGATACATCTCTCAATCCCCCTTTAATGTTATTCGAGCATCCTCATTTGGGGAACTATTTATGTGAATCGGCAGTGCCGACACTCGATGTGAATTTCGCGACTCGTGAGTATATGGAGGGTGGTGGTACACTAACTTGCACTACGGTACCGATTGGGACTATAACGTAAAACTATGCTTCATTTCGTAGTCGGGGACTAGCTCTGAGCATAGCTCTCTCTCCCCTCCCTCTCCCCCCCCCCCCCCCTCTCTCTCTCTTCCCCCTCTCCCTCCCTCCCCCTCTCTCTCCCCCTCTCCCCCTCTCTCTCTCTCTCTCTCTCTCTCTCTCTCTCTCTCCCACTCTCTCTCTCTCTCTGACTCTGAGAGCTATGAAATGCGCCGGAATCTCGAGTCGGCAACTCGGCATCAGATTTGGCATTTCAACTATTCTGAATAAATTTTGTCAACTGTTGCTTCAAAAATCATATTTATAATTTAGTGTCCATGGACTTTCTGTGCTAGTTTTCACCTAGCCCCAATCGTGGCTTTACTATCGTTCATGCTTCACTATACTATGCACTTGCACTAGGGAGGTGTAATAGGTAATAACATCTCTCTGGAGCTGCTTGCACTAGCCCCAAATGGGGGCTTACTATCTTTCATGCTTCATTACACACTTGCACTACGGTACCGATGGGATTTCACCAGCAGTAGAGTCGAGTAACCTGATGGTCACGATTTTGGTTGCAGTTCAAAATTACACTTAGTTTGTAAAATTACTTACCAGTAAATGCTTCAGGGGATATGTGATTGATACCAAACCTCAGATAATCCACCATTTTTGCAAACAAATTCAACAGAACACGGATCAAACGTGCTATGCGACAATGCGATGAGGTGTTATTACTCCTTGGTGTTATTAAAAACTCGCGCCAATCTAATAAA
>CM069447.1:23653293-23727500 GCA_035610835.1 Ophiura sarsii
GAGCTTTGCTCTAAAAGATCAGTTCTCCTTTTGGACCGGTTTTATGACACAATGAAGAACGTTGACCTCTAAAACATTTCTGAGCCTTGATTTCTGAGCCTTGTACTGGAAATCTGGGTGTGATGGCCCTTGGCATGAACTCTGACCCTACTTGAAATCAGGCCTGGAAATAGCACCCGCCTACCTGCTCATAGCGGGTAATTTTTGCGCTGGGCGGGTGAAGATACAAAAAGTGCCCGCCCAACTGGCGGTAAAAATTTTCAAACTTGCAGTGCAAAGGAGGTGGAATTTCTGTTGGGCAGGTATTTTTGGGAGTTACCTGCCCGACTGGCTGGTTGAAAAAAATCTGTCATCCCTGCTTAAAATCTTAGCCCTCTGGGGACTTTCTTTCGGGAGATCCATTAGAGGGTTGGTAGAATAAACAGTGCAAGTGCTGGGCCGCTTGGTTCTGGGCCTCTCAGGGCCGGTTACTCACTTGTGTAAAGCATTTTTTCGGGCCGTTTTGGACTCAAACTTCTCCTACCCCCCCCCCCCCCCCCCCCCCCCCCCCCCCCCCCCCCCCCCCCCACTTACGTTTACGGGGCAACCTTTTACGAAAATTTGAAAAACACTGACATGGTCAAAAAGGGCCGCTTTAATAATTTTGCCATGGCCGCTTTCAGGACCCAGTCCGCCCCTGATCATTGATAATTTTTAAACAAATCTGACAAGATTTACTAAATAAACTACTTGCATTTATATATATGCTTTCTGCTGCCAGGGTCTCGAAGCTGTACGTTTCCTTGGTGAGAAGAATTTCGATGTGACGCTGTTGCTTGTTTGCATCGTTTTGGGGATGAGACTGTCATACAACGTCAAGATCTAAAAAAACACAAACAAGATGTATTAAATGCAAGAAATAAACAGTAAATAAATAATACTTTTTGGGGGGGGGGGGGGGGGCAATAATAGCCTAACCTTTTTCCCCACCCCAATTTTTGTCTGTATCCTCACCCCCATTTTTGTTGGTGTCCCCCACCCCACAAAAGAAATTGTTCTTACTCCCCGTTTGCCACCAAATGTCGATGCTGGTTGACGCCCCTGTCTTGTGTGCGTTTCAACCAGCAAACGTAAACACACAACAGATTCTAAATCTAACCGTGGACCTTTTGCCAACTGTGGACCCGTCCACATTTCCAAACTAGGTGCATGGGGGCTGCAATTAAACACAAAATTGCATTTAAGAGAACGTTTAAATAAGGTCCTCAGTCACAGGTACCAAATATACCGTCCTAATACCGTCCGCGGTTGGTAATTTTGTAACAAAATAAAATTGCACGTAGGGGTGGGTATGGATGCGGTCAGGATACTATTAATTTTGGGATAGGAAAGTCCTATACTAACGTAGCCTACGTAGCGAAAACGAACCCTTTTGCATATTTGAATAAATTATGGTAATCGTCCGGAATGCGTCCGTGACCGGCGTTTAACGCGTTTTTAAACGCGTTAATTAAAAACAATGTTTAACCAGGTTTAACGGAATTGTTAGTCAGCATAGGTTTGGGGGCGCTGTAGATTTACACAGACGACGGTGGCCACGCGAAACCTACATTTTGAATTCGTAGTGAATAACACGTAATCGCGAATATTAAACTTATCATTTTGACAAATTCATCATAATTAGAAGAATTTTTATCGTTAACCGGGCGATGACTGTTAAAAATAATTCAAAATGGTGCCCTCCCGTTGCCATATTGGGTCGTCTGAGAGACGCGTGGCCAGCGTCGCGTCGTCTGCTACAATTACGCCTTATCGGTAGAACAGCGCCACCAATTCTATGCTGACTAAGTTCAATTTAAAAGTGGACCCGATCGGCAAACTCAGTGGCATACCCCTGATGCGGTCTAATCGGTATCTTACCAGGGATACTATTAATTTTGGGATAGGAAAGTCGTATACTAAACGTACGTAGCGAAAACGGTCCTTTTGAATATTTGAATAAATTATGATAATCGTCTGGAATGCATCGGTGACCGGCGTGTTAGTCAGCATAGAATTGGTGGCGCTATGCACGCGGTAGATTTACACACAGCTTGCTGTCAAAAAATGATACTGACACTGGAGTTGGTTATCCAACTCCAGCGGTTTTTGGATGAAATAATTTAGTTCCAACGTGTGATTAATTTTATGGGGTCATATAATCAAAATCCCGGGCAAAATCCATTGTTACATTGAAAGTAATGGAAATTCAAAATTAACGACCGCGGCCGTTCGTGTCTACCATCGTCTGCTACAATCACGGCTTATCAGTATAGCGCCATCAATTCTATGCTGACTAAAACTTTAATTTAAAAGTGGACCCGATCGGCAAGCTGAGAGGCATACCCCCTGATCTTACCTGATGCCTGCCTGACGTTATCCAACGTTGACAAGGGTAGTGCGCAAGCTTGTCATTTTGACCGTCCGTGTTGTCAGCTCCGGGAAACTTTTTCTCGATTGTGATCAGATCAATGAACCATCGTAGATCAGTTTTGTTCGCCATCCTCTCAATCCACACTTCAACGTTTTGTACGTCTTTTATTGTCGACGTGATCTCAAGCTTGACTTTAGTTCCTTTGAATATCGATGCGCGGACCGTGTGATGTTCTGTTTCCGGTACATCCGCATCCTTGCCATAAAGCCGTATGCACACTTCAGCTTGCTTTCTTTTAACATTTTGGCGTTCAACATTGCCCGTGTAAAACCAAATGGTGTAACTAAACTCTGTTGAAGAACATAATTATTATATATTGAAATAATATTAGACCGTTAGAGAGGAGCACCCCCTTTTTGCAAGTTGTTTTTGTTTGTTTGCTTGTTTGATGGGAGGGAGGGGGTGTTTGTTTGATTGGTTGTTTGTTGGGGGTGTTTGTTTGTTTGTTTGTTTGTTTGTTTATGGGGTTTCTATCAACCCTTTTCACTTAACCTCAGATAAACTTGTCAGGACATGTATCGACCCATTCTCAACAACTCTGATGTTTCCAGTTTTGCAAGCCATGACATAATTGCCCGCTTAGGAGCGCTATTAATTCGGTCTGGTAAACCTATTGTTATCAATTGCTACGAGAGGATTGCCCAGTGCGCGTGTACAACCTGGCAATCATATTTAAAATTCGGGGCGTGTACGAGCGGTACTACTTGCTAACTGCATGGGTGAGTTTCCATTATGTTGCAGCCGGTTGGTTGCACACGAGAATAATGTCATAAAGCAACCAGCTTTGATGGAAGGCGAATATTTAAATTTGGTACAGGTTTTTTAGGACACAAATTTACATGAATTTATAGCGCTGCTAAGCGGGCCTTGTAGCCTGATGGGATCTTGATTAACAATCATCCTGGCACAATACATGGCAGATGAAATTCAATACCCAAAAATGCTATGTTCTCAACTCGTAATGGTGATTTTGTTCACTGTTAACTAAAAAAAAGAACTAAAAAGTGCCCTAATCATCCCTTTTTTTTCAAAAGTTAGGACGAGAAACTAGTTTTTTTTTTTATTTGGCCTTACTTCCATTTTTTTCTAATTTTCATTTCATTCAGCCAGCATGCTTATATAAGCTGGCCCGAGCATTTTGCTTGAGCCTGGTCAAGCGTGTGTCTGTACGGACCGACCACCGTTTAAACAAAGGAAAGGGACAGAAAGGAGAAAGGAAGACAGGCAAATTATTAGTTGGAAAATTGCAGTTGTTCACGCCGGTATGGGAACGCAACGCTTCTACCCACAAAATGTCCATGTAAATAAATAAAGCAGACGACACAAACAGAGTCACCAACAATGTGACAATCACCAAAGTTAAGTAGCTTCAGATCGGCAAGTTGGGTCTTAGTTTAACTATGGACTCATCAGTCGACAGTAGCGTATCTCCCGGGGGTCAGGGGGGGGGGGGGGCAGAGTGCCCCCAGACGGGTTTGACCGGGAAGGCCAGCTCAAACTACCGGGCTAAAAAAGATCGGGAGAAGGGAAGAAGAGAGGAAGAAGGGAAGAAGTTAAAAGGGAAAAGGAAAGAGAAAATCTATGGGATTTACTTAATTCCCATCTAAATGACAACTTTGCCCCTTGCCCAGTTTGATGACGGGCTATTGAGTATACAAAATGGCAAACGTTCTCATTTGTCCAGGAATATCATTATAGAAGCCCGTTTGAAAGAAAAAATGTACCTTAATAATAGCCAGATTCGTGTAGATATGTTGTTAAAAGTTCGCGCGCTGCGCGCGCACCAACTTTAGGATGCAACGTCATTCGCTAGAATAAACAAACCAACTGCGCGCGCAATTGTTTAACTTAATAGGGTCGAACTGGTGTTCACCGGGTAAAAATACCCTTTATCCCCCTGAAAAAGACCCCAGATACGCCACTGGTCGGATCCAGGATTTTGTATAAACTATAACGGAAGTCAGGGGCGGATCCAGGGGATGCTGCGGTGGCTGCAGCACCCCGGGGTATGAAGAAGAAAAAAGAAGAAAAAAGGGGAGAAAGAAAAAGGAAAGGGGGGGGGGGGGGGGGAAAGGAAAGGTGACAAAAAAGGAAAGATAAGAGAAGAAAAGGAAACGGTAAAGAAAGGCAATATTGGGCTATAGAACAAGAAAAGGGCCTGATCAATTGCATTTTTGGGGGATCGTCTTTTCACAGCACCCCGGGGTGTGACCATCCTGTATGCGCCCTTGACGGAAGTAGTGCGGTTGGTTTAATTTAACGACATTATCTACGAGGGTCATTCAATAAGGTTCTACCTCCTACCTCATAACTTTTCTATTATACAAGCCAGTTGTATGAAATATTCCACAATTGAAGCTTTGAATCTCAGCTACAAACTTATAGTAGATTGGTCTGAAAACTCATTTTACTTTTCTTGATATGCAGAAAGAAAGAAAAAACTTCCATTCTGTGCGACGGAAACGAGTAAAATCAGCCAAATGTCTCCTAAGTGCTATTCATTTGGCCAATTCTAAGAGAAAAAATGTACCTATCGGTCAATTACAATCGTTCTAAGTTAAAAATATCTCTTCCACCGATTTAAAACAATACAAGTGACTTATTTCACGGCTGAAAATGCCCTCTAATCAGGGGCGTCATATGGGTGGGGGACTAGGGGACACGTCCCCCCCCCCCCCCCCACACTTTTCAAAGTGGGGGGACATAATAGCAGATGTCCCCCCCCCCCCCCCCCCACTTTTTTGAATAAACCTGAGGCTGAAAGTGTCTAATTATGATGATGATGAGTGATGATGATGCCCCCTCAAAAGAAGCCATTTTTTGCGCGGATTAGTTTCAATGTTTAATTATTTAAACTTAACAACATGGTTTCAGGACCATTTTAGTGAAGAAAAAAAACAATTTTTGCCCGCTTCGTGCGAGTTGGCAATGTTTCTTTATTCAAGTTATACAAAGATGGCTTAAGGAACGTTTTTCTGGACCATTTTAGATTAAAAAAACTGACAGTTTAAACATTATGGCTCAGGAACATTTTTCTGGAGCTTTTTAGTGTTAAAATAGCCATATTTGTTCGCGCCTCGCTCGAAATGGTTTCAATGTTTATTCAGGCTTATAAGATATGTTTCAGGAACGTTTTCTGGACCATTTTTGCGCGTTTCGTGCGAATTGGTTTCATTATTTTATTTCAAGCTTAAACAAAATGGCTTCATAACGTTTTCCCGGACCATTTTAGTGTTAAATAACCATTTTTGCGCGCTACGCACAAATTATGTTCAATGTTTTATTATTCAAGCTTAACAGGATTGCTTCAGGAACGTTTTCAAGATCATTTCAGTGTAAAAAAAAACCCAATTTTTTGCTCGCTAATTTGAATGTTTTTTATTCAAGCTTAACAAGATGGCTTCAGGAACGGGTTTCTAGACCATTTTAGTGTTAAAATAACCAATTTTTGCGCGCTACGCGCATATTAGTTTCACTGTTTATTTATTATTCAAGCTTAACAAGATGGATTCAGGAACGTTTTTTTAAACATTTCTTTTTACAATAATTTTTTTTTCACGCTCAGCGGGAATTATTTTAACTACTTTGTTATTAAATTGGAACAAGATGGCTTCAAAAACGTTGTCTGTACCTTATTAGTATTAAAATAGTTATTTTTTGCGCGCTAGCAAATCAGCTTCACTGATTAATTATCAGTAAAGCGTAACAACATTTCTTCAGGAACGGTTTTTAAACCTACAATAGCCAATATGTTCGCGCTCCGCGCGAATCCTTTTAAATTTATGCGCTTTTCAAAACCCTTACGCCATGTTGCAAACCGAAATCTCGTGTGGCGACCCAAAATCTCGCCTCGAAATCTTATATTGTGCATGGTCACTTATCACTACTAGGGTTGCAAGGATATCGTTATATTTGTTATGGTCATGATACGAGATTTCGGGGCCGCAATACGAGATTTCGGGTCGCGATACGCGATGCGAGTCCGCGATACGAAATGAAACACGCGACACGAAATCTCGTATTGCGTGTCTCGCCCTCGAGTCACGTATCGCGGCCCGAAATCTCGTGATGCGTTTTTCGTATCTCGACCAGAAATTTCTCGTAAGAGATTTATACCGCAAAATGATACCCGAACTTCGCCTCAAAATCTTATCATGTGCATGGTCACTCATCACTACTAGGGATTCAAGGATTTCGTTATAGATTTCGTGGTCGTGATATGAGATTCTGGGCCGCAATACGTGATTTCGGGGCCGCAATACGTGATTTCAGGAGGCGATACGCGATGCGAGTGCGCGGTACGAAATATAACACGCGACACGAAATCTCGTATTGGGCGTGTCGCGCCCTCGAGTCGCGTATCGCGGCTCGAAATTTCGTGTCGCGTGTTTCGTATCTCGACCAGAAATTTCGCGTAAGAGATTTATACCGCAAAATGATACCCGAATTTCGCCTCAAAATCTTATAATGTGCATGGTCACTCATCACTACTAGGGTTTCAAGGATTTCGTTATAGATTTCGTGGTCGTGATATGAGATTTCGGGGCCGCAATACGTGATTTCAGGACGCGATACGCGATGCGAGTGCGCGGTACGAAATATAGCACGCGACACGAAATCTCGTATTGGCCGTGTCGCGCTCTCGAGTCGCGTATCGCGGCCCGAAATCTCGTGTCGCGTGTTTCGTATCTCGACCCAAAATTTCGCGTAAGAGTTTATACCGCTTAATCTCGGCTCGCGATATGAAACACATGAGACAAAATTTCGGGTCGCGATACGCGGCTTGAGGTGGAATCACGAAATGAAGCTTTGTATTTAACCGTTAGGTTGCCAAGTAGAACCACGCTCTTCGAGTGGTTAGCTGGTTGGGGATATGGGTGAGGGATGGGATGGGGATGAATGGACACTTTCTCACATAGACTCACGCAAGCGTCACGCAAGCTTCACGCATGGACACATCCGGTTGATAGGCTTTGAAAAACCAATATCACTCTAAACAAACATTAAAATGAAATGTTTGGTTGAAGTTCGAAAATCTATATAATACGGTAAGTATTTGAACTACATTCACGAATTGACCAATTGACCATGTGGGTGAATTACTTACTATTTTTGGGAATGGAATCGATAAAGCATCGTAAAAACAAGAGGTAAAGTTATTTGTGTTACCTGAGTTATGTCTCACCTTCCATAATGCATCGACTGACTGAAAGAAGAAAAAAATTATATAAAATTAAATCAGAGTTAAGGGAGTAAGGTTGTAGCAATAAAGCTAACATGGGGGAAACGTTAGATAAATAATGTGTGTGCCGTGCCCGGGGGCGAATTTATTAACCGTACACACTCACTGTATAAATGTGTTGCTGTACAATGTACATGTGCTATGCGCTTTACTCCGTCAGGTATCAAATGTTGTTTACGGTAACGAACATCGCTGCCCGGGGAACGATCCCAAGCCGTTGAGCCCGGAGTCGAGATAGTAACTAGTAACACCAAAAACATGATTTTTGTTGTTGAAATTGGTTAACAATTGGCTCCCAAAACAGCAAAAAACCGCTCAAATTTTGTTTAAAAATGTCGCTAGAATTGCACGATATTGTGTGCATGGTGGGCGCGTTGCCGCGTCATACGCACACACACCCATGCAGTATGGACCGGCAATCAATGGAGTAATGTTGTGACTTTACTGACTTAAAGCCACGGGAGATGGTTTAGGATTGGCCTAGGGTTTATAGTTAAAGGATAATGACTACGTATGAGTTGTTTAGAGGTAACAGTGAAGAATCAAAACATTTTTCATTTTGGAACCGAGTAATTTCATGAGGGGCGTAGCACCGAGGAAAATTCCGAGGTCCCAAAGTGAAATGATAAGATTCTTCACAGTTACCGACAAAACAACTGATCAAAGTCATTATCTGATTCAAAACCGTTAATTGAAATCGTCATTTTACGATACTGGACGGTACTTGTACTTCATTACTCATTATCGGCAATTTAACCATGCTTTACACATTACATATCGATCAATCCGATCGAAAATCGTGCAAGCGAACCAATCACACGTCGCGTAACTACTATACGTTGTGCAAATACGCCATGCGTTCGTGGCATTACGCGAATTGTTTTGGTGATCGAACTTGATACCAATTATACGCGGGTGACCAATGTTTACGCGGAGGTACTCGGTTGTCCGTTAGTAACCTGTGATTACTTGTGCGTAGCAGTAAATGACGGCATTTGATTGGGTCGCACGTTCATGAGGTTTTAAATGCGGTATAAGTACGGGTGGGGTTAATAAAACAACGTGGTTTGATGAAGGTAGGGTTAATGAAGTAATGTGGTGTAATCTAAGGGACCAGGGGTCAATGAAGTAATGTGGTTTGAGACGTAGGCGGTTAATAAAAGAATGTGGCATAACCATAGATTTATAAATCTATGGTGATAGCGCATGGGAGGACCATGAGGTAATGAAATAATGTGGTTTTATATAAGAATAAACTATGTGATATAGCTTGGGGGAAGGGTGTTAATGAAGTATGGTATAAGCTACGGAAGGGCTAATGACGGGAGATGCCGGGTAAGTAATGTAGTTTAAGCAGCGGGAGGGACAGGGGAATGAATTAATTTTCTTATGAAAGTATATTAGCTACGAAATATGGCATGGCGGTAGATTAATAATGTAGTAGGCGAAACTGCGTAATGCAACATACATTCTAGACTTAAATAGTGTTATTACGCTTTAATCGGTCATTGATTTCACTAGTAGTAGATCAAACACACATCTTCGCACATACCTTTGCAAATAAGCACCTGCCACACCGGAATGTTAGTTACGTAAGTTAACTAGTTGTTCGGTTGTCATAAAGCGTCTGCTATCACGTCCACAGCACCAGTTGTAAAGGATTGTTTTGGACTCACATAGATCAATTAATAAGCCTAGCCTGCTATATATGCAGTAGTCGACTATAACACGCCACGCCTACCATATCATAGGTGCGCCTCTATAGCTTCACAAAACGTCGACCTCGAAAAATCCAAACACGACACTGTCGACGAACTTTCACGAACTTTCATTTAGTACTTCAATAATTCACCGAAAGCCCTGAACACTTTCCACGCGTCTATTAGAAACCTTTTCCAATTGTCAAAGTGCATCACAAGGATTACTGAACCAAATACTAGGCATGTTTGTTACAATGCGTTCTGGTGCTACGTTCTGGTGCTATATCGTTATTTAAAATTCTCCAAAAGTAGCCGAAAACTTGCCACGAAATGCCATTTTGAGCTAAAAATGTGTGTGTTTTGTTAATGTTGCGTCGATTCTACAAAAAAGGTCTATTTTTTATTAACATGTGTTATGATCACTTTCTCTTATTGTTATTATCTGAAGAGTAAAATCCATTTATTTTGATTGCCGGACTACGATGTGATAACAGATGGGTTGGTACATTAGTTTGAGTAGTGCCGGTATACATTACTCAAGATATGGACATATAATATATTATTGAATAAATGTCCATCTTATTGCACCAATTTATTGCATTTTTTTGGAATATTGCCAATTTTTAGTCCCTTTGGAAATGTTTACGCCAATGTTTCTTGGAAATTATTTTAGCCTTGCTCACCTTGGATATAAAACAAGGCTGGTTTATTAGTCAATCGGAATTATTCCCAATTCAAATTACGCAACAACAAAACAGTTCCTGTACATGGCGGCTAAAAGATCGTAATCAGTAAAAACAAGGTCTTCTAAAAAACTGGCCTCGACGCCAAAGGATAACGATAGGGCTCAAGTTCAAAGTGATTATTTTAGTTTGCTGTTCACGTTCAGGTCAAAATTAAGGATTCCAAATGTTTTAATTATTTGAAATATTTTGATGAACAAGAACATGACATACATGTAGTTGTAAAATGATTAAAAGCGCAGTCCCATACCAGATGGGTTGTGACCACTTGTTCCAAAATGAAGAAAGTAATATCATATTATTAATAATTAATAATTAAAGTCGCCTCGTCCGTCTTTTGTATGAATCATGACCAAATTAATTTGTATCTTTCAACACGGAGTGAATGTTCTCGCCCGCCCGACAACAATTACAATACTACGTAGGTTTGCGAATTATAAGCACAAAAAATATATATCCAGGTTTTTTTTCAAGACATGAAATCGACGATTTACACATACGCGTATATTCTCAAAGAAAATGGTAACACTTGTTTACTATTTACTATCATTTTCGTTATCGACACGCACTGTGATCGCCACGAGAGCATGTTGATTTAGGATCAGCCCTTGGTGGTTGGTTGTGTCAGGGACTTTCCCTGGTTGTGTTAAATCTCAAGCTCGCTCCATCTCAGTGCACCCAGTGTCGGGCCCAGTGTATACCTGTGTATTCCCATGAATGCTAAATGTGTCCTTGGCACTGTTACCAAGGATAGTGAAATCCAATCACTTGTCGTTTACCACGTTAGGAGCTCTTCTATGCTCTTACGTACTAAAATAACACTGTTTTCGATTGGCAGTGGCGTAACCAGCGGAGGGGGGGCAGGGGGGGGCGGGAGCCCCCCCCCCCCCCACTTGGAACCCTTGCCCCCCCCCCCCCCCCCCCCCGCTTGCCCCCCCCCCCCAAATGAAATCAAGTACGGCTGTAAATGAAATTTACAAACAAAGTACACACCAAATCCCCCCAATAATGACATCGTGTCGGTTGAGACATCGTGTCGGTTGACATCGTGTCGGTTCATTTGACGAAAGGAATCATGGAATTATGATGGTCAAAAGTACACATATGAAAAATATTCGCGCGCTACGCGCGCATATGTCTTCCCAAAATGAAATAATCTTTGGTACAAGCTTGTTTAGAGCCAAAATGTAGCTCAATTGTCCAAAAAGTAGCTGTAAAATCGAAAATTTTCGCGCGCTACGCGAAAATCACTTTACTCAAAACAAATCTTACGAGCCCCCATTTCAAGTCACTGCCCCTTCTTGCCCCCCAAATGAAAAAGTCTAGTTATGCCACTGTCGATTGGATGTGAATATCGTTTATATCAGTCTATTGGCGTATTCAAGCCAATCATGAATCGTACATTTTGTAGCCAATCATTTATCACTTAACGCGAAACGTCGTCATGAGCGCTACAAACACCGATGTTACAAATTAATCGATTGGACGTGAATATCGTTTTTATTACTCAAGCCAATCATTGATCGTACTTATATGTTTGTTTGTTTATTTGTTATCCTTATTTCTCCGTTAGTTGTGATCAAAGTGGCGCCTAATTTGCATGAAAGATAGCGGAAATAACGGGAAGGGTGTTAAAGTTTATTTCAGTGAAATTGGTTAACAATTGGGTCCAAAACAGCAAAAAAACTCTCAGATTTGGCTCATAAATGCCACTAGAATTGAACAACATTGTGCGTTGAGCGTATTACCGCGTAATCATACCGTGCATGTTTGCGCAAGGGCTCACTGCCGCGGCACGCACTCCTACACATGGCGCAGCGAAGCCACACGGGAAATGGTTATAGGCCTGCAACAGTTGGTATGGGGTGTCGGGGTGTGTTGGGGTGTGTGTGTGGTGGGTGGGGGGCGTTGTAAAACCACGGGAAATGGTTTAGGATAGGTCTAGGGTTATAATGGTACAAGTAGCGTGTTGCGGGGGTTAATGAAGCAACCTGATTTCTTTACTTTAAGTTGGCATGCCAAACAATTTAAGGGACCGAGGGTTAATAAAGTAGCCACGGGGAAAGGGTTTAGCGAGGGTTGTTGTGATTATAAATCAACCTGGTTTGGGTGTGTGTATGGGGGGGTGGTAAAACCACGGTAAATGTTTTAGAATAGGGTTAAGAGTTAATGTTAAGTAGCCACGGGAAATGGTTAGGAGGGTTATGATTAAAAATCCACTCGCAGTATGTTTGTGTGTGTGGGGTGGGGGGGGGGGGGGTTGGTTGGTGGGGGTGTAGGGGAGGGGGTTTATGTGGTTTTAAAAGTACCGAGTGTTAACTTGATACGGTTTGAGAGGCAGGGGTTAATAAAGTAGCCGCGGTAAATGGAGGGATGTGGTTATAAATCAACCTGATTTCTTTTTGGGGGGTTGGGGGTTGTAGTGGGTTTATAATCACGGCTGTTTGATCCCACATAATGTGTCCGTTTTATTCTGAGAACACCGTAACTTGCTGGCCCGGTTCTGGTTTTAACTTATTCAAGTACCTGAATATACTGGTCATCTTTTGTAGACATTTCCAGAACATTTTGTTGGTCCATTTCTGAGAAATAGTGCTTTGCATATTATTATTTACTATAATAGCGCCCTCATCGGCCAAATTTCCCATAGAGTTACATGTAAAATGTGTGTAAAGTAGAAAATGCCGATAATTTAAAAATGGCTCGAACAATTTTCGTGAAATTTTTACCGTATACTCGTATTCATTAGCGCTACCTAAATCAGGTCAAACCCTAACTGGGCCACTGTGTTATCTTTTTTTATTCTATAATTTTAATTATAAATCGGACAGTCAAACAGCCGTGTAATGCCTTTAGGAGGGATATGGTTATAAATCAACCTGGTCTGGGGGTGGTAGGGGGTTTATGTGGTTTCAGAGGTAGGTAATGTGGCATAACCATCTAGCGGGGACCCGAGCGTAGCGAGGGTACGCCGCTAGTAATAATAACAATACATTTATATAGCGCCGCGCCGTCTATCTAGGCAGCCTATTCCGAGGCGCTGTAGCCCATTATTATTACGATGCCGTTAGGAAATCGTCACAATCATTTCGCTTCACGTATATTGTGGCAACTGGCTATATAAGTGCTCAACCATATCAGTACTTGGTTTGTAATATCACCCTTAAGAGCTACCCAATCTCGCTTGGGTGAATGAGGCAATTGAGTGAGACTAAGTATCTTGCCCAAGGACACAGATATGTTATCCCTAGTTGGGCTAGAACTCACAACCTCATGATCATGAGTCCAGCGCTCAGGCTGTTCCGCTGGACCACACATGCTCTTGCATGTTATACGTGTCTGCGTCTTTATATCACTTAAGTTATTCTTGAGTTGGGTGAGGCAGAGGTTTATTTACTCATCAGTGGACCAATGTTTTTTCGCTTGGATAGTGGGTGAATTTTTTTTTTCCCAAAAAAGGTTTTTTTCTTCAAAAAAATGCCCCCCCCCCCCCCCTTGATATCGAGTATCTAATGATGCGTTCCTTAGAGCCAAACCGCGCGATCTTTGCCTGTCGCGCGTTAGACTTGTAAAATTATATATTTATTTTTATTTTTTTTATTTTTTTTATTTCTCTCTTGACAGCATAAACACAGCACTGTCATTTACTCAGTAACCTTACGCTACATACATCTTTACATGGGTATTGACAAACATGGAAATGAAACTTATCCTGTGCAGAGACTTTGCCATTTATGCCATTTTTCCAGAAATGTATTCATGTCTGAATTGCACGTGGCTTGGTATTTTAGAATATTGTAATAATACTTAAATTCGTGTTTGAAAGTGTCTAAACCTGGCTGTTTTTCTGTCATCGTTGCTCTATAAATATGGAATTTCGCCATTGTTATTATTAATGTTAGGGTGAAATCCAAATTTGATCCAAAAAGTATTGTTAATGGATTCATATTCAAGTCCACATTTGTTTGACCTTTAACCCACCTTTTAAAGATATTCCAGAATGATTTTGAGATTTTAGAAGTTATGAAAAGATGCGTAATTGTTTCTGAGTTTTCTTTACAAAAAATCATCTCCTCTAATATTACATTTTAGCAAAAGACTATTCGTTCCTAAAATACTTTCATTGATTCTATTTGGAACCATCTATACTTTGTGTCATCGGAAAACTTAAAATTTAAAAGACATATATTATATCCCTATTTTCTATACCAAAGTCTAATTCCCACTTATTAATGGATTGTTTCATTTTCTTTGATTCTATAAAGACTTTGTAGAATAAAGTACAACCTTTACGCTGTTTGAACAGTAGTTCCACATTACTAGGTCTAAATGGTGATACTAGTTTCGACCCATTGAATTGACTGATATTGAAGTTTGACTTAATTGCTCTTACAATACCATTATACTCTAGGAAATTGGTTTTCACTTGATGAATTTCTTCCAACTCGTCTTTTGACATAAAAAGTCCCATTTACTTTCAGTAAATCATTGATAAAAATAACTCCCTTTCCTTCCAATGAACATAGTTTATCGATTTACCTCCAATCTTTATTTTGTCATTCCACCACAAGTATTGCTTTGCAATGCGATTGAAGTCTAACACACCGTTGTTAACAATACATATCAAAGATGACCAAGAGAATCGAGTATCATACCAGAACTTATTGTCTATCTTATTTTTGTTGCATTCAATTGTAATAAACCTGTACAACAAATATCGTCTTTTTTGGCATTTAAACATAATCTATACAATTTTATCCAACTTTTTTCACCTTGCAAAACCCTTCGAATCCAATTTATTTTCAATGCATTTATACGAGATTCCACATCTGGCATTTTAACACCCCCGTTCTCATAATTTAGCACAAACTGAGATCTTTTTATTCTGTCTGGCTTGCCACCCCATACATATTTAAAGATTACATTATTAACCGTGTTAATGAAATCTTTGTTCGGGTTTGGAAGCATTTGAGCAACATAACTTAACTTAGGTAGGACCAATGATTTTACCACTACAACACGACCCAAAACAGATAGATTCCTTTTTTTCCAACTTAAAATCATTTTTTTCATCAATTTAAGTGACTTATCATAGTTCTGTTCAACCATTTGTGTCAAATCAGCATTACAAGAAATTCCTTAAAAAAAAAATTAAAAAAATTCCATCAAAATTCCAGGATATCTTGACATTTTCACACATGTTTGCAGTTCTGTTTTGACCCAATCACCCAATCCATACTGCTACTGTTTTATCTATATTTATTTTTAAACCAGACTTGTAAAATTATACTTTCATTTACAAATTATATAGCCTACAACACATGTACAAGTTGGTTAAGCATCGACCCTCAGCCTTGGACACGATCATTACCTGTTTTAACAGGTTTAAAACCAGTCGTATCAGTCACATAGGAAAGGAAGGCTGTTTAGGCTATTACATTCATCCGTTTTAGCTCGTATTCATCATTACACCTTCAATATTTCCTACTCTAAGTACGACGCCCTTTCAGGGTTAGATACTTTTGTTTTCTTTTTTCTTTACCATCGGTGGCGATGTCACGTCAAATGACCATGATAATAAGTTATAAGTATAAGACGATGCCTATCCTCCGCAGAATAGGCCTACTATAGTTCAATCAGTTCCAAATTGGAGAGAAATATCCGGTTTTTATCTATCCGCGCGCAAAAGTAAGCGTATAAGCGTGATTTTGGCATACGCTATACACTGACACTGCGACCCATATTTCGCTATGCTAGCGTTTTGCGCGCGACGTTCTTCTGAATTCATTCGCCACTGTAAACAGGTTTAGCCATTTTGGAACTGACACTGACTGAACTTTACTTGATTGGTGTGTGTATCCGGTGCATGATCATGGTGATGCGACGGAATATTTCCTGTTTTCAAGTACAAAACTGATTCAAGGTGAATTTTCTTTCTAATCTCGGTTGTGTCATGCCCAAAATCATTGGTATCTACTGGAAATTACCAATGAGCTCTGATATCTGATGAGTGCACACCACCAAATAATATTTTGCATTCTGGCAATACCCAGTAGTGTTTTGCACACGCTGTGATATGTTTGAGGCTGCTGCGCCCTCCATTATGATAAAAACTGGGATTTGTATATTTTTATGAACTAACATCGATAACGATTAAGAAAATTTCAGAATTTTACACTAGTAGTTGGGCAGCATAGAGGTTTTCCGGTCCCGGACCGAGGCTGACACAGGGAGTTATATACCAAAATGTTCTTTGAAGTTGGTAAAATAAAACAGAAACGTGTACATCCTTGCCAACTTGGCTAGTTGATCGACCTTGATTTAGCGTAGAAGGTCATGTGTTTCAATGGCAATGCTCCCCATATATAGCTCTTAAACAGTCACAATATAAATATGCTCTGCATAAAGGCTGCTTTCGTGATTTTATGAGTGGCAACAGCAAAAATGACCATTATTAATGAAAAGTATATAAACAAATAATTCTTCAACATTATTGCGTATCGCTTTAACGTCCTAAAAAGGTATAAAGTGCTGTAAATGTACCCAAATGGTTCATAATCTAGCATTTGTAGGTTATTTTCTCCATAGGCCCCAAATCTCTACCTTTTTCTTGACTGGTATTTTTTTTACAGATTTCACTGTTTCCACCAATTTAGAGTTAGAATCCCCGCTCTTAGCATCTACGCAGCCTGTCGTATCTAAGCTAGATATGATTGGCCCGTAGCGATAAAAATGCAGGTCAATCCCCACAAAAGTGGTTGTTTTTAAGCAGAAGACATCTTATCTTCAATAAAAACAATGATTTAAATGAACCAGTTTGCTCTAAAGGTGAACAACATTAACACGAAGTTGACCAAAGCAATAGGGAACTCATTTGGTGGTGTGGGACCTTAAAAATGGACCTGATTGGATTAAAGTTTCCCAGGCCAAACAATTTTACATTGCCAATAATAAACAATAATTTAGTTATTAAAAGTTGTCATGGCCTTATTTTTCTATTCTGTTATTAAATAGATCAGTATAGATGGCAATTCGACAGATTTGCTGTACAATAGATCAAATTTTACTTCGTATTACGGTTGAGTAAAAGTTAGGTTTTTTAATCTTTGTAGACCAGCATTCGTTTCCATAATACTGGTTGCAGTTGACTGGAACGTTGCGTTTGGATAGTCTTCCGGTATATGTATGAAATTATTGCGTGTGTTTTAATACCCCAGTTAGCGTGCAATTGTTCAAGGACACGCTGAAGAGTATCCACCAATGCACTATGGGATATCACGTCCGGTAAAAGATTATCACAGCAATAGTTCTTTCTTAAATAATAATAATAATAAATAACAAATAATATGAAGTTAAACTTTCGATCTCAACACAAGAAATATTTACCTGGAATTTTCAGGTGTTGCTACACCTTTCATCAGCAGACTAATGACTCGACTTGACCTTTTGGAGGTGTGACGTCAGAATCGGGTCATAGACTCTTGGTAATTTGTACCTGCCCCCGTCTTTGTTGAGTGATGGTTGGTTGGCTCTGATGTAAATAGCCTCCTTGACACCTCTCTCGAACCAACGAGGATCCCTATCCAAGATTTTGACTTTCTCTAAGTCAACACTGTGTCCTGGTGACTCAATATGGATGTGTTGGGATACCTCGGACGAGGTGGAACTAGGACGCCTGTGCTCTAGAAACCGGGTCTTTAATGAGCGTTCGGTTTCTCCGATGTATGATTCGGAGCAAAGACCCCGGGTAGTCTGACCCTGACAAGGGATCATGTACACTGGGCCTACAGTGTCCTTCTTCTCAGTTTTGTCTTTTGGAGAGACCAGAAGTTGACGTAGTGTGCGCGTGGGTTTGAAGTATGCGCGTATCCCGTAGTTTCCGAAAATCCTACGGAGAGCCTCTGATGTGCCCTTGATATAAGGCAACACTACGTGTCCTTTTGTCTGTTTCTCACTGTCTTTAGTTTTCGGTTTGACCTTACCCTTAGGTTTGTTGACACGGTCAAATGCCCACTTCGGGTACCCACACTTGGTCAATGCTTTATCGACGTGCTGCTTCTCTGTTGTGATGTCAACCTGGTCAGTGATGACCGTATCAGCCCTGTGGTGTAGCGTTTGAATAACGCCCAATTTGTGCTGGACAGGGTGATTTGACGAGAAGTTCAGATATTGATCTGTGTGGGTTGGCTTCCGGTAAATATTTACGTCAAGATTACCGTCTGGTTTGATTACTGTCAGAGTGTCTAGGAAGGCTAATGTCCTGTTATCTTCACCTTCTGTAGTGAATTTGATGTCCGGATCAATGGTGTTGAGGTGATCAGTGAACTCTTGAGCATATTTGGTCTTTATTTTGATGTGCGTGTCGTCGACATATCTATACCACCATAATGGTGGATGGAGAGCAGTTTCGATAGCTATCTGTTCCAGATGCTCCATGAAAAGGTTGCATACGATAGGCGAAACAGGGGAACCCATCGCAGCTCCATGTATCTGTAAATAGAATACCAAGAGTCTATGACCCGATTCTGACGTCACACCTCCAAAAGGTCAAGTCGAGTCATTAGTCTGCTGATGAAAGGTGTAGCAACACCTGAAAATTCCAGGTAAATATTTCTTGTGTTGAGATCGAAAGTTTAACTTCATATTATTTATCACCAACACAGATGAACTTTCATTCTAATAATAATAAATAACATTTATACCGCGCCTTTGCCTAGGGATACAAAGCGCAAAAACATGAAAAATACAACAGCAAAAAGAAATACCAAGGAGAATTAAGGAAACAGATGATCTTTGAGTTTGGACTTGAAACATTGTACACTAGTGGCATTTCTAATGGCTACAGGTAATTTATTCCACAAACGTGGAGCCACTACTGAAAAGGCTCTATCCCCCGCAGATTTCTTGGTGAAAGGGACGACAAAATTTATACTGTCAGCAGAGCGTGTTTTCATATTGCTTTGAGGTTGTTTCTTAACAAGACAGTCTTGAATATACTGGGGACAGAGCCCTTCCAAGGATTTGTACACATACAGCATTGTCTTATACATAATACGTTCATTTACTGGTAACCAGTGTAATTTAGCCAACAATGGGGATACATGCTCACGTCTGGGCTTGAGACACACCAGTCTTGCACACTTGTTCTGCAAGATTTGCAACCGTTTCAGATCTTTCTTAGATATACAATTTAGCAAAATATTACAATAATCAAGACGAGAAAGAATGAGGGCTCTAACAACGTTGTGACAGGTATCAACATCAATATATGGACGGATTCTACGAATGTTTCGTAGGAGCCAGTTGATGGATCTACACAACTTTGTTACATGGTCAGACATACACATTTTATCATCGAAAACAACCCCAAGATTGCGAATAGTCTTAGACGGTAGAACCTCAGTATTGTCAAGAAAAAGACTGACCTTACCTAACCTTTTCAAATTATAAGGAGATGCCGCAACAAAGAATTCAGTCTTGTCTTTATTCAACTTGAGTTCATATGGATCTTAGGTGTTCACTTAAGCAGCCCATACTGACCACCAAACCACAAGCGCATTTGTACTGTGCTTTTGGTATATGCCGATTACGCCCAAATTCGCTTAAAAAATCATATCTCAAGTTCTATCCAACTTTTTAAAAATGTAGAAACTGATTGATAATGCTGACATATTTCTTTCAAACAACATATACATATTACATTTTTAAAAAAATATTCTGGGCCGTTCTACAATTTATTTATATCCTAGTTTGGCATGTTTTTGGGTCATTTTATGCTGCTATTTTTAAGAAATTTGCGTTTTTTCTTGATGGTTGTAGTCATTTGGGCGCCATTTCAAAACCGACTATGATAATCAAAATGTAGAAACGGAATCACCTAAAGGAAGTGTTCTGTGAAGTAATCTCTTAAAATCAATCCGATTGGATAATATTTGGCACCGTACCCTTTAAGGTCCAATCAGCGACTGCGAAAAGTAATTTTTCAGTGTTGCATTGCTGGTCACGGTGGTCTGTGTGAGCAGTATGGGCAACAAAAGAACCAGTGTTTACCTTCTATTGTGCAACTCTCAATTGGCTATCGATTGGTCAACATCGGTGAGCCATAGCATAGATACAGCAATGTATACTGTGTATTACTGCTTATGTTAGGTGAACAAAATAACCGTACTAAGATTCATATGTGTTTTCAATCATCCATTAACAAGAGATAGTTTCATGTTGGACTAAATTAAGTGTACTTTTAATTCACATTCGAGTAATCTATGATTATTGTACCGTAAAAAAAATTAAAAATAAGGAAAAAATCACTTAAAACATTTTCGCCACGCGGCATGATGTTGTATAAGCAACACATCTTGAAAACTCATTATCTCCTGAACAATGGTATGTTCTATTTTTAAACAAAAAATCTGAATTTTTGTGTTTGTCAATTAGAAAGACCTTCACAATCGATGCCGCGCCAGCCAACTAGGAAGGGGCTATATCTTGCTAGGCGTCCCATACGGAATAAACCGTGTACTACGACATGTACGACAACACATTTTAATTGATATGAGCATGTGCACATCAGTTACGGGACGTCTAGCAAGACATTGCCTAGGAAGGGAGGGATTTGGCGGTGTTTTGACGTATCCTGATGAACGTTGCTTAAGGTATATATAGGTAATGTCGACGGTGTGCGGTGGAAATCTGATGTGGCGTGTTATGGTGGGGGTGGTGGGTGGTCGGAGGAATGGGGGGGATGGGGGCACTGGCGGTGAACGGATGCGCATCTCTGGCCGTAGAGGAAATAATGTTTACTAGGTATCAGGTATGGGTAATAAATTGGCTGGCGGAGGACATTACATACGCACATCAGACTTAGAGGCAATGTTAGGGGGGGGGGTAGGGCGATCGTCACCGGTGCCGGACCGATGCAAGCGTCGGCTTAGAGGCAATTTTATTTTAAGTTAGGCCTATTGTTAAGCGAGGGGAGAGTTGTGAATCAGAACTTGAATTTTAAAAAAAAATCACACGGTTTTTGTGCAAGTTGATCATACCAAAACACTGACAGAACACCCCCTACGAAAATAAACGAAAATTCAAAATTTTATTTTCAATTTTTTTTCTTTTTTTCTTCAATTTATTTCACTTTAAATTGTTCTACTCTCTTAACCAAACCAACTTTTTTTTTAAGCGTTCCGTTGTTATCAGACGGATTTCTTCGGAACGGACTTAAAACATTTTTTTAAAAAAATTTAAAAAAAAGTTTCGCGTAGACTTACACTTTTGTATTAGGCCCATATTCAACATGACGCGTCTCTTCATCAGTGAATTTAGATGCTCGTGCTGACCAGCAAAATCAATGTCAAATCAGAGCATTGAATTACGCGAAACATTTAACGCAATCAGCGCCTATTCGCTATTAAATTCTGCCTGCAACTGAATATCACACCTACCCCCACCCCAACACCACCCCACCTAACCCACCCACCCACCAAACCACCCAACCACCCACCCACCCACCCACCCCCACCCCACCACCACCACCAGACCCCCACCCAACTCGACATTTAACTCAATCAACGCCCGCGAATAATGTTCAAATATCAGTAGTCCTACTCGCTATTAAATTCTGCTTGCCACTGACTATCCCCGGGGACTATCCCACCGACCCCTCCCCCTCCTCCAAACATCAACCAACCCAACCACTACCAAACCCCCACCCCAACCCACCATCCAACCCCTACACAACCCCCACCAAACCAACCCGACATGTCTTTACAGTCTCTCTGTGCCAATTACGATTGCTTGCACTAGAGTTTTCGTCTTTTTTGAACTGTTTTACAATTAGAAGTAATCCAAAATGACATAGTGGAAACAAAGTTGGACTCTGTCGAGTCCAGGATCAAAATATTCACTGATCATTGCTGAATGTCAGCAACACACCTTGAGAGTCTAAACAGCGCACATTGAACGTCACCAGGAATATTGGGATCAACTATCAGATAAACTTGCATATCATCAGCATAAATGTGATAATCCACGTTATGATGGCGTAATATTTTGCCGACAACATGAGTGTAGTACACAAAACATAATGGCCCTGTAACCGAGCCTTGAGGAACACCAAAACGAAAATAAAATTCTTTAGAATATGAACCAGATACAAATACCCTACAGGATCTGTTAGCAAAATAAGCGCTGTACCACATATGAGCAGTACCAGTGACACCAAAGTCATCTCTGAGCCTTTGCATCATAATGTCATGGTCGACCGTATCAAATGCGGCTAATAGGTCTAGCATCAGCAGCAACACAACCTTTTTGTCGTCTAAAGCGCGCAGTATGGTGTTGTGCACACACGCCAGTGCGGTCTCAGTACTATGCTGACCTCTATAGGCTGATTGCAAAGGCTCAGAAAGGCCATGTGTCTCAGTATGCTCAATAACTTGTAAAGACGCACATTTCTCAAGTAGGGGAGATGCGGGAGAGTTGAGCCATTTTTTATATTTTGTGTCACCATATGCGGGCGCGGAAGAAAAGTTCAAACCTGTAAATAATAGTGTAAGATAAACTTTAGAGTGTTGTTTTCGTTGTGAAACAATAACAGTTGGGATAGCAGTTAAGGCTTATTTATACAAAAGGTTTGAAAAAAATTGGTAAAGTGGCTCAACTCTCCCTACAGTATAGGAGAGTTGAGCCACCATTACAGGAGAGTTGAGCCAGCATGATAAGTCAATGGCTGGTGAAAAAAAACAAAATCATATTTTTTCAACTTTTGATGTATTAATCGTTAAAGTAAATATGGTGCTCAATTGTTATTATCATGGCACAAAATAACATTTTCTCTCATTTATTATACAATTTTCACCTTTAGTCAAAAAATCAAAATGTTACTACCTGTTTTCCCTATGCTCAACTCTCCCCATGACTAATGGCTCAACTCTCCTCATGGTGACCATTTTGTAAATAACCCAATCCTGTCTGGTGTAGAACTTTTGGTAGTTTACAATAGTTCTCTAAAATAATGGTCATATATACCCCCTTCAATAAACAAATTACCGCTATTGTATTCTAAGTCTTGCTATGGGAAAAAAGACAAAACATTTATTTTTCTATTTTTTACTCAAAAGTGAAAACAATGATTTTGTTTAGGTATCTTTGATACTGAGCACACATGACAGTAGAGTTTAACACTAAGAATGTCGTATTGATGCTATATAACAATATATGCCAATATAAATTTTAGTAAGTTACTACTTTTCGAGTTATAGGGGGTGGTTCAACTCTCCCGGTGGCTCAACTCTCCCGCATCTCCCCTACCTTAGATGTAAAATGTAAATTTGAAACAGGTCTGTAGTGCTTAAGCTGATTACGGTCAAGAGATGCTTTTTTTAGAACAGGTGTCACAATGGCCTTGTGCAGGTCATCGGGGAATAAACCTGATTGTAGCGATGTGTTTACAATTCTACACAATGTGGGAAGCAGAACGTCAACATGTTCTTTGACTAGCCAAGTAGGCATTGGATCCAGCACACAACTTTCATTGGGACACTTTCTAATGATCCCAAGCAGTTCTTCATTTGTCACACGCTGAAATTCTGAAAATAGACACGTAACAGGGGTTGATCTGAGATATGATTCGGTTGTGATGCTACTATCACTACTTGTTATGCTGTCAACCTCATCACGTATCTTATTTACTTTGCCAACAAAGAACTGTCCAAAATCATTAGCTAGATCCACGGGAGAAACAGTGTCTGGTATAGCCTTATTTGATGTATATAAGAGTTCATTTACAGTCTTGTACATGTCCTTTACACTGCAGTTGTTAAATTTACCCTAAAAGTATCCTTTCTTAGCATTGTGAATCTGATCACTAACGTTCTGTTTTGAAACCTGGTATGTTTTGTAATGTGCATCCCCGGTGTGCATCAGTCTTTGATTTACGCCACTTTCTTTCACATTTTCGGCGTATCCGCCTGGCATCGTTTACATGTTCATCATACCATGCAGGTCTTTTTGTGACACTGTGGGTCATAATGGTTGGAGGGGCATGCTTATCAAGAACTTCAGAGCAAGCAGTATTATTATCCGCCAGCATATTGTTAACATTCTCATACTCCCGATATTCAATGTCATTCATTCTAGTAGTAATGTCTTCAGAGAACGCTTTTTGGTCAATGAGCTGATATTTGCGGATGGTAACTTTATTCGCTGATGGTTTTGGTAAATCGAGAACACAGTTGATCAAGAAATGGTCCTTACGAAAGTTATCCCTATCAATTGTATACCGCTTAATCAAAGGATCTTCCTGCCTAGTGATAACCAAATCTAAGGTATGTCCACATCTATGCGTAGGCCCAATAATATGTTGTGTCAATCCACTTGAATCCAAAATAGTAGAAAAACGGCGAACATCAGACTTGCTTGGAACATCATAGTGCACATTAAAGTCACCAACCATAAGAAACCGTCCAGGCAGTAGGTCCACGATGCTGATAAATTCATCGAAGTTTTCAAGAAACTCAGGGACCTTAAGTCGATTCACAGTGGATGGTGGAATTCGGTAAACAACAATTAGATTCAGTGTATTTGATGTATTGGACACCACCGTATACTCAAAAGTGTCATATTTTGGAAGCTTGACATCAGATTTCACAAGTCCAAGCTGTAATTGGGACTTAAATAGGACCCCTACTCCACCATGGTGATCGGCAGAATCTCTGGGAACATTGATAAAGGTGTACCCAGGTGGAGATAGTTCACCTATTATCACAGGGTCTTCAGACCTAAGCCATGTTTCAGTTAAGCATAGGACGTCTATGTTATGATCTGTTACATAGTCACACAGCTTATCAGTTTTATTACCCACAGATTGCGAGTTCCAAACACTCAGGTTGAGTTTATTCTTGATGGCTGAATTGTCAATGATTCTTGTTATTGGAAGATATTTTACTCCACAACTCCGATACCCACGTTTTGTTGGGATACTTGAACAGATGCCAAACCGTTTTAATGTTCTATAGGTGGAAATAGGCACATTAGTTGTCTTTGGTTCAAGTTGGAATAACTCCTCGTCCTTTGTATATGAGATATTAGGAGCCATCATACCAGTCAAGCCTAGTATAGAAACTATTACACACAAGGCATATAATACAAGTTCAGCCATGGGTAGTCAAGTGCATTTAGCTCAGCAATTCAAGTAGTTGAAATCAATAGTGGTCACTGTGTCTCTGTGTATATTAGAGCAATGGCTTGGCTATATCCAACCAATATTATAGTCACTATACTTGTGTGTAGAGTAATGGCTATATCCATGTAGTGAAAAATACCAGTCCGATTTCAATCCATCATATCCTAAATTATCCATAAACGGCAAAGATGATTATCCAACAAAGTTAATCAAAATTGTCCTAGTATTTCCACAAAGATGCTGTTGTATTTTTCATACAAAAACTCAGTTGAAAACTGGTTTAAACTGTGATGGTATATGGAGCCCTAAAACAGTGCAACCCTATAGGCGCTACAGGCAATCTCGTGTACAATTTGTGAGGTTTTCTTCTTTCGGTACAATTTGTGAGGTTTTGATATGCCTTTTGCAATAATATCGATTAAATATTTTAGTATAAACACAATGAAAACATTTTGACTGTGCACTTATCAAACTGCTTTATACATTTCACGGACATGAATTATGCTAATGAGCTTATACGTGAAGGGCGCCGCTCATTAAATGACGTCACTCACATCATCGATATTTTCGTAACGCCAAAATTGTAGGGTTGAAATTCTAGGTCCACTAAAATGATGTGCTTATTTGTTGTCTGTGAGCTTTTGTGAATTTTTTCCCGTATTGGAGTATTTTTTTAATTGAAAATAGACAGTTCAAATTAAACGTTGGTTCCAAGTTCAACTGACAGCACATGTATTTAAGTAGACAGCAACTACAATATGCAGGCAACATTTGAGAAAAAAAACGATGCCCGGCTTTGCAAGGTAGTGTACGGGGAAGTGTACGGGTGAACATGACAAACCAAAACAGCCTAGAGTAAGTAACCGCCTCCGTGGCGCAATTGGTAAGCGCGTTCGGCCGGCTGTTAACCGAAAGGTTGGTGGTTCGAGGCCAGCCGGGGCGTTGTTTCTTTTTTCATTTAATGCAGATCGACAAATCACAGTAAAAATATAATATTGACAAAATCACAGACCACTTACACAAAAAATGCATCTGCGCATGCTCCTGTCGTGATCGAAATCCAACACAATGAGCGAGTTTTATAAGTGCTGTGTGCCTGTCTGATCAGCGTACCCGGTGGGAAGGGGAGGGAGATTGCCAACGATTATCATTTTGTATGATTAAAGTTAGCGAGTTTGGCGAGGCGTCGAAACGGATCCTCAATACATTGCTGACGTACCCAATCACATCCTCAAGTTCACTTCCCCAATATTTCTTAGAAGGATCCTCAATCACAATCCGATCATATTATATATTATTATATTTCGGCGTACTCAACGTGTGCTTAATACGTTCTGCATAAGTTCCCTGTACGTTTGTGGTACGTTAGACATACGTTGACATACGCTGACATACATTAGAGGTACGTTACTCGTAAGTTGGTATACGTTGATGTACGTCGGCTGAAGATATATAGCTATTCTAGCATTGATAAAAACCAAATTATTGCAATTCGTTGGGAAGTTGGACGTTCTTGGGCTATTTTTTGTATACGTCGGCATACGTTCAGGCGATACGCTATGGTGTGACAGGGCCTGACAGGGCCTTTAAGGCCCTGACACATCATGGCGTATCGCCTCAACGTATGACAACGTATGCGAAATATCGAAAAATACGTTGGTGTAAGTTAATGTACGCTGATACAAGTTAGGGGTAAGTTGGGGATACGTCGTTTACGTTAAGAGCACGCTGTGATACGTTGTGAAAATTTGGAACACGCCGAGCCCGCGAAAAGTTATTGAGCATGTTCAAAATTTCTCGACATACTCAACGTGTGCCGATAGGTTCGTAGTACGTTAGACATACGTTCTTTAACAAGAAGGTAAATTTGTAAAGGCCCTGTCACACCATAACGTATCGCCTCAACGTATGCCAACGTATGCGAAATATCGAAAAATACGTTGGTGTACGCTGATATAAGTTAGGGGCACGTTGGGGATACGTCGTTTACGTTAAGAGCACGCTGTGATATATACGCTGTGACAATTTGGACCACGAAAAAATATTGAGCATGCTCAAAACTTCTCGACGTACTCAACGTGTGCTTAATACGTTCTGCATAAGTTCCCGGTAAGTTTGTGGTACGTTAAATATACGTTGACATACGCTGACATACGTTAGTGGTACGTTACTCGTACGTTACTCGTAAGTTGGTATACGTTGATGAACGTAGGCTGACGGGGAAACGCACAGCCAACGTAGTGATAACGAGTTGATAACGTATATGTGCCGTATGTCTAACGTATGCCTGACGTATTTCCAACGAGTTTCAACGTATTCTCACGTATTCACCTTATGCCGGGTGATCGTGTAAGGCCCTGTCACATGTCCATAGCGTATTGAACGTATACATTGCGTATGACTAACGTATTGATAGCGTATCACTAACTTATAACATATATACTTATCACAGCGTATCACAGCGTATGCGAGCGTATGACTAACGTATGCTTAATGTATACTTAACGTAGCGTATTCGTAGCGTATGATGATGGGTTGATGTGTTCAGCACGACAGACCATGAAGAAGTGAGGATGAGATACTCAAGGGACCCATTTATATACTCAAACCCTCCATAAGTTCCCAAAAACGCCGAATACGCGCTAGCTGTACGGTAGCCCTGTCACACCATGGCGTATCGCCTGAACGTATAACAACGTATGCGAAATATCGAAAAATACGTTGGCGTACGTTGGCGTACGTTGGTGTACGCTGATACAAGTTAGGGGTAAGTTTGGGATACGTCGTATACGTTAAGAGCACGCTGTGATGTGATACGTTGTAAAAATTTGGAACACGTCGAGCCCGCGAAAAATTATTGAGCATGTTCAAAATTTCTCGACGTACTCGACGTGTGCTTAACTTACGTTCTGCATAAGTTCCCGATAGGTTCGTGGTACGTTAGACATACGTTAGACATACGCTGACATACGTTAGAGGTACGTTAATCGTCTTAAGTTATAGGTTGGACATATGGATTTACCCTTCTAGATATTTTAATAGTTATCATCTAGGCTGCGTTTACTTGAACTGGCAACACTTGTCCCGCCGTGTACGAAACTCAATTTCTGCAACGACATAAGTCACGTGTTCGTTGTACGCCGAGGATACGCTGAGGATCATGTATGCGTTTAATACGCTATGGATACGTCCATTCCATCACCGAAGTTGACGCAATTCGTTGGGAAGTTGGACGTTCTCGGACTCTGACAATTTTCTAGCTATTTTTTGAATACGTCGGCATACGTTCAGGCCACACGCTATGGTGTGACAGGGCCTTTAAAGGCCCTGTCACACCATAACGTATCGCCTCAACGTATGCCAACGTATGCGAAATATCGATAAATACGTTGGTGTACGTTGGTGTACGCTGTTTTAAGTTAGGGGTACGTTGGGGATACGTCGTTTACGTTAAGAGCACGCTGTGATACGCTGTGACAATTTGGACCACGAAAAAATATTGAGCATGCTCAAAACTTCTCGACGTACTCAACGTGTGCTTAATACGTTCTGCATAAGTTCCCGGTAAGTTTGTGGTACGTTAAATATACGTTGACATACGCTGACATACGTTAGTGGTACGTTACTCGTACGTTATTCGTAAGTTGGTATACGTTGATGAACGTAGGCTGGGGGAAACGTACAGCCAAAGTAGTGATAACGAGTTGATAACGTATATGTGCCGTATGTCTAACGTATGCCTGACGTATTTCCAACGAGTTTCGACGTATTCTCACGTATTCACCTTATGCCGGGCGATCGTGTAAGGCCCTGTCACGTATCCATAGCGTATCCATAGCGTATTGAACGTATACATAGTGTATGACTAACGTATTGATAGCGTATCACTAACTTATGACATACTAATGACAGCGTATCACAGCGTATGCGAGCGTATGACTAACGTATGCTTAACGTACACTTAACGTAGCGTAGCGTTCGTAGCATATGATGATGGGTTGATGTGTTCAGAACGACAGACCATGAAGAAGTGAGGATGAGATACTCAAGGGACCTATTTATATACTCAAACCCTCCATAAGTTCCCAAAACGCCGAATGCGCGCTAGCTGTAGGCCTACGGTAGCCCTGTCACACCATGGCGTATCGCCTGAACGTATAACAACGTATGCGAAATATCGAAAAACACGTTGGCGTACGTTGGTGTACGCTGATACAAGTTAGGGGTAAGTTTGGGATACGTCGTATACGTTAAGAGCACGCTGTGATACGTTGTGAAAATTTGGAACACGTCGAGCCCGCGAAAAATTATTGAGCATGTTCAAAATTTCTCGACGTACTCAACGTGTGCTTAATTTACGTTCTGCATAAGTTCCCGATAGGTTCGTGGTACGTTAGACATACGTTTACAAACGCTGACATACGTTAGACATACGCTGACATACGTTAGAGGTACGGTAATCGTCTTAAGTTATAGGTTGGACATATAGATTTACCCTTCTAGATATTTTAATAGTTATCATGTAGGCTGCGTTTACTTGAACTGGCAACACTTGTCCCGCCGTGTACGAAACTCAATTTCTGCAACGGCATAAGTCACGTGTTCGTTGTACGCCGAGGATACGCTGAGGATACGTCGAGCACGGCAGACATACGCTACGAATACGTTGGTCATACGCTCGCCGATCGCATACACTGATACGCTGTCATAAGTTTGTTATAAGTTAGTGATACGCTATCAATACGTTAGTCATACGCTATGTATACGTTTAATACGCTATTGATACGTCCATTCCATCACCGATGTTGACGCAATTCGTTGGGAAGTTGGACGTTCTTGGACGTTCTCGGACTCTGACAATTTTCGAGCTATTTTTTGAATACGTCGGCATACGTTCAGCCCACACGCTATGGTGTGACAGGGCCTTTATCAAATTCTACCCAAAGTGTGTGATAATACAATCTGAAATACTGAGAAGTAGGATTAGTCTTTAAGTGTACTAGGCTGGATTCCAGGTCTATAAATGGGAGGGGGGATCCAGGAATGAATTGCACAAGTCTATAATGTATACCAGTACTATTTCAACTCAGCCCAATAACATTTTTGATGACTTGATTTGAGTCCCTAACAGCATTGACTTGTGACTTGGATTAAAAATATTTTGAAGCACTTAACTTGACTCGAGTTAATAAAAATAATTGACTTTCCTAGAGTTGACAGCTAAATCTAACTTGAGAATGTTGAATCTATAACTATAGAATGTTTCATATTCAATATCACTGTACGGGACTTGACGGGACTTGTATGGGACTTGACTTGACTTAAATTGAGGAAAATTGAGAACGATTTGACTTGACAAGTCAAATCAGTGTGTTGACTTATCTTGCGACAAAAAGGTTTAGTGAATTGGTCAAAACACTGACTGAGGTATACTTGGTAAATCTATAGAATGAAATACTATAAAGCAACAAAATGTCGCTAGAATTTTAATTTTGCTAGGAATCTCTATTCGCTAGATTAAAATGCAGCTAATTAGGATTTTATACACAGGTCAACACAGGCGTAGGTAACACGGTAGATAAAACCCCGATTCTCTTGACCTTAATAGTTTGTCGCAACTGGTCTAGTTGGCGCTATAACATGGTCGAAGCCAACCACTGCTTGCCTTATCCGGCATGTCGCAACTGTTAAAGGGGGCGCTGTGTACATGAACCAATTTGATTACAGGCACAGATCTGGAGTTTCTTATCCCATAATTATTAATATCCCTGGTCAACATAGCAAGATGATTCAAATGAGTGAAATTAAAATGCCACTAAAAGGCGGTGTTTTGCAAATTCACTAAATGATGATGCAGTGACATTTTAGTGTTTTACATGCAGTATCCAGTTACGAACCATGTGTAACACTAGATTCGTGCCTCCTCAATAGCCCAAAACTGCGTGTGCCCCTCTAAACCTTTTGGCAAAGACACGGCTCTAATGTTGGGAGTTCCCTTCAGTCGCATCTCGCTACGCTCGCTGAGCTCGGTACCAGAGCTAACCATGTGAAGCGCTTGATCACATTAACAACTAAAGCGCATGCCTCATCAGCCTTGGATCGAAGGTCAAAGGTCTTATAGGGCCATTTGCAAAAATCCTCAGATTTTTAGCGTAATGCATTTTACAAGCTCTTCCTGAGATCATGAGGAGCAAACAAATCAATGGTTGCACATCCAGCCAATTAAAGGTATATTATGTGATCTTTCCAGGAAACGCCCTCAACATCGAAAAAAAAATTGAAAGACGATTTTCTTGCAGATTTACATTTCTGATCATAAATCGTACATACATTCCAAGTTACAGGGCGATACGATTCTTAATTACTTCAAAATCATGATTTTAGAGTGAAAATAAACTGTCGGATAACTCCGACAGTTTATATTTTTACTCTAAATTCACTCTAAATCCATGATTTTGAGGTAATTAGGAATCGTATTGCTCTGTAACTTGGAATGTATGTATGATTTATGATCGGAAATGTAAATCTGCAAGAAAATCTACTTTCTAAAATAAATAATGAATAGAGGGCGCTCTCTGGAAAAAATCACATAATATGCCTTTAAAGGATAAACTGGATCATTACGTCAATATCTCTCTCATATTTTGCTAACAGAGGTCAACTTCTTAAAACACTCCGATTATAGTGAAAACGTTGTCAAATGGTTTATATGGATATAATAAACCATAACAAGAATTATAGCCTTGCCATATCTGCAAGTAAAGCTTATGTTACTCCATTAATCAGGGTCATCAAAATCAACCATTTTCCTTTCAGCCGAAGAAACTCTCCGGGCTCCTGGTCTATTATTAAAGTATATGGACAACTACAATGCTACAATTGGTCATGTCCCTACTCAATATCCCCTAAAGCATCCGGGTCAATCAAACGGATTTGGGGAGCTAACCCACACCCCTTTAACTCTAAGAGTTAGTAATCAGATACCACTATTAGAACCAATGTTGATCGATGTTAGAATTTATCATTTGTAAAATACAAGGTGTATTAGAAAATAAAACTCTTTCATTGTTTACTAGCAATTTCTTTGAAAGCAATTAGCAAACCAATTATATCGGCACTTGAGCATGTTGATGTAACCGAGCTGGATCTTTTTGCTGTTACATAAATATGTTCCGCTTGTTGTTTAAGTACAAAGAGATGGTCGTGGGGGTAACTTGTAGATAGATCATGAAAACTTATGAAAAGTATCTGAAGCGATGCACACAAAATGATGTAGAAGTTGTCCGATGAAACCTTTTATTTATAGTGACACATATACTTAGATGGATAATAACATTTAACTTGAACTTGAAGGTAGAATAATTGTAAATACCGAAATCCTGGAGGTGGAATATAATTGAACTAGCTGCAATGGTGACCATGGTGACCTGGTGGAGAGTGCCCTAATTCTGTCCCAACAAGCACATGTGTGACTAGCTACCAAGTCTCTGTCACACATACCAACTACCATACATGCATAATGTAAACAGACAATATTTACTTCAAACCCCAGTCTTGTGTAAGAGAGTCACTCACTGCATTTCATAAGTGTTAATAGCCTTGAAATTGACAAGATGATTGATGTTTAACTCAACAAAGGATACATTTATGATGGGAAGATAAACAAACAAAACACTTAATCATAGAATTGGAATGGTCCAATATTAAATTATACAATTATATTATTTGACTATCTGTGATTAGAGCAAATAATTTTAAAAAACACCATTTTGATGATCAAAACTATTAATGATCAAATGTGCCGAAAATAAAACAAAGGGCTGAAAATAGTAATATGACACAGAAGATTAAAATGACAACCATGATTTTAAATATGATTATAATAAAATAGTAGAAACAATTCAAAATATAGCTGAACATAACACACCATTAAAGTACCTGTTACATTGAGTTGAATGTTTCTAACAGTTGAGTACGTGAATTTTAACATCCTCAAATATTTGAGGATTCAATATTGAGACACGGTGTGAAATTGATGTAACATGCACGCTCAGATCCTCAATATATATATATATCTTACATCCTCAATGTATTGGGATTCCGATAATATTGAGGATTCGTCTCGACGCAACGCCTTAGTTAACTTATATCATATGTTAGGCTTTTATTAGTGTCTCTCGTTTTTTGTGTGTTTCTGAACCAAGTCGAAGTTGATTATAAATGTAAATTTGCATAGCAAGGAGAGCTTTTCTAGGCCATTCAAACATGCTGAAACCCAACAGATTCAGCCCCAGGTGGTTTGGATTTATTGTATGGGATCGGAGATAATATTTGAAACCTGTTTGTTTGTTCTAAAGGGTTTGCTTTGTATTTGATTCAACCATAAGAATGAATTGCTGACAGAGCTGCTGTTGGTATTAGTGGCCTGTAGAGTGTATTCAGGTGTGAAGGTAAAAAGTTTGGTTTGATTAATGTACTTTCCGGTTGTAACCTTGGCCCGGGGTCTTAGCGGAACCATGCGGGCAACAAAAATGTTGCCTTTCTACGCAGGGACAAGAGTCAGTACTCATTAGTGGTATATCATTAAGTTTTGTCACCAATACAATTGTAGCAGACATGCTTGTCTATTAATTAGCAAGAGTTGAAATACAAATTCCATTTAAATGGAATGGGGCTGGGCAAAGTTTGAGTGAAGTGCACGTTTAATCACACTTGTACACAAAATGCACAATATACATAGAAGAATGGACAGAAACAGTATGTAATAATCTTTAAACAGTTTATTAAGATGAACATGGGTCCTTCCACGAAGTTGCGCACACAAAGTGTGACATGGTGGTCAAGTTTAAAAGTTGCCTGATTGAATTCCAAAACATAATTTTGAACTTCCTAATGTATGCATTATGTTAAAACGAAACAAACAAACAATCCTTACAATCACGAGGGCCGACTTGACCAGACGACCCTGGACACGGGCGTATTCACGAGTATTGAGATTAAAATATGCGAACGAGGTTACATGATCAACTGAACGGGACAAACGCTTAACAAAGGTTTAAATTCAAAAAATGATACCGTGACACTGCGGGTGGTTAGCCACCCACAACGGTTTTGGATTGGAAAATTTTTCTTCTAACCTATGAAGAATTTTTCAAAATGATTAGATCAACATTCGCGACTACGTGTTATTCCAAATATCATTATAATTGATTAAATAATTCTTTCTTTTGGATACGTATGAGATCGATGATACAAAAAAGTCAAGCTGCAATCAATTTGGCGACAAAAAAATCATTCGCATAGATTGTTTTTAAAATTCTATGAGTAGGCTTGACCGACAAATATCAAAAATTGAAAAATTAGCCCAAATACAATTATTTGGTTAAATAATTCATTTTTTTGAGTACGTATGAGATCGATGATGCAAAAAAGTCAAGCCGCAATCAATTTGGCGACAAAAAAGTCATTCACATAGAAATCATAATTCTTTTTTTTTAAATTCTAGGCTTGACCAACAAATATCAAAATTTGAAAAATTAGCCCAAATACCATTGTTTGGTCACATAATTCAATTTTGTTTGGGTACGTATATGAGATTGACGATACAAAAAAGTCAAGCCGCTCTCAATTTTACGAAAAAAATTAATTTCCATAGAAATCATTTATAACGATTTTTTTTACAATTTTAGGCTTGACCGACAAATATCAAAATTTGAAAAATTAGCCCAAATACCATTATTTGGTTAAGTAATTCAATTTTGTTTGGGTAGGCCTACGTATGAGATCGATGATACAAAAAAGTCATGCCGCAATCAATTTCATGACAAAAAAAGTCATTCTAATAGAAATCATAACAATTTTTTTTTTAAATTCTAGGCTTGACCTACAAATATCAAAATTTGAAAAATTAGCCCAAATACCATTAATTGATTAAATAATTCAATTTTTTCTTTTTTTTTGGGGGGGGGGGGGGCGGTAGGTATGAGATCGATGATACAAAAAAGTCAAGCCGCAATCATTTTGACGACAAAAAAGTTGTTCACATAGCAATCAAAATGATTATTATTTTCAATTCTAGGCTTGACAGACAAATATCAAAATTTGAAAAATTAAATAATTCAATTTTGTTTGGGTACGTATGAGATCGATGATACAAAAAAATCAAGCTGCAATCAATTTGACGACAAAAAAGTCATTCGCATAGGAATCATAACGATTTTTTTAAAATTCTAGACTTGACCGACAAAAATAAAAAAATTAGCCCAAATACCATTATTTGGTTAAATAATTCAATTTTTTGGGAGGGGGGCGGTACGTATGAGATCGATGATACAAAAAAGTCAGGCCGCAATCATTTTGACGACAAACGATAACGATTTTTTTTAAAATTCTAGGCTTGACCGACAATTATCAAAATTTGACAAATTAGCCCAAATACCATTATTTGGTTAAATAATTTTTTGGGGTATGTATGAGATCGATGATACAAAAAAGTCAAGCCGCAATCAGTTTGGCGACAAAAAAAGTCATTCGCATAGAAATCATAAAGATATTTTTTAAATTCTAGGCTTGACCGACAAATATCAAAACTTGAAAAATACTGCAAGTCACGACTTACGAATCCCCCTGGCTGGGAGATCAACTAAATGAGGTCAAAGGTCACATAGGGGTCATGTTCCCCCGGTGTTACAATTTGACCTCTGGATGACCTCTAATTATTTTTCCTAGTGTTCGTTGCACGATTTAACCTCTTGTTGACCTCTAATGACCATTGACCTCGGATGACCTCTACTGTATTTTAGACATGTTCCCCGGCGTTCATGTTTCTTGTCTCCAAGTTTGACGTCAATCGGGCAACTTTTACAATTTGACCTCTGGATGACCCTTGACCTCAGATGACCTCGAATTATTTTTAACATGTTAATTATTAGCCCAAACACTATTATTTGGTTAAATAATTCAATTTTGTTTGGGTACGTATGAGATCGATGATTTAAAAAAGTCAAGCTTCCAGGGAGCGCCCTCTATTCATGATATTTTTTAGAAAGTAGATTTTCTTGCAGATTTACATTTCTGATCATAAATCATATACATTCCAAGTTACAGAGCGATACGATTCCTAATTACCGCAAAATCATGGTTTTAGAGGAAATTTAGACTAGAGTAAAATAAGTTGTCGGACAAAAATCGACATCCGACAGTTTATTTTCACTCTAAAACCATGATTTTGAAGTAATTAAGAATCTTATTGCCCTGTACTCTTTTGATAGGTTACTCACAGTGGTATATCACATTATATCCTGCAATGAGCCAATCAGAGACACTTTAACAGTCTGTGCCTGTAAGAGTGTACCATTTTGGGGGGTGTTGTGATTCATGGGTCCTCAGATCAACTTTATAAAAAAATCAGTGATACATTACCATACCATTATACCATAGCCAAATTTTAAAATTCCTAACATTTTTGGTTCGGTCGTTAAAAATCACTGAAATTTCAGGAAAAAAACCCAGTAAAACGATTACTACGTTCCCCATAAGTATATCTATGCGCCCTAAGTACATCCCAACGAATGGAAAACATATTTTGAAACCTCCAGTTAGGTACATAACAAAAGTGAAACAAAATCGTTGGGATCTCGTTGGCGTGTCATATTACGCTGACCTTGAACCCTTGACGAACAGCGCTCTTATGCAGTTTCAAGACCTTATAATTCGATGCGCCAACAAGATCCCATTCAATAAACAAGTGCATATGAAAGAACTCGGAGTCTTTAACAAATTCAAAAGGAAACATTGTTGGGATCTCGTTGGCGCATGGAGATAATCAAGGTCAAAGGTCAAATGTTACTATTTTGAGCCATTTTTGCACCTCCGTACATCTGTGCGCCATCTTTAAAACACCTTGGAAATGATCTCCAGTTGCAAAGATGGTTTACCTTAAATCAAAAATGAAGATTCCAGCTTGGGATCTTTAAGATTTTTTTTTAAAACGATTTAAAAAAATTTGCTTAAGGTCAACTTACAGTGCATGCGAGTCAGTAATAGCCCCACATACATTGTTCAAGCTCTTATAAATCAGTGCGCCAACTAGATCCCATTAACTTTTTGATTTATATGCTTAGTTTGGCCACCATTCAATAGATACCACTAGAAAAAACTTTGGGATTTTGATGGCGGTGAATTCTAAATGAGCGCAAAATTGAGGTGTCATCAGCTTTATTCTCAAGCCTTTTTGAGCCATTTCAGACCAAGTCCCAGGATATCAGATTACTTTGGTGAATTTTGACATGTCATATAGGACATTGTTTTCTATGCATTTTAGACTATTCTGAACACATCTATGTTAGTCTGTAATGTCGATTTCAAAATATGTAAGTCATGTCTTCCGAATTCGACCGGGTTGTTGAATTCTGAAGACATAATATGCAATTTATGAAACATCATGCAACAGATTAATGTTGATGGGTTGAGAATGGTTTAAAATGCATGAAAAACAATGTCCTATATGACATGTCAAAATTCACCAAAGGAATCTGATATTCTGATAATCTGATAAATGGCCCAAAAAGGCTCGAGAATAAAGCTGATGACACCTCAACTTTGCGATCATGTAGAATTAACCGCCATCAAAATCCCAAAGTTTTTTCCAGTGGTATCTATTGAATGGTGGCCAAACTAAGCAAATAAATCAAAAAGTTGATGGGATCTTGTTGGCGCACTGATTTATAAGAACTTGGACAATGCACAAATTGCTATTACTGACTCGCATGCAGTGCAAGTTGCTCTTAAGCAAATTTGTAAACAAGGCGGTTCTCGAACGGCGCGTCTCGCCTGTTCATCAAAAGTGACTTGAAAGAAATGATGATGAAACATATGATACAATGTAGCACTGTCACAGAGGTATGCATTGTAGTTAATGCAAGGGATGTAATGCCTTGAAAAATTTAATCAACAAAAAGAACACACCAACCCCCTTCCCTACACCAAATCACATCAAGATAGGCCTTACAGATCTTATTTGACCCCAGATGACCTCTGATGACCTTGAAAATTTAATCAGCAAAAAGAACACACCAACCCCCTTCCCTCCACCAAATCACATCAAGATAGGCCTTACGGATCTTATTTGACCCCAGATGACCTCTGATGACCTCGACAAATTAATCAACAAAAAGAACACACCATCCCTCTTCCGTCCACCAAATCCCATCAAGATAGGCCTTACGGATCTTATTTGACCCCAGATGACCTTGAATGACCTCCGATGACCTTGAAAATTTAATCAGCAAAAAGAACACACCATCTCCTTCCGTCCACCAAATCCAATCAAGATAGGCCTTACTGATCTATTTGACCCCATATTTGACCCCCGATGACCCCGAAAAATTAATCAACAAAAAGAACACACCACCCCCCTTCCCTCCACCAAATCCCATCAAGATAGGCCTTACTGATCTATTTGACCCCATATTTGACCCCCAATGACCCCGAAAAATTAAGAACAAAAAGAACACACCATCCCCCTTCCCTCCACCAAATCCAATCAAGATAGGCCTTATGGATCTTATTTGACCCCGATGACCTTGAATGACCTCTGATGACCTTGAAAATTTATTCAGCAAAAAGAACACACCACTCCCCTTCCCTCCACCAAATCTCATCAAGATAGGCCTTACTGATCTATTTGACCCCATATTTGACCCCCGATGACCCCGAAAAATTAATCAACAAAAAGAACACACCACCCCCCTTCCCTCCACCAAATCCCATCAAGATAGGCCTTACTGATCTATTTGACCCCATATTTGACCCCCAATGACCCCGAAAAATTAATCAACAAAAAAAACACACCATCCCTCTTCCGTCCACCAAATCCCATCAAGATAGGCCTTACTGATCTATTTGACCCCATATTTGACCCCCGATGACCCCGAAAAATTAATCAACAAAAAGAACAAATCACCCCCCTTCCCTCCACCAAATCCCATCAAGATAGGCCTTACTGATCTATTTGACCCCATATTTGACCCCCGATGACCCCAAAAAAATAATCAACAAAAAGAACACCCCATCTCTCTTCCGTCCACCAAATCCCATCAAGATAGGCCTTACTGATCTATTTGACCCCATATTTGACCCCGATGACCCCGAAAAATTAATCAACAAAAAGAACACACCATCCCTCTTCCGTCCACCAAATCCCATCAAGATAGGCCTTACTGATCTATTTGACCCCATATTTGACCCCCGATGACCCCGAAAAATTAATCAACAAAAAGAACACACCACCCCCTTCCCTCCACCAAATCCCATCAAGATAGGCCTTACTGATCTATTTGACCCCATATTTGACCCCCAATGACCCCGAAAAATTAATCAACAAAAAGAACACACCACCCCCCTTTCCTCCACCAAATCCCATCAAGATAGGCCTTACTGATCTATTTGACCCCATATTTGACCCCCAATGACCCCGAAAAATTAATCAACAAAAAGAACACACCATCCCTCTTCCGTCCACCAAATCCCATCAAGATAGGCCTTACTGATCTATTTGACCCCATATTTGACCCCCGATGACCCCGAAAAATTAAGAACAAAAAGAACACACCATCCCCCTTCCCTCCACCAAATCCAATCAAGATAGGCCTTATGGATCTTATTTGACCCCTGATGACCTTGAATGACCTCTGATGACCTTGAAAATTTATTCAGCAAAAAGAACACACCACTCCCCTTCCCTCCACCAAATCTCATCAATATAGGTCTTACTGATCTATTTGACCCCATATTTGACCCCGATGACCTCTGGTGACCTTGAAAATTTAATCAACAAAAAAAAAACACCATCCCTCTTCCCTCCACCAAATCCCATCAAGATAGGCCTTACTGATCTATTTGACCCCATATTTGACCCCTGATGACCTTGAATGACCTCCGATGACCTTGAAAATTTGATCAGCAAAAAGAACACACCACCCCCTTCCCTCCACCAAATCCCATCAAGATCGGCCTTACGGATCTTATTTGACCGCATATTTGACCCCGATGACCTTGAATGACCTCCAATGACCTTGAAAATCTAATCAGCAAAAGAACACCCCACCCCCTTCCCTGACATCAAGTCCCATCAAGATAGGCCTTACGGATCTCTAGATATCGCGTCACAACGCGTCTCAAAAGTTTTAAGCATATTTGACCCCGATGACCTTGTATGACCCCCGATGACCTTGAAAAATCAATCAGCAACAGAACGCACCACCCCCCTTCCCTCCACCAAGTCCCATCACGATAGGCCTTACGGATCTCCAGATATCGCGTCACAAAGGTATTTCTTAGCACACGGCGGACGGCATACGGCGGACGGCATACGGCGGACGGCATACGGCGGACGGCGGACGCCGGACAGAAATAGTGATAACATAGTCTCTTTCTGATTACATCAGGCGAGACAAAAATCATTAAAAAAAAAATCTCTGAGATCCCAAACCAGTTTCTTCATTTTTTATTCAAGGTAAACCATCTTTGCAAGTAGATGTCATTTCCAAGGTGTTTTAAAGATGGCGCACGGATTTACGGAGGTGTGAAAATGGCTCAAAATGGTAAAACTTGACCTTTGACCTGGATTATCTCCATGCGCCAACGAGATCCCAACAATTTTTACTTTTGAATTTGTTAAAGGCTCTGAGTTCTTCCATATGAACTTGTTTATGTAATGGGATCTCATTGGCGCGCCAAACTATAAGGGCTTGAAAACTGCTAACGACGCTGTTCGTCACGGTTTCAAGGTCAAGGTAATGTGACGCGCCAACGAGATCCCAATGATTTTGTTTCACTTTTGTTGTGTACCCAACTGGAGGTTTCAAAATATGTTTTCCTTTCGTTGGGATGTGCATGGTGCGCATAGTTATACTTATAGGCAACGTAGTAATCATTTTACTGGGATTTGTTCCTGACATTTCGGTGATTTTTTACGACCGAACCAAAACTTTTAGGAATTTTAAAATTTGGCAGTAGTGTAATGTTATGGTAATGTATCACTAGTTTTTTTAAAAAGTTGATCTGAGGACCCATGAATCACCACATGGTACGCCCTTAGAGGCAGAGACTGTTAAGAAAGCAGGTAGTGTTTAGGGGGTTGAAATTGGCAACGTGAGACCAACAATTCCTAGAATCGAAACAAATCTCAGTTTGGTATGGGTCTTAACATGTGGCTTTCCACGCGACAGGCCTCTGCAGATGACATTTCATAATTTCACAAAATGTTTTAAAAATGTCAAAGTTATTGAATTCAATTACCATTATTGGAATCACCATGAGAAATGCATTTGTATTTGGTAAAACCAATAGCCGCGTGGAAAGTGTTAGTTGAGTCTTTGCATAACGCCCAGTCCAGTGGATTCTAACTGGAAAGTCATATGGTCAACTCTCATGAAAATAGTGCAAATGAGATTTCAGAAGTTGAAGAAAAAAAATTGTCTCCAATTTTATTTATTACACTATTTTTTAATAGTAGACATGTACTGGATACTAGATTTAAAATTTGGGGAACAACACTCATTGCATTTTTGTACAATATAACGTTGAATTTATATTATAATAGCACTTGTTTGCAGCTTTTGTTCCATGTTTATTACGTTATATACTTCCTATCAGCTCTAAATCAGAACGAGTTTACAAACTGTGATGCCAAAAACACAAAATTATAGTTACGAAAGCATACTTCTACCAATTACAGCGAACAAAATGCAATGTAATTTTGTAAATGGCAAGTATTATGAATCGTTTTTAGGTCTTCACATCACTGTTTGAACCTCAGCTTTAAAACTAAAAAAATGCACGGTTTTCCAAAATGAATATCTTTGTGCAAAGTATAAAATGTATCTTTAATCGTATCTTTCTCCAAGCGTTATAATGTGTTTTTAAAAGTTAGCTCAGAAACAATAAATATTATGCTTTACCAAAAACGCTGGCATTGGTATTCGGACTTTATGGGGTGGGTAACGTAATAAACATATACAAACACATGTAAACAAATATATTCAACATCGACCAAGTCAGTTTATTTTGTACACAGACACATCTTGTAAATGGTATTTTAGTAAGTTAGGTTGCCCAAAGTCCACTAAAAGACAGTTCTATATATTGTAGACTTGCTCTTTTGATGTAGGGTAAATATGGTGAATAACGTAATAAACATGGTCACTAAATCGACAGATGTAACATGGCACTTTACAGATGTTGTTAGACCATGACATTATTACCTTTATGTAAATTTTAATAGCACTAAATATTGAATAGCCTTTTATCTCTTAAAATTAGTAAGATATTGATTTGTTTTATTTAAAATGATGGTAGTAGAATTGTTAATAAGATTGTACTCTGATGACCTTTTTGTCTCCACTATTGCATTTGGTTCTGCCGGTATCGCCATTGGTTTTTTGCACTGTGTGGCACATATTTCTGTATCTGTATAATAAAGATAACAAAAACAAAACAAAGTTAATGACATATATTGCAGCTGTTTCAGCTAGGTATACCGTATTTATTCACACAATTATACGAATTGGTTTATTACGTTATCCAATAGCCATAGAACTATGCATCATTGAAGCATGCAAACAAATGAGATTGTGTCAGTATGTGAGACAATATGTATGAACACTAAGTTAACATTCATAAACACATACTAAATGTTGAATCACTATGAACAGGGTGCAATTATATTTATCAAATGATGGAAAGTTTATTACGTTGTCCATTATAAGGTGGTTTCAGTCCTCACATAGAATAGTCCACATATTAAAATTATAACATTGGATACAATGTATGATATTCAAGTACATCAATCATGAAAGTTACTGAATTGATGCCAACATTAACATGAGAATAGACAATGAGGTTGGTTACGTTATCCTGTTTATTACGTTATTGGCGACAGCAACAGTGCCTAATGCTAGCTTATAACATATATACAACGCAATCAATGTACACGTTAGCGATACCTACTGCATCTCTTCACATTATAAACCCCATTCCGATATCATAGGTCCATTTGCAATGTTCTTAAGAGATCTATATGACTTCAACTTTCATTCAGCTTAATCTTCATATTACTTTACAAGAACAAAATAATGAATTCTTACCATTCGTCGTGTTTTTTTCGCACTGTATTTTCAACAAGTATTCCCAATGTATGCCTGCGAAAAGGGCCTGCCACATGTCTTTGCTTAATACAGTCGTAGAGTGTGGCTGTCTCTTTATCGATTTATTCGATAACGTAATAAACGATAACGTAGTAAACGTTTTTCGTACACATAGTACCATGTAGACGATCTGGAAAGAGCTAGCGAGTGCTCCAAGTAACCACAGAGTCTATGTGTATGTATCAAATAGGTTTTTAACAAAAATTGTGTTTTGATACATAGTTCGGGAGAAATCTGAATAACGTAATAAACATCCTTAACAAGGTCGCATGCTTTGCAGCATTTTGATTTATTCTCAAGGTCAGACATGCTGCTAACGAATTTTGAAATTATTTTTTTCAAATACCAATGTTCTTTCAGATTCAGAATATGTACATTTAAATGTTTAAATGGCAATTTTGAACAACTTTGATATTCTATATATCGCAGGTAACGTAATAAACATCAATATCTCGGACAGAATATATTAAATTGAAACAGGTTAACATCGTAAGAAATGTGCATTTTTTTCCTAACCATGGAATATCGCTATATGTTCCCTACAAATTAGGACACGTTTTGTAGAAAGTGTTGTACTTTTCGTATTGTAATTAATAAAGGCAACATTTACTTTTATGCCGCGGACATGAAAATTTCGCTAATTTGGGGTATATGAGCGCAATTTTTTTAGTGAAAACACGATCAGAAGTATAGTAAAGTATATATGTCCAAATAGAAAACATCGAGATCTATCCAGAAAATAAGTTTTTCAAGCAAGAAAACATTGTATAAAACGGTATTGGACCAAAGACATCAAAAAGTTCATTTTGCACTGTTTTCATGAGAGTTAACCATATGTGACCAACATGAGTAAATGAGGCACAATGCGGCAGTAGCTAATTTGATTTTAATAAGGGCACAAATGTAGGACAAGGTCAAAATAAGGGGGGGGGGTTGTGGCTTATGGTACTCTAATACAGGGATGGAAATAAGACCCGCCCGCCCGCCCATAGCGGGTAACTTTCGTGTCGGGCGGGTGAAGATTCAAAGGTACCCGTCCGCGACTGGCGGGTAACATTGTTGAAGCTCAAAGTGTAAGTAACAGTAAGTTCAGGGTAATTTCATCATCAGATGATCGTGTGTCATGATGATAGAGGAGATCAGGTTGATAGGAGATTAAAGAGAGTATTGGATTGATGAACATGATGAATACGAGGAACTGTTACGGGCTATGTTTACAGTGGAACATCGTACAATAAAGACAAAAACATGTAAATGTAGTTTAAAAGTAGTCTTGCATTATTTGCTGCAAAATGTTATGAAAAAACCTTGGGCTGGTAGAATTTTTGTCGGGCAGGTAGATTCTGTGAGTTACCTGCCCGACTGGCTAGTTGAAAAAAATCTGAAGTTCCATCCCTGCTCTAATATGATAATTAATGGCCCAAATTCACAAAAGTATATGTGACGCGATCAAGAGGAATGAGTCGGATGTCGGGGAATCCCAAATTGAGATATGGCCAATTCAAAATGGCGGCTTACATAAGTTTTGATGGAAATTCATGTATACAATTTGACATAACTTTGGAACAAAACGTCGTATCGACATGGGGTTTTTAGTTTCTGAAAGCACTAGGTGTCTTCTTTAAAACTGTATTACAAACTCATTTTCGACCAGGGTCGACATCCGACTCATTCTTCTTGATCGGGTCACATATGTTAAGGAACATTTTGGTACCAAAGTCAGTCTTAAAACATTCCAAATCAATGTTAGAGATGATTGAAAATCAGTGTGTCTTAAAACATCAAATACGAATTGTCAAGTTAAATGGGCATTTAAAATTTTGGTTAAACAAATCGATGGAGCAAATAAAAATTAAATACCTCAAAATAGTGTTTAACTCTTAAAATGTTCATGAATTTGAGTATTTGGTTAGATGGAAGATGTATCGAAGATCAGAAATAAGACTTATATGAATTTGACATATTCTGGCATTGTGCCTCAATTACTCACATTGGGTCTCACATTATATCGGCATGCTTGTCACCAAATAAATCGTCCAAGTCATCATTACCATCCATTTCATGGACCTCCATAATATGTCTCTCCAAAGACCGTTTCACTGCAAATGACCTATCGCAATGCTGGCATTTGAATGATGAGTTTTCCCCCTTGACAAGACGACGAGTCATTTTCGGGAGTTTCGCCACGTGTGCATCCAAAGCTCGTCTCTTTGTGAACGATTTATCGCAATGAGTGCACTGGTACGCTTTTTCCATCACTCTGGGATTACCTCGGTGTGATGCCCTCAATTGTGACCTCTCGTTGAGGATTTTACCAGAGGTATTGCGCTTATGCACTCTTTTGTTTCGACCACGGCCAGCATGCAACTGATTGGATTTCAGGTGTCTCATCAAATGTTCGCTCGTCTTAAAACCCCTTACACATTCCTCACATTTGTGCGGCAGTTCGTCTGTATGCACAAGTATAATATGTGCCTTAAGCTCTCGTTTCAGCGCAAACTTTTCACTGCATTGCGAGCACGTAAATTTGTCCAATGTATGGCAATTTTTGATATGAGCCTTGAGGGCAGACATGTTATCCGTACCCATACCGCAGATGTGACACTCGATTAATTTCCCGGTGTGTCTTCTGGTATGATTCCGCAAGGTATGTTTATGTTGAAATGTTTTGCCGCAGTGGTCACACTGATATCGCTCGCCAGTATGCTTCGTCAGATGCCTGTTCAAACTACCAAGATCCTTGTACGATTTGCTACAATTAGGGCATTGAAATTGTCTGTTGCCCTCGTGTCGTTTAAGATGGGGCCTGAGAAATGCCAGGCTAACAAAACCCTTCCCACACACCGGACATTTAATGGGTTTATCAACCATATGAAATGCCAAGTGTCTCGATAATCGCTCCTCATTGTAAAATTTACCACAGACTGGACATTTTAATTTCTCACCACCATTCTTGCGTTGCATCAGGTTTGGTCCCGTCAGAAAACCTTGCCTGCATTTGTGCTGCATCCAACTCAACTCATTGCAATATTTTTTACCGCACTGTGTGCAGTGATACGAACTGGCGCCTGTGGACAAGCACCTGTGGAAATTCAAACTTGACTGTTTCAAAAACTGTTCACCGCATACCTCGCATTTGTTCGGTTCCCGATCACCACTTGTATGCTTGGTCATGTGATTTGCGAGACGGAATTGCGTAGAGTACACATTTTTGCAGTATGGACACCGATACCGTCTATCATCTCCTGTGTGACGCCGTAAATGAACCATCAAATTTGATTTCTGCGTGAAGCACTTGCCGCAATGAATACACTGGGGTGGCGCTGTATCACCCGCGGTGAGAATTCTACGACACGTATGCTTATCAATGTGTTCTTCATACTTGAAGCTTTCACCACACTTTGTGCATATAAACAGTGTACGCTCAGTGCCATGATCAATGTGCAAGTGAACATTGATGCTGTCCTTCATAGGTGTGGCATGATTGGTTTCAGCACATGCCTGTGATGCAGAACAAGAAACTTTTCTTTGCGAACATTGACTCGATTTATTACCAAAAAATCTACCTGTTAGTCGCCGAAACCTGATATGCTGACGTGTTCGATGTCTTGTCAAGTGTCGTTTGAATCTGTCAAATGAATGCCACACTTTGGAGCAGTATCTGCAAACTAAGGGGTGAAGGCAAGTGTTGGTTTCATTTGTTGTGCCATGGTATGCCATTCCTTCAGCTACTGACTGCAAATCAACGGTTGACGAAAGAGGCTAGTGCTGGATGTTCTCATTATAGTTCTGTGCAAAAGAAAAAAATGAACACATTAAAGGGACATGAAGTAGTGTTGAAGATTTTTTTTTTAAATTAATTTACTTCAGAATTCAAGATAAAGATTATAAATTACCATTATTTCTATGTTAACCCTTGCAATCACCAAAATGTGGTTGCAGCAAGGTGGTACCAGGTTGCACAAGTTTGTCGCAAGGTTGCGCAAGGTTGTGGATGATTGCTGCAAGGTTGTGCAACCTTCTCAGAAGAACCAAACTGGTTGCGCAAGGTTGTATTTTTCCAAATTTAACCAAGGTTGTATTTTTCCAAATTTAACCTTGCGCAAGGTTGCAGAATTGATTGCGATTTTCATAAGGGAAGGGTCCCCGCCGGCTTCCTTTTTTGGATCCGCTTCAATTTCTTGTTTTTTTTCTCTATTTCCGTCATAACTTTTTGGTTCAGGTGTTTCAGAGTTTGAGATGTTTTTAAACAAATTGTTTATATTATAACAGCTTTTGTTTCTTTCTTGCATTTAAAAACAAGTTTTGTGGTTACCAACCCTCAGAACCATGAAAATATATTATTAAAAGGTCCTCTGTAGCAGTACTTGGCTATATCTTGCCTCACGTCCCGGTTAACTTTGGACCCCCTAGCTAACTGAAAATTAAAATGTAATGATATGTAATAATTATTAATATAATAATATATGAAAAACATAGCTACGCCACTGATGTAGGTCTACTGACGCATTTTTATATTATTTACAGAATAAAAATTTTGTTAATGCGATTTATTCTATTAATATTTTGTATTTAATGTTTGAATCATGCATTTTAATGGTCATTTACGGAATAAATCTATCTCCTTGGAAAATGTCACAAAAAGTAACCAAAATGCCACGCACGAGCGGTGCTGTTTTTACAACATCTAGGCCTACTGACGCATTTTATATTAATTACGGAATAAAGTTAATTTTTACTATTAATGCGTAACGGAAAGCGGTGCTTCGCACCTTCATTAACAACAATTTGGTTACAATTTATTTTAACTTTTGGACGGGCAACATTTTGCCCCCCCCCCCCCACTATCAAAATACCCTGGCGCCACCCCTGCGTGTGCCAATGTTAAACTAAATTACAACTATGAATTGGCTATGAGTTTTGGTAATTGGTATTTTAGTCCTCTTTTTATTATACCCAAGCCCAATCTGCCGCTACATACAATAATGTTATTATTTTTCTTCATAAACTTTTAATTCATGCGATATACTGTTGTGTTTCATGATCATGATGATAAGCATGATGTTTATGTATCAATTTATACAGATGGCTGGATGGCTGTATGCAGCCATAAGGACGTCCAATGCTTCTGTCAATCACAAGTTCTTTCTATTGTCTAGTGATACGAACTTGTTTACCATGTATCAGTGCGTTTTCAATCACTTAGTTAATCAAATATCGACTAAACGACTTGGTCGGTTGTCATCAATAGTAGTATTGCCATGGGTTTCACTAGGAAAGGTTTCTTTGTTTTATATTGGTTTTACCATGGTTTTACCCACTAAATAGTTTGAGACTAGAGACATTAAGATTGTTTGGCATTTTTTCAAACATAACTAAAAAAATACTTTTCACAATTTGGTCAATTTTCGAAAATGTTTCGGCGTGGGGATTTGGGGTGCAGGGAACCAGCATAATCCAAAAGCAAGTAGACTGGGTCACAGGCACTATCAAATAAGGTGGGATCGTTTCAAAAAATCCTTAAAATCGTGATACGTGTCTCTATTTTAAATAGAAGTTCTCAAAAAAACATAACATTTTTGGTATCATATTAAAGCCAATTTATCCAGCTACCGAATTAAAAAAAAATTAAAGCCACATGTTTAGCAACAGTGAAGTTATCAATCTAAACGTAGAGTGAGTCAAGGCTGGGATCGGTGGATGTGGCGCCGGTGGATGTGGCGCCCATAGGTTTGTACACAAAATAGCGGAAAACTAGAACTTTGGAAATTGATGCCATTTTAAAAGTATACATAGGAAATTTTTCAAACTTCTCATATGTGTTAATAACATGTGCCTGCTACTATGAATACTAATATTGAATTGTTATCTAGACATTCTCTACTAGAATATGATGATCAATTCAGGGAGTGTTTTAATGTAAAAAATACACAGTTGTATTCATTTTATTGATTAAACAATGGCCAAATCGCAGTCTCTCTATCTCATTTGTGTGACTTCTTCGGTCCTTTTTTACCCTGGGTAGTATAACATTTAACTAAAAAAGCCAGAAGTGTTTCTTCACATCACAGAATTGTTCATAGATTTATGAAAAATTTGCTATTTAGACCTATTTTGGACCAATCTGTATTCAAAATAAGCGGAACTTTAACGATATTCATGTAGTTCATTTTGATAACCATTTTCTTTTAAATTAAATGGTCCATGCTAACTAAATTTCATAGAATATTATATACAAACCTTCATTTTATGCATTATTTCATCATAATTTTAGACACCCTGTACTTTTCCTGTGTACATTTTGGGCAAATGATTCTTAGCAAATTTGGTAGCACCTTCTGCAGTTGTTCTGATTTTGGTGACTATTTTCAGCTTAACCCTAATTGTACAATATGCAAACTATCAAACTTTTTTGTGAGCAAAAACGATCAATTTTTTTATGTTCCACCCTGTAAAAATTTTACACACCATGTATAATTTGATTCTTTTTTGCAAAAATAAAAAACCTTGAATCATAAGCTTTCCAACAATATAGGCCTATAGTTTGTGGGTCATTAAGTATGTAAAACTTAAGTTTTGTCCCGTTTAATCAGAATTGGTGCATTTCTCAACATTATTAGATGTGAAACTTTTTTTGGACCAGTTTGGTTTGTGACTTCTGACCACTGGCGTTAGTCTGGCGATCGATTGGCGGCCCGTGTTTATATCTTCATGTACAATTGATACAAGACGTTCAAACCCGGCTGAACGTCCCTTTGTTATAACAATAGATTCTATACAGACCAACAATCATATCACCGTTATCAGGCATGGCAGGATCCGATTAAGTGTCAAAGCGAGCCGCCCTCTATTCTAAATTGTTTTTTAAATAAAACTATTTATCAACAGTTTAATATAATCTGGTTTAAAAAAACGTAAGGCATGACAATATCGCAAGGGAAAAACCGGGAGTTTGTATATAAAATAAACAAAATCACAAAACCCGTGAAGTTGCATTTAGATCCTGTGAAAATATGGAACATTCCATGTCAATCCCTAAAGTTCCTTTTTTTTAATTTGTATTACTTACGGTGTTTGTTAATCTGTGCTATATCTGTGCAACGGATATATATCAGGGTTGGTGTTTAAGGTTCCGATTGAAGGAATTCTAATATTTGGGTATGAAGATTTCATTTCAAATGACTTTGAAATCCACGGCCCTAACACAGACATATATAGAATCCAGCTCCCTCTGAGTTGGAAATGACGGCAATATCCTCAAATAGGTCTTAAAGTTACATATACTGAATAAAGCACAGGGCAGCTATCATTTTACAATGTAAAACAACTGCAAAACAATTGCTGCCTCGTGCTTTATTCTGTATAAGGCCCTTTGCAATTAAATGTGAGTTTACTGTTGCGTTTTTGAAAACCAGGACGAGGTGACTATTTAATATTAATATTGTAATATTTTGGGGTGAAGTCACCTGATTTAATATTGTCGGCGTTGTTAACTATTATCCAAGGTACGAATACAATTCAAATGCTGTTAATTATGTCCTACCACCACCAACTGCGTTGGCTTTAAACGGAGCTTTGCATTTTGTTTCTTTTATAAAGGAATCTATTCATATTTGCATCCCTATTTTGAAAATGAATATTAATGAGATATTATTCGATGTTTGTAAAACAAAATTCGTTACGCTAGCTCGAAGAATTTTAAAGATGGCGATTGTAAACAAACCTGAAATATTACCCAGAATGCACTAGGAAACTCCAAAAAAGTTCGGCGGTTCGGCTTTGCGGACGCTATAGTCAAAAAACTAAAAATAACTCGGCAATGTTTTGATGTGACGTCATGTGCAGAAGCGATTGCGCAGTAATCAATTACCTTGCCTACGAATATGCTTCCAATGCACACATTTCAATACAAAGCGACAATTGCAAGTTTCGTGCAGAGTTTTGTACTTCACAGAAATGTTTTCCCAACCCGGAAGTATTGAAATGCGGCTCATCGGCTAATTTTATCGCCGGAAAAGTGTTAAAAAGCTTATGAAAAAGCTTTAAACAATGAAATAATTAAATATTTTAAAAATATTACATATATCACGCGGGTGACTTTTGGACGCGCGCGGGCAACAGTAAACTCACATTTAATTGCAAGGGGCCTAAGACTTATATGAGGATATTGCCGAAATGACGTCATCACATTAGTGGCACGAGTCAAGTCCACCAGACAGCGCTACAAATTATACAGACAAGTCGATCGATCGATTCGTAATCGATGACTTGAATATGATTGGTTTGCTAATGTTGCTAGAGAGTAATATATATTGAAATGGAAGTGTGTGCATTGTCCGACAACAAATGATTGTTGGTCTGTATATAATCTATTGTTATAAGAAAGGGACGTTCAGCCGGGTTTGAACGTCTTGTAATTCGATCACCAAGTGATTGAAAACGCACTGATGCACGGTAAACAGTTACATGTGTACATGTAGTATCGCCAGACAAAAGAAAGAACTTTCTTTCAATTTTCCAACTTTCAATTTATATCCCCCTAATTTCCTAAAATTAAATAGGCCTACAGGACTATCTTTATTTTTCGCTTATTAAAACTATCTTCTGCTATACTATATTTTTGAAAAAAACCTACCGTTATTCAAAGATGGTAATGTTGTATTTGTTTGTAATAATTTGCCACTAAATTGCCAAAGAATAAATTCGCCAACCTGTGGATTCACGTTACATACAGCGCGTAGTACATTAGTAGGGATGGGCGAGAAGTAAGTTTCCGATCAGAAAAAATCAGACAGAGTCAGACACAGCCAGCCTGTCTCAAACAAGGACCAGGACCCAAGGAGCATAACTAATAACATGGCAGGTAATTACCTGCCATGCTAATAACTATACACTATCAACCAACACACCAAAAGTATTAGCAGACTTTGCAAGCTGCAAGTTGAGAGAAAACACCGGGAATCCATTGAACTATTGCGTTAGCATTTTGGGATATTATTGAGACATTATTATTTCAAAGGAAACATTTATAGCAATATTTCAGTGATGTATTTATATATTTAGTTAATTTAGAAATGTTAGAGTAACATTAGCTTGACAATAAATCTGAAGTTACGATCAAATTAATAGAACTGTGTAGAGAGTGTGCCCAGGTTAGAAAGTACAGAGAATTTTGTTGGTTTTTATTTAAAATATCAAAGTAATGGTGTCAAAATGAAACTAAATTTCCATCCAAAATAATCTTATTTATAAGATGAATACAGATATCAAGTGTCAATATCTGTGAGAGATTAAAGACTGGTGACAATATACTGGGATTAGTTTTACTTGAGTGATTCCATTGACAAACAATTGAGAAGGGATTTTTGATTGAAAGGAAGTCAAAATTTACCATAGGAGTGCATTGGCTATAATGAGGTTGATTAATTATTCATGAGCTATTTCCAATGGGAAACTTGTATGGGGATTTATAGAAGGCATACGGTCTTCAATTCCATGGAATTTAAAGAGTGGTTGTCGTAGGAAACATGAATTTATTAATGAGAAGAGGTTCAGCAACACATTTATTCAACTCATAGTGAAATATTGCACTCCAAAATTAATATCTGGGATGATTTTAACACCATAACCACAAGTGTCCTAATACTTTTGGTTGCTAGTGTGCAAGGAGTTTCCAGTGGGGGCGGGGGGGGGGGGGGGGGGGGGCGGGCACAAACGATAAGAGTATAAGACCTCGGTATTAAAGTGGTATGTATATAGCTTCCAAATGTACCACACTACATAACCACAACACATTTTGTCCAACAATCTTTAGTTCAGGATACTTGTTCAATCATTTATTTTGTACAATCAGGCTTCGTCCAAACGTAAGGCCTTATCGATCTTTGCCCAAAATATTATCAATCAAACTATGAGTAGTCCAAATGTTCCCACTTGGAACCCTTGCTCCCCCCAAATGAAATCAAGTACGGCTGTAAATGAAATTTACAAACAAAGTACACACCAAATCCCCCCCAATAATGACATCGTGTCGTTTGAGATTGGCACTGTCGGTTCATTTGACGAAAGGAATCATGGAATTATGATGGTCAAAAGTACACATATGAAAAATTTTCGCGCGCGTACCAAAATGAAATATTCTTTGGTACAAGCTTGTTTAGAGCCAAAATATAGCTCGATTGTTCAAAAAATAGCTGTAAAGTTGAAAATTTTCGCGCGCTACGCGCGCATCTCTTTACTCAAAAAATCTTAGGAGCCCCCCCCCCCATTTCAAGTCACTGCCCCTTCTTGCCCCCCCCCCCCCCCCTCCCCCAAATGAAAAAGTCTAGTTACACCACTGAGTGAACTACCTCTGTTTTTAGCGTCGTGCCAGCCAGGAGAGTAACGGAAGCAGAGACTAGAGAGTCATCATTTTTTTAAATCAATTTAATGGTATCTTCAGTGCAGTAAACTTTTTTCACATTGTGAGTAATTTGTGCAGTATTTAGTTGTGAACTTTGTGATTTTGTGAACACGTAATAGTGCAGTGCAAGGAGGGAGAGGAGAAGGAGGAAGAGGAGAAGAAGGAGGAAGAGGAGAAGGAGGAAGAAAAGGAGGTAGGGGAAGAGGAAGGGATATATGCGGCGCAAATGGGGGGGGGGAGGGTACGGGGTCACGTCCCCATAATGTTAATGTGAGGGACGTTAAAAACGTTATACTAGACCTTATAATGTTAAAAATGCCAATTTTTGCGCGATTTGCACGTAATAGTTTCAATGTTTCATTATTCAAGCTTAACAAGAGGGCTTCAGGAACGTTTTTTCTGGACCATTTTTTGTTTAAAAACTGTTTTTTTCTTGCTCGATTCGCGCTCACTTTTTCAACAGGTTTCAACAATATAATGGGTCTCAAAACACACCAAATATTCTAAATATTATGTGGGGACGTTAAAAACATCATTCAAGTGTTAGAAATGTCAATGTTTGCGTACATCGCGCGCATTAATTTGAATGTTTCAATATTCAAGCTTCACAAGATGGCATTGCAGGACAGTTTCCCATGACCATTTTAGTTCAAAAACTGAAAAATAGTGAGCGTTCCGCGCGCATATTTTCTACAGGTTTTAATAGTATAATGACCCTCAATCCATGCCAAATATTCTAAAAATTATGTTGGGGACGTTAACAACGTCATACTGGACCAATTTAAGAACCATATTCAGTAAGAATCAAGGAAATGTTGAAAAATGTGGCAGACTGAAAAATATGAATTTTCTTCATACCTTGTGCATGGATGGACCTATGGTCAAAGTCAACAAATATGGAGAAAAAAATTGGTGTCACATGTATGTTACCATGGTAACGGGCAATTCCATTAATGTGATGATTTTTCTCATTTTTTGCTGTTTTAAATGCTAATTTTAGCTCAACTTGGATCTCACATTTGTAGCATACAAAATACTTTAACAAATTCTTGTTTTTATATATAAAAGGGCAGTCCACAGTCAAACTAATCCATATTTTAAAAAAAATCTTGGACTTTGCAATTGGACTATACCATGTTTCCAAATAGGGGTGTTTCGTCCCTTTTACAAACTATCAATTATTAGCCAAATATAATCACCGTTAACCCTGAAAGTGGAACTTTTTTTTCAAAGATATTTTGCATGTAGAGAGTAACAATGTTGCTCAATTGAATTCCAATGAGAAAAGTGTGGGTAATCTTTAAACATGGCAGCAGTGTTTCCAGAAAGATAGGTATTTTTGAAAAATCTTAAAATGCCTATTATCGAAAACCGGACAATTAAACAGTGAATTACATATATATAAGCGTTGATTAGGAGATATATTGAAGATATTACTTTGTTTGTGAATGTTTGCAATAAATAATATGAAATGTACTTGTTAAAGTTGCCAGAGTTCTCTTTTTTACCTCAAATTAGCAATATTGCAACATATGCCATCTTGAGTATAGTATTAACATATATGCGCAAACCGTTTCTGTGATAACTTCTGAGTTTATATCAGTTCATAAATATAAGTCTACATGCTGCTAACTTTAGAGTCAATATCTCCACAAACAGAGCCTTTTAAGGCTCAGTTTGATTAAATATCCCTTACACACCCTATTTTGAAACATGGTATATTCCATGTTTAATTAAATCAATCTCTTGATGTTTTGTTATTTATTATGCTTAATCTAGCTAATAGAGGGTCATAGTTTCAGATCATGCTTGCTACATGATTTTTTGATGACTTTATACGTACTGACAACATTTAAATTTAAAAAATCCAGGGTGCCCTCGGCCAAAAAGACCACAAAAAGTCGGCCATTTTGGAAAAACAGTATTTTGATCATAAATCAATCATTTTGGTCCAATCACTTTGATTTTGGTGGCAATACCCATGTTTGTTGGGACATAGAATAATCTTACACAACTTTTATCGCATGACGATGTTTCGTTTTCCTGAAAATTGCATTTTTAGTGAAAATAGCCCTGTGAGGGCGCTGTTTAAAAAGATATCTTTCGCATCGTAGCGTCTCAAATTCGAATGTTGAAATATGATAGGAGTTACAGTTTAGGCATTTCCTGAAAATCTGAGTAAAATACCATTGTTGTTTTGAAGCTACACCATTTTGAACATCTTTGAATTGTCTCCTTCGAAACACACACTAATGAAAGTTCGTTGACCCCCTGTACTATCCTATGGAAGTGCTTTTAACGCGTTCTTGTGATTTTAAAGTGGATGCCACGCGTCGGTAAAACGAAAAGAGGTAACATGCTCACATCTTCAGACAATGTTTCTCGACACACTCTTAACACATTTCATTTATTCAAATTCATTTTTATTAATGGGATAGCTACTTTTTTGCAAAGCGCCCTCACAGTCCAAATTTGACCAAACTCAGCTATTACAAGAAAACGAAGGGGTTATATGAGACGAAACCAGCATAGAATGACATCTTGTACCTTTAAACATGTGTATTGCCACCAAAATCAAATAAATTAGACCAAAAATGACTGAGTTATGATCAAAAGTCTGTTTTTTCCAAAATGGCCGACTTTTTGTGTTTTTTTGGCCGGGGCACACTGGATTTCGCATTTCTTTCAATTGTTTTGTTGAAAATGTTGTCAGTAGGCATAAAGTCATCAAAAAATCATGTAGCAAGCGTGATCTGAAACTATGACCTAAAAATGACCCTCTATTATTATAGCCCACTCCTACTTATATTGCTGATGATCATATGCGTTCACATCATTATTATGACACATCTAAGGGCTATTAACAAGTTCTACTAACATGGCAACACTGTCTTGACCTTTTGTTATTCACACATGAATGTAAATAAACTTCACTTATAGTGATACAGTAAATGGATGTAGCTGTCAAAAGCAGATTTAAGAAGAATTCTGTTTGTTTAATACGAGTCTGTTCTGCCATGAATAAAGTTAAAACTCAACCTACCTGGCAACATTTTTTTTTAATATGCACTTTGAAACATGAGCAACATTATCCCTGATCCAAAAATAGTTGTTCTCTATTTTAGACATAACAGGATGATTTATTAAATAGTTTGCTGAAATTAAACGTGTATTTTCACACCATGTAATACCGATTTTTTTTTGGAAAAAGTCAACACTTTCTGGCAACACTGTTTCAACAGGTATGAATTACCCATGGATATTTTTACATATTATTATTCAGACATCCCTCAAGCTTTTATTTGTAGAAGGTGAATGCAAAAAAAACCCCACTTTGCTAGTTGTGTTTAATTTACGAAGGTGTATTTTTTTTCACACGATTTATTATGATAAACACCCCTTTTTCAAATAATGGTATATCCCACAATACAATTTGTACAAGTTTTTTTGTTGGACGGAATGAAAGTTGAGACATGTATGGTTATATTGTTGAATGAAAATAAAATCCTGCTTGTATTGTTTGTTCAAAATGATATGTGTAAATTAGCAGTTTTGAATTTCTGAAAAAATTAAAATGTGGTTAAAAACCATGAAAATTCTAATATGTGTCGTTGTCATGGCAACAAAGGCAAAAAAAAAATAAAAGTTCCATTTTAGTGTTTATTGACCAAAGGTCTATCAATGGAAATTCATATTTTTATGTCTGCCAACAAAAACTTGATTTTTAGGGACAATGGCACTTAAGTGTTAGAAATGTCAATTTTTGCGTACTTCGCGCATTAGTTTCAATGTTTCATTATTCAAGCTTGACAAGATGGCTTCAGGATAGTTTTCCATGACCAGTTTAGTTAAAAAAGTCAAAATGTTTGCGCGCTCCGCGCGAATATTTACTGCAGGTTTTAACATTATATGGATCAGACCCACCAAATATTCTAAATATGTGGGGGACATCATACTGGACCAAAGTTTTAATGCAAAAACCACACAAAAAATTCTAAATATTAGGTGGGGGACGTTATTATCATACTGGACCATTAATGTTAGAAATGCAATTTTTTGCGCGCTCCGCGCGCGTATTCATATTAATATTTCATTAAGCTTAACAAGGTTGCTTCAGGACAGTTTTCCATGACCATTTTAGTTAAAACTCGAATTTTGCGCGCTCCGCGCGCATATTTTCTACAGGTTTTAACATTATAATGGCCCTCAAACCATATCAAATATTTTAAATATTATGTGGGGACATCATACCGGACCATTTAAGTGTTAGAAATTTCATTAGAAATTGAAATTAATTTCAATATTTCATTATTTAATCTTAACAAGGTGGCTTCAGGACAGTTTTCCATGACCAATTTTAGTTCAAAAACTCAAAAATATTGTGCGCTCCGCGCGAATAGGTTTTAACATTATAATGACCCTCAAACCCCACCAAAAATTCTAAATATTATGTAGGGGACGTTATTATCATACAGGACCATTAGTGTTAGAAATGCAATTATTTTTTTCTTCATCGATACCCGTCGACCCCTAACTAACCAAACCATAAGTCATCGACTCATAGTGTGGCCTCTAATTTTCCTAAATCAGTTTCGTCCATTTTCAAATACCCATACTTCGGGACCTCTCATTTTCTTGAGGGACCCCTTAAATTTGTTTTTTGAAGTCCTACGGGGTCCCGAAAATTTCATGGGACCTCTCACATTTTTGATCCAGTGCTATCCCTGTGAACCGATAGTGCCAATCTCAACCGACAGACTCAAAATATTGATGGGATGACCCGCCCCCCCCCCCCCCCCCTCCTCCCCTCCCCAACCCCCACCCCTCTGGCTACGCCACTGATTAAAGCATAATCCTTGATTAAAGCAGGGACAATCGATTGTCCCTGATTAAAGTCAATGGATTATTAAAGTCACGCTATTTTTTTAATCCCTATAATTGCTATCAGGGAAAAGACAATGCTGCCCTCTATTTATACAGAGTAAAAATGAGCCAAATGCAGTAACATAGAGGGGGTACGTGTCCAACGCTTGAGTTCAGAATAAAAGCAACAGACGGTGAACAACACGGAATTAGCACTTGTCCCATGAGCTATTCTTGTAACTCGTCCTCGATCCGAACCCCCTTTGTAGAATATTAACTACATGTAGTAACTATGGTCCTCAGTGGGGAGGGGGGGGGGGGGGAGGGTTAAGGGAAGGGGGCCAAGGAAAGGTACTTATTGCCCCCAAATGATTAAAGTTGGAATGTCTGCCTCTTTAGCTTGAAATCGTCAATTACGAATAACGTCTATTATCATAATTATGTCAGCTAGCTGCATTATGTTTTATGACCTGAATGCAAATTATACAAGCATTTTAATTGCCATCTATTTGACGACACATCGAGATAATAGCTTACAAGAAGACCAAAGACCTTCTAAATTATGTAGAAATTCATTGAGTAGACATAATATCAGTATTATGTCGAAATGGAAAGATGTTATTCTTACCATGTCGACTAGATGAATATGACAATAATATCAACATATGATCGAGAGTGTGATCATTTATCTCAAAACAAACAAGAGTAATTGAATTATAACAAGATTAGCTATCTTTTGATAACTGATTTGACATTTAAAACGAGTGTCAACGTTCCGACTGTCAACGTTGTATAATAATCAGATACTACATTATCATTCTTTCACACTTGCCATGTCAGTGAATTGAGCGGTTATATCCGGGGGGGGGGGGGGGGTACTTGGATTTATTTTGGACGGGGGTGTGCAGCTCCAGCCTCAAAACTCATACCCACTTCCAAGGGTAATTTTGCCGGAAAGGGTACCCATGTCTAAGGATTTTTCTTTAAATGTAGACCCATGTATGTCTAAGGGTTTCTAACCCGAGATTTTAACAAATGTTTTCGTTCGCGTCTCGGAATTTCAAAAAGGATTTCTAATCGCAATATGATTGCCTCTGGTCTATCTATCGTACAGTCTGTTGATATTCCCATTCGCGAATGCTGTTACGAACGGCGACTGGCGAAATAAAGCCACGGGAGAGACTGTAACAGCGAAGTTTAGTCTCTTATGAACGATGTTGAATTAGAGGGGCTATGAAACCAGACGGGAGTTAATCTCATGGGTAAATGGGTTGAATTCCACGATTCCGGGGTTGAATTTATCGAATTGAATTCGGGTTGATATTGAAAAACGCCCGGAAAAAACGACGTCAACGATGTGCTCAAATCTGACCCATTGCTAAGGGCTAGTGTCAATAACAGGACCCATGTCTAAGGATTTTTCAGTTGAAAATCCAACCCATGGCTAAGGATGTCTTATGAAAAAAAAGACCCACTGGAGCGGCACGTCCCCGTATGCCTTACATACGTGAGTACCCCCCCCCCCCCCCCCGGGGTTATATATCATTGTAAGGCTCCCAAAATGACGAATTCAAAATATGAAAATCGCCAAAAACACTGAAATGTCAGTTTAATAAAGAACCCTTGTAATTCCCAGTTCACGATTTATTTCCATACCTTGAGATATATCTCAAGGTATGGAAATAAATCTCTTAAATCAAAAGATTGAAAAGTCAATCTTAAAGATTGTGCTTATGGAAGGATCTTTAAAGATTGAAAATGCTCAATCTAATAGAGTGAAATTTCAATATATCGGACTGAAATTTCACTCTATTAGATTGAACATTTTCAATCTTTCAAGATCCTTCCCTATAATTTATAAACACAATCTTTAAGATTGACTTTCATTCTTTTGATTTAAGAGAGTAGTATTGCTTGAATTAATGAAATCCACGCATTTTGCTCAATAATTACCTAACCATGTCGGGCCAAATATCTAATTTGTGGGCAAAGTATAGATTCTATCTTGCACATATTCAAAGGAATCTATTGGTAATTTGAATTTTCAAACCAATGAGTGTGGCATACAAGCATTCATATATGCTTATTTGAAACAAATAAATGGTTAGGCCTAAGCCTACCATATCTATGATCACTGCGAATCATGATTGGGCCTATATACTATTCAATATAGTGCATTATATCATGATAGGCCTGATTTCAACCATGTGATAGTTTTTACTATCATTATGGCTGGAAAAGAATCATGTGATATCATATAAAACAAATATTGAATGCCTTTTGTTTGTGCAATAGTAAAACTATATCACTCGGTCCAATTTGGATTATTCCATTACACTCGGCTTCGCCTCGTGCAATGGAAAAATCCAAATTTGACCTTGTGATATAGTTTTTACTATCACACGCTCAGGCATTCAATATTTGTATAATATAGGCCTATATAATGTCAAACATGGTGACACGTATCCGGAATACAATCGATAATCATGTCAAAATAATTATGGCATAAGGTACCTAATTTTGCATATTTGAGATTTGACTAATTTATTTGCTAATTTGCATATTTGATTAGATATCGAATTGATCGTAAGTTTAAAGGATACATCTAATAAGCACAATATGTAACCATATATAAACCATTATATCAAATGCCATTAGTTTACTATACTTACAGAACTTGAGATATTTAGTTATACGCATTATTTATAAAATGACATCGTCATTTGAGGTTTTTTCCACATGACATCGGGATTGAATTTTCCGAAAACTTGCATTTTCAGGAACCTGATGTACAAATATGGAATAAAAATACACCTCTGGTTTTCAACCATCTGATATACACCTAGCACATAAAGTCCCTGCTCAGGTGCTTTGAGGTTGACTAATTCAAAATATATAATCGGTACCAAAAATCTGAGATATACATTAAATTAGCAAATTTCTTCTCCGCAGTTTGATACCTCATTCAACAAAATCGAATGGATGCTTTTAAAGATATGGCGATTTCAATGACCGCGCATGCAACAGAAATGTTGCACTAGGTATAGGAATCATCGATTTTCAACTTGAAGTTTTCTATTCTACATGAAAGGTCATCCTTAAAAAAGTTGTGGTCCAAAGTTTGAGTTGCATAGCTCTAATGGTTCTTATTTTAGACGCACAAGATCCTGTGAACTGTACTCATTGAGTAGTACACAAACTATATCGGTGGTTACCACCATTCGCGGTAATTCGACGTTATTTCATCGATTTCTCCGTAAATACCGATTTAGGCCGTCAAATTTCAGTATGATGATGAGAAAAATACGAGCTTTCATATGATATGAAAATCTCCGTATGTTTGAAATAATTCTGTGTTACGAAAATGTGATCGGGTCATCTACCTTTAATACATTTACCTGATTCTTGCACCAAATTAATTATTTGCAAAGACATTTAAAATGACACCACCAGTCCTGTTTTGTTGAATGTCCATTTGAAATATTGTGCTATACTACACTGTTGTTGAAGGGCATCTTTCCTCCTTATATAAGCATCTCCTGCACTACCAAAACCCTATTGTATATTTCACGGACATAAATTATGCTAATGAGCTCATTAAATGACGTCACTCACATCATCGGGTTTTGCCGATGATTGAAATCCGTTGATTGAAATTCTAGGTCGAGTAAAATGATGTTCTAATTTGTTGTCTGTGAGCTTTTCTGATTTTTTTCCCGTATTGGAGTATTTTTTTATTGAAAATAGACAGTTCAAATTAAACGTTGGTTCCAAGTTCAAGTGACAGCACATGTATTAAAGGCGACAGCAAAGGCAATATGCAAGCAACATTTGAGAAAAAACGATGCCCGACTTTGCAAGAAAGTGTACGGGGAAGTGTACGGGTGAACATGACAAACCAAAACAGCCTAGTAAATAATCACCTCCGTGGCGCAATTGGTTAGCGCGTTCGGCTGTTAACCGAAAGGTTGGTGGTTCGAGTCCAGTCGGGGGCGTTGCTACTTTTTTCATTTAATGCAGATCGACAAATCACAGTAAAAATATAATATTGACAAAATCACAGACCACTTACACAAAAATCGCATCTGCGCATGCTCCTGTCGTGATCGAAATCTACCACACAAGCAATGGGCAAGTTTTATAAGTGTCCTGTGAATGTTATAAATATAAATACCGCCCCCTCCCCCCAACGCCCCCCCCACCCCCCCCCCCCCCCCCCCCACCCCCACACCCGGGCCCCCACCCCTTCCATTTCGATTTCAGTCCCCTAGATGATCCCATATTCTTTGAAGATGTAACCACTCTCGCACCCAATGACCCCATATTTTAGACAAATGTAATCACTCGTTGACTTAGAGAACTTTACCTCCAGTATTTTCTAGAAAATATATATACTTCAGGTAATTTTCTCACTCCCCACCCGCTCACCTATATCCCGCGGAGGATGCTTCTATGTAAACAAAATCGATGCATTTGAACTGCCAAGCTCGGTTCTATGGGCGGCCATTTAGGTCAAAAAGGTGTCAAATACAAATATAGGTCTCAAATGATGATTAAGGGCTCAAATACACGTTAAGGTGTCAAATGTTGACAAAGGAGTCAACATATCACAAGTTTTACAGATGGGCATAATACCAATTTGCAGCTCAAGTGATTGACATAATTGGACAGCCAATCGCAATCAACCCTCTTTCCAGGGAATAATTTGAACCATAAATACCACTTGTAATTTACAGACCTGGCCTCCCATTGTGTCCAATCCAATAAATCGATGCACTTAACCCAAGCAGAACATTGGATGGTCAAGATCGCATGAATAGGGATTATTGATTATCAATAATGTACCCCGGTCTGTGTACAGAGTATAGGAGACATGCAGGTATAATATGGTGTGCATATTTATGCTATAAAATATAGAATTTAAATGGTTTTAGCTCTATTTTACAGTGTTTTATCAGTAATATGTTTGAAATTACTATTCTACTTAATAGTAACAAACATTTAGTGACATAAAAACAACAATTCTTATTAAAAGAGAAGAATATAGGCTCACTATTCGGATAAATAGTAGAATATTGACTTTTTTAATTTTGACCTTATTTACGAGTTCAAATATATTAGAAAAAATACCCAACCATTTCCCCTTTTTAAACTACCAAATGAATCCTTAGATACACAGCTAGTTAGATTTATGCAATTCAATATAGGGTTAGTATATGAAAAAAGGAGTAAAAAATATAAGTTGTGAGGTAAAATCTAACCACCCATCTTCAGATGCCTCTCCTCCCTCTCAGTATAGCTGAAACACTTCCAAACCTATACATCTATCTAGAGCAACATATGCAGATACTAATCAGCTGAAAAATCCAACGCTCTGATTGGTCAATTCTCTAAAATATATAATCCCAGATCATAGGTTTTAGCATATAACTGAGATGTTTTTATGCAATTAAACACTGATGGAACTCTGTGACCACTCATGCAAATCTTAAGACCGCCCCTCAACCGTTAGATGTTTTGGTGGTACACAATAGCCTTTATGCTGTGGTTAAGTCAATTGATAATTGAGCCAGGATAAGCGTGGAGCCTGTGATATTGGTGACGTCATTGAAGGAATTATGCCCATCTTTATTAGAGCTGTAACACTTGTGATATGACACCTTAACGTGTATTTGACCCCTTTATCAACATTTGAGACCTTAACGTGTATTTGAGCCCTTAATCATCATTTGAGACCTTTAGGCCTATTTGTATTTGACACCTTTATTAACATTTGACACCTTTATTAACATTTGACATCTTTATCTGTTTGACCACCCTTTTATGAACGTTTGAGATCTTTATTTGTATTTGAGACCTTTTTGACCCAAATGGCCGCCCATACGGTTCGTCACCGACCGTGAGATTATCTTGATGCGTTAAATTAAGCGTTGGTGTATATTAGAGGTCAAACAGATTAACCATGACCCATACAGTAATATCTCCATCTAGATAACATTTAATCTTCTTAGTCAATTAAATACCAGAAACATATTGCAATTTCCCATGATAGCCTATTATGTGACGCCGGTGACGCGTACGGGCAACAGAAATACAACTTTATTGCAATGGGTTTCATATGAACATAGATTGTGCTTGTTTTTAAGTCAAGGTCGCCCATAATTGCACGATTTCCATATGGCATCCGTCCAAAAAAATCAACTTATTTTAAGCGATATTAACGCAAATGATAGCGTTTCTAGCACCAATTCACATTAGCGCTAATTGCACCAACCATGCTAATAAGCGATAATAGCGTTTTTAGCACCAACCATGCAAATTAGCGCTAATAGCGCTAGTAGTAATTAGCGCAATTAGCGCTAATTTGCATCATAACACGGGCGCTTTATAACTCCATGCGCTAATGCGCTGAAAAGCCAATCCCGCACCGCTAATTGGTATGGTTGGTGCTGAAAACGCTATTATCGCTCAGTTTGCGTTAATATCGCTAAAACGATGTATATACAATAAGATGGTTCTATTTTACGCCACCTGACCACGAACTGATAGCCCTTTTATGGCAAAAGAATGTATCTTATAATATGTAGTTTTCTAACAGTATGCTTCCTTTTAACATGATCAAAGTTGGGTTTTTTTTCTCCATAAATAATGTAGTGGTAAAATAAGTTAAAAGTTTAACGGGTTCGCCGTCGGACGAGTTTTAATCTGTCAAGCTTTCGTCAGGATTAGCTCTGACTTCTTCAGGACCAAATTATTATAATATTAAACGATCAGGATTAGCTCTGACTTCTTCAGGACCAAATTATTATAATATTAAACGATCTTATATAATAATATATAATATTAAACGATCTTTACAGATCAGTGACCGCACTACTGTGCATTAAACTTTTGTAGTCTGTAGTAGACAAGGGGCAGTCTCTACGTTATTTCCATTGGTCAAGGGGCAGTCCTTTGGAGGTTCTATTAGAACCATATTTATATATAGTAGGCCAGTGGAAACCTAGCTACGTGTTCAGTGGAAGCGGCAATCCAACTGAACGGCTCTTTTCAGAGCCACCAATTCTTTCACAAGTAGGAAAGGGCACCTACTCTCAAATCATCGGGCAAGGGGCAGCCGCCCAAATGATGATAACAAGAGAAGTGGCAATCTCTATGTTTTGTTTAATATTATACTAATTTGGTCCTGAAGAAGTCAGAGCTAATCCTGACGAAAGCTTGACAGATTAAAACTCGTCCGACGGCGAACCCGTTAAACTTTTAACTTATATTATGAATACCCGTCGTAAAAGCCTATCTCACAAGTAGTGGTAAAAGGCTGCTTACTTGCTTAATTCGGGTCGTGTCCCCGATCTACGATGTTTCTCCACACTCTTCTGTTTCATTGCTGTCTTTATGCTACTCGTCTCCAGTCCAGTATTGCTTGAGTAGATCGATAAATGTCAGAGCAGGTCGTCCTGGCTTTCTTTTGCCATGTTTGGGGATCCAGTGCACCAGTTTGGATACTGGCTCCTCACTTCTGTAACAGTAGCCAGCAAACCTTGTTCGTCTCTTCCGGATCTTCTGGCTTATTTTGGGAGGTCACCATACAGTTGGGTGTTTGGTATATGTTGTTTCCAGTTGACATTGAGTACTGCTCGCATCATTCTGGTGTAGCAGCCAACTAGCTCTTTCTGTAACTTGGAAGTAATGGTCCAAGCTTCGCATCCATATATAGCAGAACTGACTCCACCGTTGAGGCAAACAGGCGAAGTGTAAATTTCCGAGATAGAGTTGACTTCCATATTTTGTTCATTTTGCCACACGCTCTCCATGCTGCTGCTTTGCGTTGCTTAAATTGTCTTTTGCCGTACTCTCCATCCAGGCACCAAGATATTTAAAATCTTGAACTTCCTCCATCTTGTTGCCATCATTTGTCTGTGGATCCCTTCTGGCTAACATAAACTTGGTCTTGCTAGCATTCATTTTGAGACCGACCTTTGCTACTGATGTCTCAACTCTTTGCAGCAGATCGTGTGCTTGATGAAATTTCTCTGACAACAATGCAATGTCATCGGCGAAGTCAAAGTCTGTCACCACCTCTGGCCCAATCCGCCTACTTCTACGCCTGTCAAGATGAAAACTAAGCTCTTCTTCTCTCCCCTCTATGGCTATCCTCAGGGCAAAGTCCAGCACAATCACAAACAGATATTGTAGAACTCCAGCCAATATTTCAAACTGAGCGTCTCTCCGTCAGGTGATATTACCTTAGCCATGGTATTCTCGTACATTCCTCCGATTGCTTCAACGACTTGTTTTGGTATTCCAAGCTCGCAGAATTTTCAGCATTTTGCCACGGTGGATTGTGTCGAAGGCCTTTCTGAAATCAATGTAGGTGATTACTGCTTCTAGGTTATTGGCTTTAACTCCTTCTATGAGCCTCCTCAGTGCCAGTATGTGGCCCGCTGTCGTCCTTCCAACCCTGAAGCCGTTTTGATTGGTTCTCAAATGCTGATCCAACTCTGGTCTGATTCTGTTCAGGATCATTCTGTTGTATGTTTTGGCAACGATTTTAGGCTGATACCTCGGTAGTTGCCTCCTGGGCTAAGATTCCCTGATTTTGGTATTGGAACAATGTTGAGCACAGACCATTGGCTTGGTTTTATCCCTTTCAGTAATGCTTCATTGCAGAAGTTCAACACAATGTCGTCAAGGTCGCATCTTTTCAGAACTTCAGGTGGGATATTGTCTTCACCACTGCTTTTTCCTTCTACCAGTGACTTTTTAGCTTTGTCATGTTTTAAAATCCAGATCTTCTAGGATTGGTGTGATTTCCTCATCCTCATTACTGATGTCTGGTGGACTCCCTCCCCAGAAGGTTTTTGAAGTGGTTACTACCAGTTTGTGACCCGATCTTTCTGAGTTTCTCCCTCCAGCTGTCCTTTGGTGGATGCTTTTCTACCAGTGATCTCATTGATAAGCCTCCAGCTTACAGCATGCTTGCAATTGGAATGTGCTGCTTCTACTTCCTTGAAAAGGCAGTATATTACTTTTATTGTCTTTACAAGTTGCAACCTTTTCCTAAGTGAGGATTATTGAACCAAGTCAGGCGCCTGACACTCTATTGTTGGAATCGCCGAAAGCATAGACGGACATGAATATACAATGAATAATCATATCAATGAATATACGTCATTTGTGACGTCGAAAATGAAAAGTACCAGACCATAGTGGACACGAACGGCCGTAATCTTTGAATCTCCGTTGATTTCAATGTTATGTCGGAGTGTTTTACCTAATTTCATACTGACACGACCTGAGTGATAATCAAACGGTCCCCGAACGATGCCCTGGCGCTGTTGAAGTCAGAAATATCATCGCTCCCTACAGGCCGAGCGTTCCCACATCGAATTTCCCCGCGAATTTCACCTAGAATATTCGTCACACGAACCTATGTCCGCCATCGTCTGAATATCGAAAAGGCCCTCTGGAGAGTCAAGGGGACAACATTTTTTTCTACGCATGCGTCCGATCGCTTTGGATTTGTCCACTAAAATGTTGGACAAATGCCTAATGAGTATGTGCGGCATGGCAAGTGACACAACTTCTTGTAATGCGCTAATCAACCGTAGATCTAACCCCCGGGCTCCGGCCAGTTTGGGGTGGAAAAGCCCAATCAGGAAAAGTTCACGGAAAAGATTCAGGCGTTGACGGTTCAATGGTATATCACAGATAGGCAAAGTGGGTATATCCAGTGACAGTTGTATATCCCCTTGGTATATAATATTTAATTTTGACTAAAGCAGCCGACAATGCATTGATTGATGATAACATCCAGAAGTGGTTTGATGTGATAATAATGCCGCCATGAGGATCGAGCCGTGTAGCGAGGGGCCACGCCGAACTATGATCGAGAGTGACCAATAACGCGCCGCAATGCGGACCACTGGCGCGCGGCGGGCCGGCACATCCAACATGCGCGAATCAGTGCCATAGCCAGCTTTAAACAGGGCCATAGGGAGGGGGGAGGGGGTGGACTTATCAGACAGTAAAAAGTCCGAGTTGTATACCGACGAAAGGCATGATGTACAGTCAATAAAACTTTGTGGTAGTGCCCACATGTTGTGGCGAATATAGGACCTACACTTACTTGCAACAGAGTGACGTGGAATCCGGGGGCCGACTATACGACCGTAACAGAGCGACAGTAGAATCCGGTGTTTAATTTTTTTTAAATTGAGTGTATTGTTAATAGTCCCGGTCCAGCACTTCCCTAGCCCGCCCGGCCTGTGGGCCTAAATGAGACACCGTGCACTTTGCGATACTATAACCATCTAATGATTGGAAGCGTAGCAGCATAAAGTATTATGAGAAAATGTGTACATATCTCCTAAGATTCTGGAGATTCGGAGTCTACCATCGGACCGGGCTTTCAGTTGACCTACGCATAGGAGCATCGTCGAAGCGAGAATGTCCCCTGTAACCTTTTTCAAGATCTTTGGCACTGAAATTAAAATGTTGGTTCATTATAGAGGGAATCCACTTACTCATACGTGCCCGTAATCACCCTTCAAAGGTACAAGACTTGATCGCGTCTATCAATAGTTGTCTGATTGCCTTTCCACATAATATATATATATTTCGACATGAATATTGCGTCTCCCAATTCGTTTATTAAAGCTAGCTAAATTTGGTAAGCTTTGGTACAAGAACTAACTTTCTTGAAATGAAGTTGTACCAAAGATTTTCTAGAAATTCATCGGTTGTACAGATTTAAAAAAATGGTAATCATGGTAGATTAAACATTGGTATAAACGGTCTCCTTTCTCATGTTGTACGATTGTCTATGGCCTGTTTTGGAAATGTGTTTGCTTTGTGTATCCAAATAGCTTACAGTTGTATATTAGCCTAGCTATCAAGCTATAAAAATGACATCTCTGAATGTATTTTAAACAAAGTGTGCAAAGGAGAAATGGTTGGGCACACTGGTAAAATGGTTTTACAACAAGTGTTGCTATCATTATCAAAGTGAACTCAACTTCAATCATATATTTATCGAGCAATAATATATTGTTTTACGCATTTTAATTTGTTTAGATTATAAAGTTAAATAAATCCAGAGATAAATGATAGATAGAAAAATAGATTAAAAAAAGAATAGAAAAAAAACTATTAAAGCATTGGCGGCCTTTATAAATTATAAAAATTGACATAAAAATGATGTTACATACATCCACAATCAAGTTTAATTTGTTTTTTTAAAAAACAAAAAAATAGAAAACAACAACGAACACACGGAGATTCGAACCCGTGATTGCCGATTGCAAACGATATGGCCAACGTATGCACGCCACAGAGATCGACGAGTGTAATTGTGTCAGTTTTATTATTTAACCATTGATTCTTTTATTTATAACGAACGGATTTTTATCGTGCCATTTTGGACATTTTAAACCATATTTATATGTTACTCTCGCACAAAATGTGTTTGTAATGTGATTATACTCCTTATTTTGGAAAGAATGGTAAAAACGTTGAAATTTCGAACACAATAAATGGCATCTTGTATACTGTTTATACGGTCGCTCGACTGAACGTTGTGTGACCTGTTGCATTGCATTATTCATGTTACGATCTGTTTATGTATGCTTTTGTTATACTTCTCAATCGCTCATCGCCAACTAAGAAACTTCATGCGCTGTCCCAACGCTGTCGTTAGAGAACAATAGAAAAGTCCCTTCGACTCTCCAGAGGGCGTTATCTGCGACCTTTGACTGGGTTCACGGGGTTAATCATATTAATGAGCAAATATGCAAATGAGCTAAGTGTCCCCTCCTATTATATATACTCCTTGACCAAGTTAACACAATCCATGTTAAAAGGAAGTATATCATTAGGAAAGTATATAAGATACATCCTTTAGCCATAAAAGGGCTGTGACAGACAGCACCTCCTATGTAATGTAAATTAACAGACCAAAACCAACCAATTGCTGTGAAAGGTTTCAATTACTAAATCAAATTAATTCATGATTAGTGACTGTCACAACAAGAGAAAAGAAACGAGAACCGCGGCACACCTATGATGACGAACTGCACCTCCTTTGTAATGTAAACTAACAGAGCAATAAATTGCTCTGAAACGGGGTGGAACCGCACCTTAGTGAGCACGACAACCCGAGAATCTAGTCCCAGCCTAGTACAAATTTTGTCATAAGCAAAAACACTTTTAGTTGATACACTCAACGATGTCTTTTTAAAGACATTTCTTGTTTAAACAATGGGGTCATTTGACATGTAACATGTGTAATAAGCCATGGTCAGAGTCTCAAAGACTTCGACCAGGGGCGTGCCACTGAGCTTACCGATCGGGTCACTTTTAAATTGAACTTAGTCAGCATAGAATTGGTGGCGCTGTTCTACCGATAAGGCGTAATTTGTAGCAGACGACGCGACGCTGGCCACGCGTCCCTCAGACGACCCAATATGGCAACGGGAGTGCACCATTTTGAATTATTTTTAACAGTCATCGCCCGGTTAACGATACAAATTCTTCTAATTATGATGAATTTGTCAAAATGATTCGCGATTACGTGTTATTCACTACGAATTCAAATGTAGGTTTCGCGTGGCCACCGTCGTCTGTGTAAATCTACAGCGCCACCAAACCTATGCTGACTAACAATTCCGTTAAACCTGGTTAAACATTGTTAAACGCGTTAAACGCCGGTCACCGACGCATTCCAGACGATTATCATAATTTATTCAATGAACCGTTTTCGCTACGTACGTTAGTATACGACTTTCCTATCCCAAAGTTAATAGTATCCCTGCTTCGACCCAAACATAACCAGTCGCGTGGCGTAATAAACTATATAGTCTTCAATTGGGGCGGGGCATGTGGGGGACAGGCCTGCGATCAGGGGAGAGTCCCCCCCCCCCCCCCCCCCCCCCCCCCCCCCCCCCCCCCCCCCCCCCCCCCACCACCCAATCCACTCTCACGGGACGGATGGGAGATAGTCGGGGAGATAGTAATGTTGGCGAATCATTGCATTTCAGTATTGATCTTGGCCTGGTTTTATATGCCCAGGGCCCTGGCGATAATATCATTGATCATATCATAATTATGAATTAATGATTAGTATTGATATGTATTTCTAATCAATTATACACACACACACACCTGTAAAGTGATTACAAGGTTGTCTTGCAGCCGTTCAATGACGATATACAGTGTACAATGGAGCAAAAAGCCTGACATTGATTCATCATTGAAACCCCAATATGGATTATGCTTATAATCATGATAATTTGCCTCCCCTTTTTGCTCAGACCATTTTAGTTTATGGTCTCAGTCTCAGCCTTTTGTGATACTTTTCATAGGCGGGGGTGGGGGTGGGGGGGGGGGGGGGGGGGGGGGGTTGACAAAGACCAGGGGAAGTACAGGTGACGTGTTGGGGGGGGGGGGGGGTGACAAAGACCAGGGGAAGTACTGTACAGGTGACGTGTTGGGGGGGGGGGGGGGGGGTTGATAAAGACCAGGGGAAGTACAGTGACGTGTTTTTGTGCCATGCTATTGTTTTTCATATTCAATTTGTAATTGTTTTTGGTCATAGGCTATTGTTATCGCGTAACAATTTTTGCTCATTCCGAAACGTCGGTCCCCCATTTTAATGTGTTGTTTCTTTTGCCTTTTAAATGGTCCCATCCTTAGATGTTGTCATTGCACACCTTTTTAGTCATTTCCACCACTGATTGAACCAGCCTATTTAATATGTCTCTCCCCCCGCCCCCCCCCCCCCCCCCCCCCCCCCCCCCCCCCCCCGGGGCCTCATCGGGCCAACCACGGCCGCGTTCACGAACTACATGTATATTACACGTTTTGTTATTGTATCGAAATTAACCCCATTGTCAATCAATTGATTGACAGTGCTTTTTCCCTGAAAAGGATATATATATATTGATTAACATTTATCAATTCATACAAACAGTTATTTACAAATGGTGCATTTGATAATAATTAAATTTGTTACCGGTATAAAAATATAATGAGGCTTTTGATTATTATGTTACACAGAGAATATTAATTCGTCAAAAATGTGGTCTTATTTGACAAATTAAACATTTTTTTCATTGAAGATTCGTCAGTAAGAAATATTTTGTAATGCTAAACAATTATTTTTAATGATAAATGACCAATTGGTAGTATTTAATTAATTTTCAACAAATATTTTTACGATTCATAAATATTTGACTTTCAATGACAAATGAATGAATGACAAATTAAATGACAAATTAAAAGAATAATTTGTAATCAATAATTAGTCATTTAATATGAATGACAAATGAATGGCAATAAATTGACTAATCTTAATTTGTCATTTCATTGATAATTAGTCATTTAATTTGTCATTTCAATTGTCATTCATTAACTTGTCATTAAAATTTAATTTTAACAATTAAGAAATGTCTACTTTTTAGGTAAACTTCAAATGTAATTTATAAACAAACGAAGAAGGTATATAAATTGTTATCTTTTCACTTTAAATAACTTAAAGGGGCACTAAAAGATGTGTTGGAGCTGCGCCCTCAATTATGATAAAAACTGACATTAGTATATTTTTATAATTGTATTACATGTATGAACCATATTTGCATAGAGGGCGTTTGGCAATGTTTTTCAATAAATAGCGATGATATTGTTTAATCAAGTTTTGCTGTGTTTTTGTTAGTAGAAACAACAATAATGGCAATTTTTAATGTTTCATCCTGAATTCTGAAGTAAATTTTTAAACATTTCAAATTTTATGTTCTTGAGTGTCAAATCAATTCATTCCATGTATGGGCATGCCCTTGCCATAGGCCTATATGGTAGCCCTGACCTTCAGCTACATCCCCAATCATCTAGGCCTAACTATTCTAAATGTATTTCCATAACTCGAGATTGGGCTGTTTGAACGAATCCACATATTTTGCTTAAATACCTCCTTTTTGGGCAGAATTCCTCATTTTTGGGCACATTTAAAAAAGTAGATATTTTTTTTCCTAAAATCTATTGGTATATTGCATTTTCAAAACAGTGAGTGTAGCACACAAGCATTTAGACATTTATCGGGACATTTATGCATAATTTGATATAAATCAATGGTTACCATGGATAGACTATGGATGGTTACAATTAAAAAGTAATGCAATATACTTTTGTTAAACATGGTGAGTGACACATATAATTGTGATGTGAATGTATCTGGAAAAGATCACACTAGTGACATCAGGGCCGTCAGACACTTTTTGCCCAAGGGGGGTGCGTTTTCACGATTTTTTAGCGAAGAAGTGGCGTAGCTAGGGTGTTTTTTTCGTAAAAGGTTGCCCTGGACATATATGGTCAACTCTCATGAAAATAGTGCAAATGAGATTTCAGAAGTTGAAGAAAAAATTTGTCT
>CM069447.1:23727600-23851060 GCA_035610835.1 Ophiura sarsii
GGTTACCTGCATGAATACACTCTTATAGTAGCAGTCAAAAATGCAGTATATTTTTTTGTTTTTGAATTTTGTCTTTTTGAATTTTTGAAATATTGTGAATTTTTTTTTTTTTTTTTTTTCGAAAAAAAAATAGGAGGATTTTTTTTTTTTTAAGGATTTTTTTTTTTTTTTTTAGGAAACAAAATTAATTGTCTGTACTTTGGAGAACAAAAAATGTTATTGATATTTTTACAATATTATGGTGATTTACCGTGATTTTTTAAAATATTTTTTGATTTTTGATTTTTGATTTTTTTTTGTCAAGTCAGATTCTCACTGCATAATAATGATAAAATCGGACGGATTTTTTCGCATGATACATAATTATATTGGTCTCGCTATGAGTTTTAAAAATATTGTGCTCGACTGCGTCTCGCACAATATTTTTTAAAACTCATAGCTCAACCAATATCTTTGTGTATCACGCTCAATCCATCCAATTTTATATCAAACTCAGGTCATAGATGCAACATGGAAACCTTCATATGTTAATGAGGTCAAAAGTCACATACCAAGGTCAGAGGTCATCTGAGGTCAAGATGTAAAAGTGGCTGCATAATGTAAAATTGATTACATTTGTCCATTTCTTTCCATACAATGACCAATTGCAACCAAAATTCGGTTATAGATGCATCATGGAAACCTTCATACGTTACTGAGGTCAAAGGTCACAAACCAAGGTCAAATATCATCTGAGGTCAAGATGATAAAGTGGCTGCATATGTAAAATTCATTACATTTATCCATTTCTTTTACAATGACCAATTGCAACCAAAGTCAGGTCATAGATGCAACATGAAAACCTTCATATGTTAATGAGGTCAAAGGTCACATACCAAGGTCAAAGGTCAAGATGTAAAATTGGCTGCATATGTAAAATTGATTATATTTCAACAGGTGAAGTACAATTGTAACCAAACTCCAGGATGTTTATTTATTTACATTATAATGTTTACTTATTATGTCTTTAACAGGGAGGGTATACTATGTCCTCTTTCTTTCTAGTTGCCTGATGCCTGTGGTTTGAGAGCCACCTTGTTTTTAATCTACCCATATAAACACACAACCTATTTGGGACCGCTGTCCCTATTTCTTCTAGTTCTTAGAAAACAAAAGTATGAAAAGTGAGTTAGGCAATTATCGACTAAGCAGGCTGAAGATATGTTGAATAGCAACATGAATAGTGCAGGTGAATTCCAACAGGAGCCGTAACTGTTGGATAGAATTAGGTTGGGGATATATACCTTTAAGTGAAATGTGGCTTGTTATATGCCTAATACAAGTTAATATGACCCATTTTAAACAATTTTCATCATTAGTACAATCTGCCTAACTCACAATGCTGACTTAGGCAGAATTGCAATTGTGCATTTATCAACACTTTTGATTGGTCAATGACTCAGGTATTATAACAGCATGCATAATGTAATGAAGTCATGATTTATACAAAAAACTAAATTTCGCTGAAAAGTGAGTTAGGCAATTATGAAGCAGGCTTACGATATGTGACGCGATCAAGCGGAAACTGATTGTAACTTAAAACTAAAAGTTCAGTGGTGTTTGGACCATACTGTAGCATTTGTCACCTGCTTTTAAATGATGGACAAATGTGATGTGATCTGTGAAAACCCGTCGGATGTCGCAAAATGTGAACTAGGGATTATGGGTAATTTAAAAAAAATAAAAAAATAAAAAATAAAAAAACTTTTTTTTTTTTATAGATTCTTTTAAAGAAAATTAGTTTCCAATACTTTGCATCATCATTTTTCATAAAAATTCACCTTCAAAAACTTACTTAAGGGGGATGTGCACCTTCGCATAGCCTCCGTAAAACTGCCGTAACTTCTTCATTATTCATTTAACCTTAATAAAAGTATACTTTTTTTGCAGGAAAGGGTTCAATGAATCCAACTATGATCATGAAATTGACCATTTTGGAGAAAATTATAAAAAACATGTTTTTTGACCCATTTTAGGTTTGGAAAAGATAACTCAAAATATATTTTGTTAAATTTTGTCATACTAGTTTTATTATATTCCTCATGCAATTCCCTAGGAATTGTTTTTTTTTTTTAATTTTTACTTTATTATTTTTTGAATTACAGACCAAAAAGTGTTTTTTAACCTCCAAAATCGTGAAAATCCCTTTTTTTGGTAAAAAATCATATTTTTTGGCACTTTTTGTTCGATAATTCAAAAAATAATAAAGTAAAAATTAAAAAAAACAACCGATTCCTAGGGAATTGCATGAGGAATATAATTAAACTAGTATGATAAAATGTAACAAAATATATTTTGAGTTATCTTTTCCAAACCTAAAATGGGTCAAAAAACGTGTTTTTTATAATTTTCTCCCAAAATGGTCAATTTCATGATCATGGTTGGATTCATTGACCCCTTTTCTGCAAGAAAATGTATACTTTTATATAGATTTAATGAATAATAAAGAAGTTACGGCAGTTTTACGGAGGCTGTACCTGAAGGTGCACAGCCCCCTTAAGTCACTTTTATTATTAACCTTATAATGTTATTATATTGAATTATGTATCTTTTTTTGGCCTGTTTTCATGATTTCTTGTTTTGTAGCTTTTGATGACATCACAATCATCATTCACTCATAACCTTTTTTGTAGTGATCGTAGAAAAATGATCGAAACAGTTCTGTAATCATCACAGTTTTAGCTTTCTTATAATATAAATATCTCCAATATGAAAAATGCCACCATGTGGCGGGTTTTCACAGATCGCATCACAAATATCAAATTCCACAACTGCCGACATGTGACTTATTTCGCTTGATCACGGTCAGATATCTTGACCCATTTTTTCAGAAGGAAGCTGAATTCAGGTGAACATTTTATGAGGCCTGCATTAATTTTCCTTGTGTTGTATTTGATTACCTTTATATGTTTTTTTCCATATTAATTTGTATCTGTTATTTTGTTGTATATGGTAGCGCTTAAAGGTAGATGACCCGATCATATTCCGATTTTCAACTTGAAGTTTTCTATTCTACATGAAAGGTCATCCTTAAAAAAGTCGTGTTCCAAAGTTTGAGTTGCATAGCTCTAATGGTTCTTATTTTAGACGCACAAGATGCCGTGAATTGTACCCATTGAGTTGTACACAAACTATATCGGTGGTATACCACCATTCGCGGTAATTCGACGTTATTTCATCGATTTCTCCGTAATTATACCGATCTAGGCCGTCAAATTTCAGTATGATGATGAGAAAAATACGAGCTTTCATATGATATGAAAATCTCCGTATGTTTGAAATAATTCTGTGTTACGAAAATGTGATCGGGTCATCTACCTTTAAGGACATGCAAGCCAGGTTTTATTTTATTCATACATACATTACATATATAAATACACATAATATACAACAATCACTTTAAAGCACTTTAAAGCACTTTAAAACAAGGATACTGAATAACCTGGAAATATAGAATATAATGATACATTAAGATGAATAAGTTAAGAAACGAAATCTCTTAAGTGCCTTCTTCAAGGCATTGATATGATTGATGTTGTTTATTAATATGAATACAATTATACACAGGCCCTTAATCCTGTCTCATCACTTCTAAACATATACACTGCAGCGCATAAGTATTTCTCCCCCTGGAAGCTTGCAAGTTATCACTGTGTTGTCGACTAAAAGTATTAAACCATCAGACCCAATTACCATTTCATCGTGTTCATTGTACATTTTATACCAATAAATTCATGTTTCCTATTCAAATTCATGAATTAAAGGCTTTACAATTCATGATTTTATCTATCGGGCAAGTCAAAATTCCGATGTAAAATCGCCGTAGTAAATCACCTCATGAATATCAATTAGCTCATTATCGGCAGTGTAAACGCTATAGGAAATTTTCAACTGAGATCAACTGGTGATGGAAAACTCCATGTCGTCAAAATATTCACCTATTCCCATTCGCACATTTCGTGCTCCCATGACCACAAAACACGGCCTGACGCCCTAAACAAATTTTAAAAAAGGATCGACCTACCGACCCTCCAAAATTTTACCCTCTAAGGGCAACCAAACATTTTATTTTTTTGCCTAACTACCTTGTGTGACTTTTTTGAAAAGTGACTTGAGTCAAGTCGAGTGACTTGAGTCAAGTCGAGTCTCTTAAATATATTAATTGAGTAAAGTCAAATCTTTTGAAATGTTTTGAAACCCAGTCATAAGTCAAGCAAAGCCCTGTTTTCAGCAGTATCAATTGGCAGCCCTGCTATCAGCAGTAGATAGCAATTGGCACCCCTGCTATCAGCAGTAGATAGCAATTGGCAGCCCTGCTATCAGCAGTAGATAGCAATTGGCAGCCCTGCTATCAGCAGTAGATAGCAATTGGCAGCCTTGCTATCAGCAGTAGATAGCAATTGGCACCCCTGCTATCAGCAGTAGATAGCAATTGGCAGCCCTGCTATCAGCAGTAGATAGCAATTCGCAGCCTTGCTCTCAGCAGTAGATATCAATTGGCAGTCCTGCTATCAGCAGTAGAAAGCAATTGGCACCCCTGCTATCTGCAGTAGATAGCAATTGGCAGCCCTGCTATCAGCAGTAGATAGCAATTGGCAGCCTTGCTATCAGCAGTAGATAGCAATTGGCAGCCCTGCTATCAGCAGTAGATAGCAATTGGCAGCCCTGCTATCAGCAGTAGATAGCAATTGGCAGCCCTGCTATCAGCAGTAGATAGCAATTGGCAGCCCTGCTATCAGCAGTAGATAGCAATTGGCAGCCCTGCTATCAGCAGTAGATAGCAACTGACATCCCTACTATAAAAATGGCAACTCACTGACAATCCTGCTATCAGCAGTAGAAGGCAACTCAAATCCCTGATCCTAGCTGTTTCGATTACAACTGACAGCCCTGCTAGCATGGCTATCAGTAGTAGCAACTGAAAGCCTTCATCAGCTGTATATAGCAACTGAAAGCGGCGCAGCGCAATCAGCAGTAGATAGCGACTTAAAGGGACACAATGTCATGTTGAATTTTTTTAATTTTAATTAATTTACTTCAGAATTCAAGATGAGCATTACAAATTGCCATTATTGTTGTTTCTATAAAAAAAACACCAGCAAAACTTGATTAAAACAATGTTTTAAATATGTTGGAGTACCACCTCTAACCATGTAAAATGCTGGTTGCGGCTCTACCAGCATTTTTGAATTGACGTTTCGTTGTACAAAGAGGGCTAATTTTTCTTAATCCTTATAGTTCATATAATACAATTGTAAAAATATACAAATCCCAGTTTTTATCATACATTTTTGTAATTGAGGGCGCTGCCTCCACCACTTCTCTTAATGCCCCTTTAATAAGGCTGATACTAGAGAGTGGGTCTATGTATAATATATCAGTATCAATATGGTTCACAGTATATGCATTCATTTTATATTGGCATTCAAAAAATACATTTTTAAGTGTCACATCTCACCAAAACATGGCACTGAAATGCCGAGTATACACCTCCTATGGTAGACATTACCTACATGTATCTTCCACACAGGGAGTGTAGATTTCAAATGGAGTCACCCATGCAAGTAACCACTTTGAAATTCACACTCCCTCTGGGGAGATTGAGGTGATGTCATCCCTAGAATTAGTGTATTAAGGCCAAAAAGAAGAAGAGTTATGTTGTCCTCCACAGAGAGGAGGGGCGGGCGGGCGGCTTTTAACCCTTTGAACCCTGACCGCGCCAGGCAATGTGTACCGCTGACCCTGGCCATTCCGGGGGGTAACACACAAAATATTGATTTTTTGCAGGAAATGGATAAACAATACTAAACTTGTTCGGAATCATCTGTAATATTATAAAATCATATAAAAACAATAACAGTTTACTTGGATAGTGCTTTCAGGACAAAAATAAATAAAATTGACGACATTTTGGACTCCAAAACCCACCTGTACATGTACCGACATAACCGATACTGATACATTACCGCAAATACATGAAAAGCTTATGACTTCCACCAATGCTCATTCTGCCGTCAATATTTATATTGTCACCATCAGATTCAGTCTCAAAATCATCCGAAATTCCAGAACTATCATCTAAACAAATCCTAAGGAGTATCAGTATCGTCCAGCATGTCCAAAACGCGCCATATTTCAATGTAATTTTGATGCGAAAAGTCAAGAATCACGCCAAACAAAATGTACTGCTAAAAACACTCGCAAATTAAAAATTACATCAATTTGAACTTTGACCCGGCAGTTTCCAAAGACTGCCCAATAGTCTTTTCTATGTAAACAAACCACTTTGGACATCCTACACTGAGCCTATAGTCCGTATTATATGGTTGATTGCATACACACCTGTAAGCCGCTCCAGCGTCTCACCGGGTATTCGGTACACATACGCGTAAGCCGCTTTGGCGGCTCGTCGGGTTCAAAGGGTTAAAATAAAAAAAATTCTTATAGTAGCGGAAGCTCAAAGTTCAGCCAACAAGAAGTTGAAATCACACAAAGAGCCGCACATATGTTATAACTACTTAGTTTAATATTCAATGCTATTTAACCTGATAAAAATATCAAAAATCGGAGCGGCCCTAAATCTGACAAGTGGGCGGTCGAGTACAACATATCAATTCTTTTTGGCCCAATCTTCCACACAGGGAGTTTACATTTCAAATGGAGTCACCCATGCAGCTAACCACTTTGAAATTCACACTCCCTGTCAGTTCGGTACGATTTCCTCTTCTGGAAGCTTTCCTTTTCGGAAAGTATTACCCACAATCCCTTGCAAACATATATACTCGTAGTAATCATGGTAATCATACCAAAAATACCAATTTATTTATTTAAACCAAAGATGATGGATCTGCGAAACATTGACGGATCAGTAACTGAGTCAAGATAGCAAATAAACAGTTTAGTTATAGCTATTATTTTGGGGATTTTCCTATTTTATTGTAATTAATAAGTTGCGCGAAGTAGCTCATTAAATATTAAAAAAATTCTTTTTTAAAGGATGCCCAACACCTTTTTTTCCTTCGGCAGATTTTTGCATGATTATATGTGACACGATCAAGAGGAATGAGTCGGATGTCGGGGAATCCCAAATTGAGATATGGCCAATTCAAAATGGTGGCTTACATAAGTTTTGATGGAAATTCATGTATACAATTTGACATAACTTTGGAACAAAACGTCGTATCGATATGGGGTTTTCAGTTTCTGAAAGCTCTAGGTGTCTTCTTTAAAACTGTATTAAGAACTCATTTTCGACCAGGGTCGACATCCGACTCATTCCTCTTGATCGCGTCACAAATAAAGAACCGGTAGCCATTGATGGTTTGTAGTCACTTCGTAAACCCTCAAATTAATATAATGAATTTAAAATTACCCGCTGAACGCTGAGAACGACTCTAAAAACTATCAATTGTTTTGTACAAAATGTTTCACCGATTTCGAAACAGGAATGTGTTATGAAATGAGAGTTCCTATATTGGACTAGCCAAAAGTATTCGGATTTGGTTTGGTCGGGTTTGTGTGACTGGCGATTCCAAACCCCTACCCATTTCTAAGGGTGATTTTGGAAAAAACGGTAACAATTTTTAAGGGTTTTGCTTCATTATAGACCCAATTTTCGCAAATTATCGGGAAAATATACCTAATTTTGGCAAATGTTCGCGAAAATATGCCCATTTTCGCAAATTATAGGGAAAATTAAATAGACCTAATTTTGGCACATTTTCACTAAACTAGACCCGTTTGTAAAAAGTGACCCCATTATTAGGGATTTTCCAGAACAAAATCATACTTAGGGTTTAGGGTTTTTTTGCAAAAAAGGTACCCATTAGAGCGGCACATCCCCGTATACCGTATTAGGTGAGTACCCCCAGAGGGGGGAGGGGGGGGGGGGGATGTCATCCCTAGAACAGTGTATTTATTTCAAATGGAATACTGTAAAAGTGGAAATGTTTGCGCTACATTTATTTTCGCGCTTTTCGCGCTCAAATCAGCAAGCGCGAAAATTAAAACGCGCGAATATATTCGTTTTGTATGTAGGTCTATGCATGGAAGCTCAAAATCGCGAAAATAAAAACAAGCAAAATTGTTCAAAATGTGCAATGCGCGAAAATTTACACGCGCGAACATTTCGACTTTTACAGTACCCAAATAAAGTTATCCTTACAAACAAGGATTTTGCTTGGCAAATCATACCCTTCACAGGGTTATGCTGCCCTCAAGTTTATTTTATTTCAATGGACAGAGAAATAGTTATTTTTATGTAAGTTTTAGTCTATTTTGGGCTTCATGAACATCAGTAATGACTGATGGGGTGGGGCTTGAGCTGACTGGATGGAGGGGGGGGGGGGCAGGGGGCAAAGGTCGTGACTGGGAGGCATTGAATCACATCGCAGGTAGTTCATATCTAGGATAGTTCAGAATAGTTGCAAAGTTTCCTTGTGCCGTTGTCCACATTTCTAATTTAATCCTCATCTAACAAGACCGATTAGAAATGCTGAACAACGTGTTTGAATAGCACGCTATTGCTTGAATAGTTTAAATTCATACTATTTAGGGACATGTTGCTTCATTCTTTGAAGTCCATTCTTAAACAGCTAAGAAAGTTTAAGCAATCTCATTGGTTCTCAGAGAAATCGGCGACATCTAGATGAGACAACTTAACACGGGGAGGTAGGGCCTACGTTTTAACAGTGCGCCCGACCTTCACAATGCGTGGTTTGCTCCATAACGTGCACTTCTGCAGTGCGTCTTTAGCGCTTTTCCTGCGTTTATGCCGGCACCGCGACGCTTACGCATGGTTTACTCATCGCATGTGAGTGGATGGAATGTTTGTGGGTTATTCGATCCTAGCAGGGGTAAAAGTTGTCAAATGTGGACAATAAAATGTACTTATTTCTTTGATAAATGTCTCAAGTATGATTGTTTAAGAATGGGAATAAAGGTATTGTTTTTAGACCGTACCCGTGTTATATTGTCTGACATAAATGCGTTTGATAGTATTATTTTTTGCGTAGAACAACTCCGCCTGCGGCGTCGTTGTTCTACTTAAAATAATACTATCGTCCGCATTTATGTCAGACAATATAACATGGGTACGGTCTAAAAACAATACCTTTATTCTCTAATTATCATCAGCAAAAAGAATAGCAGCGAAAAGATGCCACAATCATCATGATTGGTTTATTGTGGTTTTGTCTAACGTTAAATGGAATTTGTTCAAATCAATAACCGATCGGCCAATGTTTATGAATCTACTATAAGGTGACGAACCCCCCCCCCCCACCCCACCCCCCCCCCCATTTTACTGGTGGTCTGTCATTTTTTGTGTGGTTTTTTACCTAAAATGTCACAAAAATCTGCAAAAATCAGGAATTTTGTTTTAAATATGTGAAGAAAACAATTGTTGACAGATTTTCGGCCAAAAAACAGAATTCTTGAAAAACGCAAAAAGTGAGTCGGTCAGGCCCGTGAAACAGGTTGTCTTTTTTCCTCGCATAAGTAAACATTTTTTTCTTAACCCCCCAGCATTCCCCCAAACACCACCGCCACATGCACCACTCTCTTCCCCCAATCACCACTGCCATGTGCACCACTCTCCTCCCCCAATCACCACTGCCACATGCACCACTCTCTTCCCCCAATCACCACTGCCACGTGCACCACTCTCTTCCCCCAATCACCACTGCCACGTGCACCACTCTCTTGCCCCAATCACCACTGCCACGTGCACCACTCTCTTCCCCCAATCACCACTGCCACGTGCACCACTCTCTTCCCCCAATCACCACTGCCACATGCACCACTCTCTTCCCCCAATCACCACTGCCACATGCACCACTCTCTTCCCCCAATCACCACTGCCACTGCATAACTCTAATGGTTCTTATTTTAGAAGCACAAGGTCACAAGATATTTGCCCATTGAGTAGTACCCAAACTGGCTGGTGGTTAACCACCTTTGGCAATTCACCACATTTTAGCCTATAATTTATAAATGGAACATTTCTGGCACATAGATTTTACAGACATAATGAGAAAATATATTGGGATTCTTCTAGTATCAAAATATCTTGATGTGAGAAAAAAAATCATAGCCCCCAAAAAGTGATCGGAACATACACCTTTAAGAAGTTGCCAGCTGTCCTATTGCTCTTTTGGCATAGCCATAAGATAGGGCGTGTTTCTGCTGGGGCACTGCAAAAAGTAAACGCTAATAAACGCTAAGTTTCAATCGGTCAGTTTTTAATCCCCCCCCTGTTTCTACTCGCGAAAAGTTACCGCTAAGTTTATCGTGGGCCACGACATTTGACATTTTGTAATACCAAACAATGCCATTGCACCTGAAAAAGATTGCTTCACAATAATGTGTATAATAACCCAGCATTACACGGCACACCTGTTCGCGGAGTATTATTAACAGGACGACCTCAGTTTTCACCTTACTCTTTTGTTCGCCATATTTGGAAGTGATGTACAGAAATACCAATAATGATTCCGCCCAAGTTGTAAGAAATGATTCTGTCGTGCTCGGGCTACGTAGCTTCATAGACGGTGATGGTGCGGTGATGGTAGCTTTAACCACGCATCATAAACAAACATCGGTGCGGGAAATCGCAGCAGGTTTGTCCAAAACTACTTCAAGTAATACTTAGTAATGTTTTTAATTAAGGAAGATCCGGAAAGAATTAGTAGAACAGTTATAAAAACAAGAATCTTGGCCAAATAGGTTTCATGAAAATTGTTAATTTTATACAGCGATAGGATGATTTTATTACGTTGAAAATAGTTCGTAGGTCTATGATAAATTTTATATTTTAGGCCTATAAAAAAGCCTATCACAAAAGCTGATCAATTTTCCTTCTCAAAAAATCCTCCGGTGGTTTGCCAATTGAAATATGAATTTGACAGAGAATACCTATACTAGGCTTTCAATGTTATGTACTTAGCTTGGACAGAAACGGCCTCCAATACCAAACGAATGAAGAAGTAATTTTGCAAGGAGGCCTAGCTTCGGAAGCTTCCCTTTTAGGCTTTTAGTCTTAAAAAACATGTAAAATGGCTAGGCCTACATTCCATTTTCAGAAAATCCGAAACTTTTTATATAATATTTATGTCGAGCTGCGAGTGAATGCAAAAATCAAATACAATGAGATGAGATCCCTGGCTTATTTCACAGACAATCAGACTAGATTTTACTTCTCTTCTCTGTGAGTAGGCCTACCATTCATGACTATTTTATGACCGACTTTGCATGACGCGGTGATAAAGTTTTATGCATGCAGCAGCAATGTTTTAAATAGTGTTACTGTTAACATCTTCTTCACTTCAGTTCACATGTTCAATAAATAGCAGGACATTTGGGTAAATTCAGTTTTTGAAGGAATATGTTGCGCACAATGTTTGTATTTTTCCAAAGCGTCTAGTTTTTGCGCTTTGCGCACATGCTTATAGTTCAGTCAGTTCCAAATTGGCAAAACTTGTTTACGCGCAATGTGGTAGCACAATGTCGCAGTGTCGTTGCTTGCGTGTGCCAAAATCGCACTTATACGCTTGGATTACTTTTGCGCATGGATAGATGAAAACCGAATATTTCTCGCCAATTTGGAACTGATCGAACTATATGGGCCTAACCTGGTTAAAAATACCATGTTGCTGGGCATGACTCTGAGCATGGTTAATCTATTGTTAAAAATCGATCCCAAATTGCCTAAAAATGTGTACGTTTTTGATCTCTCTACACGCAAACAAGCGAACATGCACGGTTTAGGCCCATGCGCTTGTTGGGCAGATCAGGTTTTGAAGGAATATATTGCGCACAATGTTGGTATTTTTCAGAAGCGTCTAGTTTTTGCGCTTTGCGCACATGCCTATAATACCTACTATAATAGTTCAGTCAGTTCCAAATTGGCAAAACTTGTTTACGCGCAATAGGCACGCAATGTCGTTGTTTACGTGTGCCAAAATCGCACTTATACGCTTGGATTACTTTTGCGCATGGATAGATAAAAACCGAATATTTCTTGCCAATTTGGAACTGATTGAACTATATAGGCCCAGCCTAGTTAAAAATACCATGTTGTTGGGCATGACTCTGAGCAAGGTTAATCTATTGTTAAAAATCAATCCCAAATTGCCTAAAAATGTGTACGTTTTTGATCTCTCCACTCGCAAAAGCAATACAGGCGAACATGCACGGTTTAGGCCCATGCGCTTGTTGCGTTGATGTGTGCCTACACCCCTAGTATTAATTCGCTAGCACTGTAAGGAGGCTTGCCAATTTGGTGGTCATCAAATACGTACTAAAGGAGGCCTTGCCTAACTATATAATTCAGTTTCTAAATGAACAAATCTGAATGGCATATCGTAACCAGATGTGAGACTATTTTAAGGCAAAATCATCCATAGACAATCTTGTTAGAGACTGATCATTACGCATTCCAATATACAGCCCTCAAATTAACCGAAGGCACTGAAGGCAACTGCCGTCGGTGCCCCACCTAGTTGCCTCGATGCCCTCAACTTCTGGCTGTTTTTACTCCATTGAAAAGTACATAATTGCCTTGTGCCCCTTTCAAATTGCCTGAAATTGCCATGCCCTTTTCATTTCTTAATTTGAGGGCTGCCAATATACATGGTGCGCTGAAGTACCTTGACGGCGGTCAATATCGGCATCATTACGACGGTCAATAGACCATATTCACGGGGCAGCCATTTTCTAAAATTTGCCACCCAAGCCTCGTTCTCGTTACGTATACCTGCGTGACTTGCGTGAGGATGCGTACGCCGCGCGCTTTGGTACCACGTTCTCGCGCAGTTCTATTGTGCAGCGCGAGGCGCAGATAGACCAAACGGGAACGAGGCTTGGGTGGCATATTTTGGAAAATGGCTGCCGCGTGAATAGAGTCTATTGCTTGCGTAGCTTGCCTTCGTTCTGATGCAACTTGTGAGTTGAGTGTATATAATTACCACGCACACATCTAAGCTTCCGCTAAAATCTTTTGAGCATCGTGAGCAGGCTGATCATCTGTGTGTTGTTTGCGTGCACAGTGTTTCAAATTTGTTCAATTTTTAATTAGATTATACATGTAGACAAGGCTCAAGATAACAGTTTTTATACCGGGAGCTACTTTTTTCAAAGGTAGCGCCCGGATTATGAGATTTATTGAGAACCAGGAGCTACTTTCAGTCTACTGGGAGCTAACTTTTTATTATATCGTATTGTCAAATCGAAATTCGATGTCTTAGGCAAGCTTACCGATCATCAACGGGCGCTGGTTTGGACAAAATATCAGCGCTCGGTTGTTTATTTTTCAGCATTACCGGGCGCTATGGCCGGAGGACCGAGGGGTAAAAATCGCCCAGCGCCCGCTTATCTTGAGCCTTGCATGTAGAGCTAGCTGATTTTTTACTCAGAAAATGTGAGCTTAACTTCAATGTTTACTATCAAAGCCCTTCAAGTACATGAAGCGACACCGTAGATGCAGTATGCACAGCCTGCTCACGACACGCTTAATAATTGAAGCCAACTAACTCACAGTCTAACCATGACAACAAATAAGCGCTTCTGCAAAAAAATGCTACAGCTGTAGTCTCATCAGGCTGCACCCAAGCTCATATTGATAAAATATTTTTCTGTAACTACAATGCTTTTAATTCAATGTAATAATTTCTATTTTTAACAGGAAATGAAGATCCATAACTCAGTTTTCCAGAAAGATTTGAAATATTGGTATTCTGGCTGATCCTGCTGACTGGTAAGCAAGTGTAGCTTAATGACATTTTCCTATCACAAATTATAAATGGACCAGACCTTGGTTTAGTGAGAACATGATCATTTACAGACCTAACTGTTGGTGTATGGACAGTACATGTGCAGAGCATTGAAACTACATACTGAACCATATTAAAATGAATACAATCTTTTGTCATGTTTGTAGAGGCGTAACATCCCATAGGCTGGGCACTGGGCAAATTAGGATGTGTATTATCCTGGGTGAACTGGCTTCCTGGGCAGGAAAACAAAACAATTGCCAGCCCTTAGCGTTCTAATTGGTAAAATCTACTTTTTGACCTAGAAAATCTATCCTGTCTAAGATTTCCCCCCCCCCCCCCCCTCCGATGAAATCATAAGCAACTGCTTTAAAGACTACTAATTTTCTCCATCCAAATATTATGGTTTAGATTTAAGGTTAATTATTTTACCGCATATTATAATGTTTTTAAGGGTACTAAATGAAATTGTAAACATCTGTTATTTCTGTTTTTATTTACAGGTTCTGATGTCTGACTGAATTTCTTCAACCCATCTGTGTGGCATAGGCTGATGGTTCTCACCTGATGCTCCTCCTTGATTTATGACTCCAAAGATATATTCTTTTTCCCTGAGACTGTTTAATCTGACACCATAAAAGAAGAGGCTGATAAAGGGGTGGGGGGAAAGTTCTTCACATTGCAAAGAATTTTGCTAGAATCTATGGATTCTCCTCCATATAAAAAGTGTTTAAATGTTATCTTTCAAACATCAACTATAGTCGATTCGCAGACATTGGCCGATTTTAGCGATTTACCATTTCGGTAAAGAGGTAACAGAAGCAAAAGAGGGGGAGGACTCGAATTTAATCGTAATATGCAAGGTTAATACAGTGTCTTCGTGTTCATGTACAACTGTGATGTAGTCACCAATATGTACCTAGTGACAGGGAACTTGCGGTTGGATTATCGGCATAACGATAAAGAAACGTATTGTTATTCAGATAAATTGATAAAGGTATTCAGGTGGTCTCATAGCTAGAAATACTTAAAGTAACGTTTATAATCCGTATCTTGGTTGATATAACTGTTTTTCCATTTAATTAGGACAAATGGTTTTGTACCTAGGTATATAATGTATAAAAAAATGATTATTGAATTATTTTCCGGGTTTTTCTCGCAAATAAATACGTAGAACTGTTATTTTAATTTTCATGTTTCCTTTATTCCACGTGCATAATAAAAACGGAAAATAATATCCACTAAATTATGAATAGGTAAAATGACATACATAATATTTTTCTTTCGAAACCTGTATACGGTCGATGATGGTCAATTTGTTTTTATTGTGGTAACCACTTCCAAAGGGATAACACATTTGAAGCTGCTGGATTAAGTTTTTGGTTGTCGTGATTGTAAAGCTATATGATCAGCCCTATTCATAAAGCCACACTATCATGAATAGCATTTGATTATGGAGCGCAAATAATCATGATAATAACATCTATAAAAGTACCGCTGTTTCATCATTGGTCAAAATGGGTTCCTCTAACGCCCAATGGACGAGGTCCAAAATCGATACCGATGCACCAGAATTTATGAATCTACTATAGTATAGGATTCTTGCAGGATTCTCATCACATTTCATGCCCTTTTTAAGGACTCAAAGAAGTTTTTGATGGGATTTGTTGAATTTATCGAGTGCTGTAATTTTTGAACTATACATTTTTGGAAAGGATTTGGGTCAGAGAATATTTGGCGTCAATTTTGACTAAAAAAAATTTGTTGTTGAGAAAATCACAACCCAAAAAATCACTTTTTTGACCAAATTTATTTGGGACACACTAACACAATTATTTTTGAGTAGAAAATGCCCAACATTGCTTGATTATACTATTAAGACACTAATCTAGTGCCGATTTTCTCATTTTTTCTTTTAGTATAATCAGGCAATGTTGGGCATTTTTTACTCAAAAATAATTTTGTTAGCTTGTCCCAAATAAATTTGGTCAAAAGTGATTTTGTTGTTGTTGTGATTTTCTCAAAAAATCAACATTTTCTTGTCAAAATTGATGCCAAAAATGGATTCTCTGACCCAAATCCCTTCCAAAAATGTATAATTTTATATGCATTTGATTTATAGTTTAATAATTACAGCATTCATAAAATTCAAAAAGTGACTTCCTTGAGTCCCCCCTTAAAGTTGTGCAACCCAATCAAATCCACTTTTTCCCATCAAATTTGTTTTATTAGTAAGAAAACAGCAACACTTTATGCCTGAGAGATGTTTCCTAAGAGGCTATGTGGAAAAGTGTGGTATTGCCTACCACACTGCAGATTGTGCACTGTGCTATAGTTCTGTGAGAACATTTGAAATGACTCTATCAACTTTTAATAGGACTATTTTTAATGTACATAGTACATGTACCTTTATGTAGAACCAATGTGTGAGCAAATTGGGCCAGTACATCACTTTACCATAAGGCAATGAAAAAAGAAATCTTGTTGTACCGACGGTCCTGACCGACCAATTATTTTAGAAATTTATTTTCATGTGCAATTGAAAATAGACACCCAAAATGTTTTGCTTGCCAAAAAAAAGCAACTTAACAATTTTGGGGGGATTTTTACAGCTTTTATATAGTCATTTTCAAGGGAAAATAATAAAGAAAGAAAGTCTGACCGACAGACCCGAGACATTCGTTTGCCCGTACAAGAGGGTTTCTTTTTTTCATTACCTAAGTGTGCAAGCTTTTCAGTGATTGATACCTAGTTTTGAAAAGTTCATGTAATACTTGTGAAAATATGATGAAAAAGGTACATATTCTTTTCAATTGTCCTTACTTTATGTCTCAAAATAAGCCTGGCCTACAATGATGTACCTTATAGCATGAGTCATTGTTTTAAAATCGTACATACATTCCAAGTTACAGAGCGATACGATTCCTAATTACCGTATTATCCCTATTAAGCGCCCAGTGCGGTTAGCAAAGTCATTATGGGTGGGCGCTTATTATGTTACCTTTTTAAACTCATTTATCATACTAAAATAAAATGTACAAGTGGTCATTTGAAGATGCTGACCATTTGATGGTCATTTGAAGATGCTGACCATTTGATGGTCATTTGAGGAGGCTGACCATTTCATGTACTAAATGAAATATATGTACAAGTGGTCATTTGAGGATGCTGACCATTTGAAAAGGTGGGCACTTATAAGGGATTGTTTGTTGGTAGTCATTGAGAAAAACAAGGGTGGGCGCTTATAAGGTCCTGGGCGCTTAATAGGGATAATACGGTACCTCAAAATCATGGTTTTAGAGTGAATTTAGAGTGAAAATATAAAACTGTTGTGTTATCCCGACAGTTTATTTTCACACTAAAACCATGATTTTGAAATAATTAAGAATCGTGTCGCCCTGTAACTTGGAATGTATGTACGATTTATGATCAGAAATGTAAATCTGCTTTCAATTTTTTTTCCGATGTTGAGGGCGTTCCCTGGAAAGATCACATAATATACCTTTAATGTCTCAATGAATTACAACTACCTGTGCATGTACAGGCCTATTAAATAAATTGAGAGACAAATATACCAGTATTCATGTTTCTATTCCAATCATACATACATGGTTTGAAATTGATTTGTAATCAGGAAGATTTCTCATATAAAATAAAATATTGAAAATGACAACAACTTTGTGCTTCTCTTTCCTTTTATTAAAGGTACATTCAGTGATTTCAAAACAAGATTTCTTTCAAAAAAATGCTCTAAGAAATTGACAATGGTCTTTTATTTTCTTTCAGAAATGTTGTAAATAGGCAGAACTACCCACTTTTGACAAAATTCTAAATATATTGTTATTTTAAATGTCAACAATTGATGAATTTTCAAAGATAGACTGAATTGGTGTCCGCACGTCATCATAAAGTAAAGTTGATCATTTGGGATTGATAGTGAATGCCATTTATTTGCAAAACGTTGGTAGCATTTGGAGTTTTGTGATATTCAATCTTACCAATGCATTTATTGCATGTACATTTAAAATGTGGATAACTTTTCTGGCATCTACTGAAGATATGTGACACATCACTAGAAACCAACCAGTTGTCGACAAGGCTCGATCATCTGCCAATAATTACAAAAGTTGAGGTGTTTTTTAAAATGTTCAACCGTTGGAGTTGCATGCATAAAACCTGTGTTCGATCCAGTCAATTTTGACAAATTAGGTGTCGTTTTAAAGCTAATAAACAGTTCTCAATTGTCATTATGGAGACAACTGGTCTGTCTGTTTCGATGAGATGGGTTACATATATTTAGTCTCCTCATGCCATAATGTGGCAACAAATATGTGCTGGTACACAAATTAGTTGTCATTTTAAAGCTAACAAACAGTTCTTTAACATGAATTTCAAATCTCAATTGCCATATATGGAGACAACTGGTCTGTCTGTTTCGATGAGATGAGTCACATATATTTAGTCTCCTCATGCCATAATGTGGCAACAAATGTGCTGATACATCCTGCTATCTTCAGAAGACAGTAAGCGTATGTATCTACCTGGAAATAGCACCTGCCCACAGCGGGTAATTGCATGGGTGATCGTGAAGATGCAAATGGCGGGTAAAAAAAAAATCCAAACTCAGTGTAAGTGAATTATCCTTTTACGCCTTAAAGGCATATTATGTGATCTTTTCCAGAGAGCGCCCTCTATTCATGATTTTTTTTAGAAAGTAGATTTTCTTGCAGATTTACATTTCCGATCATAAATCATACATACATTCCAAGTTACAGAGCGATACGATTCCTAATTACCTCAAAATCATGGTTTTAGAGTGAATTTAGAGTGAAAAATATAAACTGTCGGGATTCCGACAGTTTATTTTCACTCTAAAACCATGATTTTGAAGTAATTAAGAATCGTATCGCCCTGTAACTTGGAATGTATGCATGATTTATGATCAGAAATGTAAATCTGCAAGAAAATCTGCTTTCTATTTTTTTTTCAATGTTGAGGGCGTTCCCTGGAAAGATCACATAATATACCTTTAACCTCTTTGTGAATTGCTGTTTATAGTCTATTTACAATTATATCAATTTGACAAATATGAGACCAAAGACTCTACTTTTGACTCCATTTTTATTCTATCAAACTATTAACTAGCCTGCATAATTCAAACAATTTGCCCAAGTTACAAATAACAGGATAAATTATATTATCGGAAAAGTGTATTTTAGGTCCCAGTCATGCATCAAGTCTTTGACGGAGATGGAATAAACAGCATCATATAGATAAAATGAGGCACCTTTATTCCAATGTGTACCAGTATTGACGCATCCGGTACCTAAAGTACACTTTATCCAAATTATTGTTACAAGCTAATGACATAACTCTGAACCAATTTTCTGCTGCAAAAAATTATGACTAAATATGATTAAATCGTACTAGTTCTAGTTTTTTGAAGAATGAGGGGCGTTTGTCCCGCAATGCGAACAGTTGGCAGGTCTGCATAATACGCCTTTAAAAGCCAAATTGAACTTGATTCTGTATCTTTATGGTATATAAGGGTTCAGAAAAATTGGGGATGTATTTTTTCAATATGTGAGGGGGGTTTCCCATTCAATCCGGGCAGGGGCGGACTGGGACCTGAAAGCGGCCGTGGCAAAATTATTAAAGCAGCCCTTTTTGACCATGTCAGGCAGAAGTATGTCGTCCCGGTAGTAAATTTTCGTAAAAGGTTACCCCAATTTTTTTCCCAGTCAGTCACCTCGTGAATTTCACGTAAGTGGTGGGGGGGGGGGGGGTAGGGTCAAAGAAATTCGCACGGTCACAAAATGTCGCACAGTCACAAATTTTCGCACGGTCACAAATTTTCGCACAGTCATCAATTTTCACACGGCCACAAAATTTGAGTAACCGGCCCTAAGAGGCCCAAAACCAAGCGGCCCATGTGGCGATCGCCACAACGCCACAGTGGCCAGTCCGCCCCTGAATCCGGGCTGCCACTATACAGGGTCAAAAATAGAAATTGTTTTAATATAACTAAAAAGCATACAAACGTGTACAATTGTCAGAGAGCAAGGATTCAGAAAATGTATAGTTTGCCCCATGTCAGATGTTTCATTACAGAGGTATCTCAGCCACGCCAAACGTTAAAAGGTGTTGATTAGCATGTGGGGTCAACAATTCAACTTTGTCTGATTTCAACAAATAATACCTTGAATTGTTCATCTTGGTTACAAATATGCCAAAAAATATTTTTCAACAGTTCCTTCCCCATAGACATATTATAGGCCTAGGGTTGTTTCCCATTTTATGTTATGCCTCTAGGCTCTGTAGAGGCAATTAACATTTGACCTTTTGATCCCTGTGTAAAGCAAAGCAAGTACTATGAAATAAAATTGACCATTTATGGAATCCTTGTGATCATGCAAACAATTTGAGATATTTGTTGAAATAGGAACTAAGTTAAAATTTTGAACCCATATACTATAAGGTCAACAGCATTTTACGTTCCCTCCCCCCATAACTTGTTCACGAAACATCAGATATAGGGCAAACTATACATTTTCTTAATCCTAGAGCTGACACAAACATATTGATATGTTTTTTAATTAAATCGAAACTTTAAAAACCCTTATAGTGGCAGCCATTTTGAACTGAGCTTCCCTTACTACAAAAAGGAACCCTAGATTTTCTGAACCCTTTTATACCATAAAGATATGGAATCAAGTCTTATGTTGCTTTTAACACAAACAAAATTACATATTGGCCCCTCCCTACTTAACGGAATGAAGATGTCAATATTCTTGAAGCTTTAAGGTGCGTTCATACTCCCGTCGTTGCGCATCGACCGACGTCGATGGATAAAAGTTGACATTGCTTCAACTCGCGCGCTGATGTCCATCGACGTCGGCCGATGCGCAACGACGGGAGTATGAACGCACCTTTACATGTTTCTTTTGCTTGAGAATATGTAGATGTATCTATATACATCTTCCAGCGCTCCCAAATCCTCTCCTAACCAGCCAAAGAAATGGCTTATATTATCCAAGACAGTATTATCATACGGCACTAGTTCACCACTGTTATTGCATCATGAACATGCATGCATTGGGCCTAGAAATAGTTCATCGGCAGCAAGTTGTCTCCTATTTTGATCAAGAGAGTACGAGGTCTCAATCTGAATGTGCCAAATCACCACTTTTTGGTCCTCAAAAGTCAAAAGTATGCAAAGGAAATATTTAAGAATTTGCAAGCGGACTCTTTTAGCTCAGTTATATAGGGGCCAGACTGCCACGCATGCAACCCGTGTGCCATCCCTGGCAACGCCTGTTGCCCCAATCCAGACTTCTGAAACTGTAAAGAAAAACAGAAATATATCAGATTATTGTAATTGTAAAATACAAAGCCACTTTTAGTAAATATTTGGTATGAAAATGCACACAAAATGTAGCTGTTTTATGCTAAAATGTTCAACATTTGGTCTAATTTAACCTAATTTAAGAAAATGTGGGCGCCAGGCCGCGATGAATTTTTATTTTTTAATAGCCCGATCGGGCAAGCTGTTGAGCAAAATAACTTGCCCGAACCTTGCCCGAAATATTTTTGACTGGAAACCGAGCCGGGGTCATCGTCAGGTCATGAGGTATGCCGAGTACTGACTATGCCAGGTTGAAATGCAAGATTGTACATGTTTGTATTTGTTTACTACAGTCTACGGACAGTTTTATTTCTGTTTTTAAACAAAGTCAGCGACAATTTGATGAACTTTATTGTGGTAAGAATGAAATCTTAAGCTTAGCTATAGAGTCAATAGTCAACCCATTGCAGCATACTGAAAAAATGTGATTGCCCGAACGGGCACTGCTACTTGAAAATGTAGTAGCCCGAAATGAATAGCACTTGCCCCGGGCATTCGGGCAGCATAATTGTCGCAGCCTGGTGGGCGCAGCGTGGAAAAAGAAAAAGATTGCCTTTTCATGCTAAAATTGTCAAATTTGGTCTAATTCTCACTAAATTGATCTTTTTTGGGGGTGGGGGACAATTTTTTCGGGGGGGGGGGGGGGGGCAGGCAGCGAATCAATTCAGAAGAGCGTCACACGCAAAACGCTCACATGGCGCAATATGTTGCAGTGTCAATGTAGGCCTATGCGTGACACTTGCGTATCTTATTGCGTATGCCAAATCACGCTTATATGCTTGGATTAATCAAAACTGAACTTTTCTCCCCAAATTAGGAGTATAGCGACTTACCTGCTGTCAAATGTTAACTTCATTAGTTTTGCAAGAATATCAAGTTCACCAGTAGTTAATTTCTCCTAGGAACATCATATGGAGCTAGGTATTCTGTAAAAAACAAAACAAAGAGATAAAATATGTAACCACACAATCAAAGAGGATCAACTCTACTCTGGCCAAGGCTCAAGATAAGCGGGCGCTGGGCGATTTTTACCCCTCGGTCCTCCTGCCAAAGCGCCCGGTAATGCTGAAAAATAAACAACCGAGCGCTGATATTATGCCCGAACCAGCGCCCGGAAGCTGGCCCAAAAACATCGAATTTCGCTCAAGCTTATTTGATTTAATAAAAGGTTAGCTCCCGGTAGACTAAAAGTAGCTCCCGGTTCTCAATAAATCCCCCTGATCCGGCACTACTTTTGAAAAAAAGAAGCTCCTGGTAAAAAAACTGTTATCTTGAGCCTTGACTCTGGTGCATGATTAACCCTATCCCCCAAGCCTGGTTTTAACTGGGATCAACATTTTGGAAGAGAAATCAAGAAATAAATCGCCGCTTCCCAGGGATTGAACCGGACAAAAAAAACTGGCCCCCATAGGCAAGCCACGGCTCTCAGCTACTCCTTGTTGCGCTCACTATATAGGTTCGGTTGATTATGTCATCACAAATTGTTATTAGGCATTTTTTGTTTGATTTCGTCGTCAAGGTGTATGGCGCATCTCGTTTTACGCAACGTTCTAACGCACGTACAGGCACCCGATGCGTCTCTTTTTGATGGCGCACATCTTTTGCGATGCCAAATATTTTCAATTTGGCGCAGCTCCCACCCAAACGCAAAATGCATGGCACCAGGCAGCACAGATCCATGCGCAAGGGCTAATTGGTCAATCGTTAAATCGTCACATGCATTGCATGATAGATTTTTGCATCTCTGCCAATAACAACAAAATAGCTTTGAATTATAAGCCCATATCACTAAGTATGACAATTGACAATGACTATAGCACACATAACGCCATTACGCCAATGTGATAATACAGGGCAGGCATCATTCTGGGGCAGTGTAAAATATGCGTATCTAAAGTTTGAATCATAATCCCTGTTGAATGTAGCACAAAGATGGTTGCGTCCACAAAAGTCTTATGGTTGTGGACGATGAATCATCCAAAGATTGCTCGTCGGGCCAGTTACGGTAATAATAAATAGGTCTAGGCCTATACCTCCCCATGCCTACCTGTGTGTAGGCCTAGACCTAAAGGTTCGTTCACACTAGGCGATGTTTGCTGTGCGATGCGATAGCCTTACTTCCGCCGCAATGTACAGCAATTCATCGCAGGTCACGCCAGGTCAACGCATGCAATGGCAGTCAGCGCCGTGTGTGGCAAAATAGGAGAACGCCAGCGTCAACGCAATGTGTCGCAGACTGCCGCAATGGCAGTTAAACATTTTTAAACTCCATTGTGATAACACACCTTTAACACTTCAGCTAGTCTGTTCACACTATTTAATTTACCATAGGTCTACGTTGCGTTGCGTTATCGCAATGAAGTCAAAAGTATTCAACTGCTTTTGTGACAGGTTGCTGTGCATATAGTGCGTTAAACGCTGAGCCGACGTTCCCCTATTTTGCCAAACGGGGATGATGATGGCTGTCATCGCATGCACCAGCACTGAATCGTGGGTTCGCCGATTTTCACTGCGGGTGTTACCAAACTTGTTAAAATGTTTTTATTCGTCAACAATTATGCTAAAATTGTGAATTTTGATTTGTAAGTGTCGTGTATGAATTAGGTCACAATGCATGCGTATGTTTTGTTTCTCGAAAAAATAGAAAAATTTCCCCCTAAGATAAATGCGTACATGTACGTGTTGTTCCGAGAAAATTTAGACAAATCAATGCACGCGCGCTGATGTTAACGTTGATGTGTGAATAATGGCACGACCTGCAGGGGAGTGCTATTGTGAGCATATCAACATTTGTGCATTGATTTGTCAATTTTTTTGAGAAACAAAACATACGCATTTATTGACCTAATTCATACACGGCACTATACAAATCAAAATATCTAATTTTAAGCATAGCCTATATTTTGATCTACTTTTGAATTTTGATTTGTAAGTGTCGTGTATGAATTAGGTCACAATGCATGCGTATGTTTTGTTTCTCGAAAAAATAGAAAAATCAATGCACTTGCGCAAATGTTGATATGCTCACAATAGCACTCCCGCTTCGCGTCGTGCCATTATTCACACATCAGCGCGCATGCATTGATTTGTCTAATTTCTCTCGAAACAACACATACGCATTTATTGACCTTTAAGTACGATATTGCCACGACTACCTGCGATCAGGCTACTACAATAACCAGTCGCAGATTGATCGTAACCTGTCGTAAGTGGTCGAATCTTCTCAGTGGGACTTCAAATTTAATGAAGGATTATTGCAGTGTAAAATGAAAAGTTTGATGAATAAAATTCCGCTTGATTGTGGATATGAATTGTACCTCATTGTGTGTATGTGTGTTTTCTGATCTAGTTGTTTGAAATAACTTGCATATTATAAGATTTAAAGAAAAAGGGTTCGTCTCGGAAACATTTGGCAAAAAAACCAAGTGCTGTGCGATTTTTGTCAAATTTCAGTATGTCAATCAGAAAATTATGACCTTTCATATGAGGAAAATCGTCGTTATGAAAATGTGATTGGAACATATACCTTTAACTCTGCCCTCGAAAATTGAAGCAATGAAAATTAAGGAATGGATTGATATTACATAAATATGCAGTCTAGTCGAGCCCAGTCCACACACTTGCCTGATGTGTAATTTACTCAAATTAGAGTTAAATGTATACCTAATACTACCACCACGAGAACTGTTTGCTAAAAACCATTGTTGTTTTGACTGGCAAACAATGATTACAAAACAGAACCAGTATGAATTAATATTTGAAGAACTTAGGGGAATATTAAAGATGTAGACAAAAATAATAAATTGAAAGGAAACTAAATGTCTTCGAAACAAAATCAAGGTTAATAATGATTTATATGTCAACAGTACTATATCTGCAATTTTGAAGCGTCCAATTTGGGGCAATTTAAAATTAAGGCGGAATGAAAGAAAATTTATGTTTCACATCCCTGACCACTTATTGGTTGGGTTTCCCTGCTCGTATTTAGTCTCTAGATAGAGGGGGCCTACCTCTATCCTAAATAAAACACCAGGAATAAGGGGGCTATCATTTTCTTCGGGAGGGGGCAAATATGTTACTGGCCGTTAATAAATTTATAACCCCTATCCGATACAAAATAATTGTATGACCCCGGCCTATCGAAGTTAAGATTTTTTTATGGCTAAAATAGCAAATAATGAAAAAATACACAGAAAAGGTGTTGTAAATGTACATTTATAAGGGGTATGCTTAGATGAATGCGCGCAAAGCGCAAAAAGCAAAAAAAAATTGCCGTTTTGAAATTTTAGAATCTGAATTGCTACACAAAATTATAACCCCCCTATTTAAGATTTTACAAAATTATGACCCACCTCCTCCCGAAGAAAATGACAGCCCTTACAGCGCTAAATATTGTGCGGTTTTCAGTTTAAAAAAACACCTCGCCACTGCATATTTATTTGCCCAAATACTGCCTGGACACGGAAACCTTTTACTTGGCCTATATTCTGAATGTGTCTACAACAACAAAAATGTTGTAACCTTTTGCCACAGCATGCCATACAAAGATAGATGTTCAGTGCAGTATAGTTAATTTATAAGGCCCTTTTTCAAAATTTCTTGTCATATACAGGATGAGTCAAAAAGACTGCAATAGTGGAAAGAAGCCATTTTGTTTTCAAAACCAAAATGAATTTTTAAACTTTTTAAACGTTGCAAGAATGCTGTATTTAATCCTAACTTTGTGTGAAAAAATGAAGTCGATCGCATTTTTTGTTTGTATTTGGTGACCCTCTTTGCTGCACAACCAAATGTACCTGTTTGTCCACGAGCACAGTGATTTTCATTTGAAATGGCACACGTTGCATTTTCATATTTGAATATCCCGCCAACAAAAAAATGGAAAATTACAGTTTTTTTTATTAAAATTTAGAACATTAAACGCTTTCATTGCATGGGTACGATTATAATTGATTATGCTAACTCACATGTAAACAAGAAAGGATGTATCAAATTCCAATAACATCACAAATGAACTCAAGTTTCCAAATTTGAATGAGAGACACATTTTGCGATCTGATGCATATTTTTGGTATCTCGTGGACAAACGTGAAAAATGGGTGCACCGGTCAAAAGGTTCACCAAAGACAAACGGAAAATGTGATCGACTTCATTTTTTCACACAAAGTTAGGATTAAATACATCATTCTTGCAACGTTTAAAAAGTTTAAAAATTCATTTTGGTTTTGAAAACAAAATGGCTTCTTTCCACTATTGCAGTCTTTTTGACTCACCCTGTATGGTATTTTGCAAATGGGCCTCGCTGCATCCACTTTGGCTCTTATGAAAAAGTCAAAAAACTTTCTAATTATTCAAGTTGAGCAGCAATTGAAAAACTGAATGGATTATATAATTATACAGGACAGTGCATTGGACTACTGGTTTATTGACTGTGCACTTCAAATATTCCTACGCGTACACTCACTACATACGAATTGAATCGGAAAGAAATAATGTCGAAATTTATCTTTCCATTACATTGTAATGCACTTATCAATTGCAGCCCCGGACCGGGGATAGCGGGGATTAGGGCCGGGACGTACAAATTGCCGATGTGACGTCCCGGCTACAGTCGTGTACGGTCCCCGCAGGGCGGGGCACATATTTTTGTACGCCCCCGCTACAGTCCCGGCCCCCCAGGGCCGGGACAAAGTGTACGGCGGCGTACTGTCCCGGCCCCCCATATAGCCGGGGGTGTACATTTTGTGTACCTTAGCGTACGTCCCCGCTATGTATGTGTACGCCCCGGCTATGCCCCGGGTGTACATATTTGTGTACTAGCGTACGCCCCCGGCCCGCTACAATGCCCGGCCTATTTTTTCAGTAATGTACGTCCCCGCTACGCCCCGGCTACACGCCCCGGCTAGCGGGGGCACGTTTTGTACGTCCCGGCTACACGCCCCCGCATAGCCGGGCAACGTTTTTTGTACGTTTGCGTACGGTCCCCGCATAGTCCCCGCCATGCCCCGGGTCCCCCGGGGCCGGGACTGCAATTGATAAGTGCATAATAGCGCACCTTTTCTCTGAAAACATTTACAGGTTTGTTCAAATACCTTATTCACTTCCATTTAAGATGTCTTAAATTATATAATCAAAAACAAAAGCGAAATTTTGCTCGAGAAATGTAAGCGACTCGGCATGTATGTTCCCCAGCAATTGCCTGCTGATACGTGCATCGCCGATCCGCCGTTGATGTTCCCGGCCCCGTGTGATTTTACATATCGTTACCAATTCGTGTTGTACCATTTCTTGCCCTTACATTGTATTATCAATTCGTTCCTTGTTTGCCAAGTACATAGACATGGCATATGGAATTATAAATTCCAAACTGTAAACACTTTTAATCCAATTTATTACACAAATTCCGAAAGGGCCGGTATTGCTATTTGCTGTTCAGTCATGTCAGTGACTCGTGCAATTGCAGCGCCGTGTAGCCCGTAAAATAGCCAGATTATTAAGACGTAATCAAGTTAATATCATGAAATTAAGTGTGTTGTCTATTTTTTATTCTCCACGACGAAGCCAAACATAAATCACAAACTTACGGCATCACAAATCCGGGCCGGGCGGGGATAAAACACACTAATTATAAGCCCCGCTAAAAACAAAAATCAGTGTACAGCCGTCGCCATTAAACGAGCGCGCCCAACTGGTGTTTCGTTACGCTGATATCGATCAATTTGGACATCACTTCCAAATATGGGTACAAATATGGCGAACAAAAGAGTAAGGCGAAAACTGAGGTCGCCCTGTAAATCGGACTTTTCGTATGTACGCGAACAGGTGTGACGGTTCACGGCGCAAACCGCTAATAATCGCCTTTCTGTTTCTATTGGGTTTATTGCCGATTATTGTCGATTATTGCCGGTTCCAAACCTGGTTTGTGAAGGTTTTTTGAGATTACCAAAAATACCGATTATTGCCGGGTTCTGCCTGTTTCTACTGGGCAAACTTAGCATTTATTAGCGGTTTCTTCCCCAGCAGAAACACGCTCATAGTGATTGAACGTTGTCTAAAAGTGGATCAAATCGGATGCCTGGATGTACGGTGTTGCCAATGTTATTAGGATTTTAATAAAACTAGCGTGACAATATTTGACAAAATATATTTTTAGTTATCTTTTCCAAACCTAAAATGGGTAAAAAAAGTGTTTTATTATAATTTTCTCCAAAGTGGTCAATTTCATGATCTTGGTTGGATTCATTGAACCCTTTTCTGCAAAAAACTGTATGCACTGAGTTATTTACTTCAATAAATCCATACCCTTTCGGGCCGTTAATTATTGGCACATTTGTTAAGTGTCTCGATACTTTTTGTGATGAGTATATTTTTGTTCTAAATCTTCTTTATATTTCACCAAATATATTGGCCTCCATCTCAAAACGGTGTTTCCCGACAACATGTCCTTTTTGATGTGACCAGTCAGTTGGTTCATTTAGGTTTCTTAGTCCCCCCTAAATGGCTTTGCTTCCACTTCCATTACCCAAAAAAATAAAAAGAGTCCCCTCCCCCGGCTCCCCCTGCCCGGCTGTCACACCATGCCTCTATTGATAGACCCTGTAAAAGTAGCGACCTTATCAATATTGACAAAGCCTATTATGTGAAGTCTATTTTAAGATATTTCTTAGTAATTGCAGGTGCTCCACAACATCCCCTTATCGCATCTTCTTCCTTCCGATATATCGAGGTATATCGAGGGGTCTGGGAATATATAACTGCCATTCATCATGATTTTTGAAAATCTCTATAGTATAAGGCAAAAAAAAATGTTGTGTTGCCCTCAAGTGCCAAAAATTAAAAAAATTGGGTCGGTCAGAATTTTTTTTTTTTTTCAATTTTTTTTTCAATTTTTTTTCCAATTTTGTTCCAATTTTTTGTTGTTGGGTGAAATATATATGGTTTATGTCAAGACAAAATGGGTATAGGCCCATATGTCAATTTTACTAATGTTTCTGGTGTGACAATAGTCTTAAAAACAAATAGTCTAAAAAACATTTATTTGGGCTAACTTATTCATTTCAAGCAAGAAATAGTAACATTTAGACACTTTTATTCAAATTTAAATCTTAAAAAAAAAAATCTTAAAAAAACCAAAACAACTAAAATATTAGAAAAAAAATAAGAAAAAAAATGCGACCCTAGTTTTTACGATTTTAGGGTCGGTCGCTGAGGGCAACACAACTATTTTATTTTTGTTGCCTAATGTAAGGCCAAGCAATGAAAAAGAAAACAGTTCATTATCCCATTGCAGCTTTTTATTTATTATTTTTTTAATTAAATATTTTTGTTTTTGAACTCAATTTTGTTAGAATTTATTTGATTAATTTCTGTGCATTTGCAGAAGGCAGTAATTCTGATTCTTGTTATAGCGTTAACCTAAGGCCGCGAGAAAAAGAAGATTTTCAAAGATTTTGGATTTTTTTTAAATTTGTGAAATATTTTGAAAAGCAGCCCTATGCGTACTTGATGGGGGAAGACTGGCCCGTCCGAATAATGATCGTCTGAGAGGAGGTTCCTCTCCTACATGCGAGCCAAGGAGTCGGCTTTGAAAAATCTTAAGATTTTCATCCACATATGATAACCCGCCTGATCACGCCATGACGGAAGTGTGCGCTATCAGAAGCTATAGTTTGATCAGATCCAAATTGGCGAAGCCTGCACAGCAGCGAATGAAAACAGAAGGACGCAGAAGGCAATAAGCGCACTGGACGTCATTGTGTGACGCGTGTGTGCGACCAAAACCGTGTGCGTATGGCTATCGCGTGTATACACTAGGATTACTTTTGTGCGCAGAGAGATAAAAAACCAAATATTTAGTAAATAGATAGTAAAATAATGTTTAAAAAAGTAAATAAATTTCTGTCATCTCGAAGAACGCCATTTTTCTTCTTCTGTCATCTCCCTGTTTTGTGGGTAAATTATGACCCACATGGCACGCCATACATTTCATAGAGATAGCAGGTGTAACTGTCTCACATCTCTTTATCTCATCCTTCCTGTGAATCTAGGGTAGGGATCTGGGAATACAGGGGGGAGGGGGCACTGACATTGGAAAGGAGTATAGGTTTATATTTTCAGGGCTGTCACTACGCTGGTCGGCGCCGGTCGGCACCGACCAGCACAGACCTCGGCCGACCGGCACTCTAATTTTCTTTTTTTTTACAATTTGTGGATAAAATCATTAAACTGCCTCATAAAACAAGAAATTATGTGGCAGGAACCCTCATAGTGCATTAAAAAACCCTAAAAAGACATTAAGAAGGCCTCTGGATCCCATGCCATGATCCAATGCACGTTGGTGATGCATTATGACCTCCTGACCTCGTGCTTTTATCTGCTGATTTTTGCGTGTTTTTAAAAATGTAGCCGGCACTCAAATAAGTCTGGTGACAGCCCTGTATATGATGCCCTGAAAACCCCCTTTTTCACCCTCTTCTGCTAGCTCGTAAGGGGGTGTGAACTCTCAAGCATAGCATCCATATAACTGCTGTCACTCCTTCATTTTTCATTTAATCTATATAAAAGTATACATTTTCTTGAAGAAAAGGGTTCGGTGAATCCAACCATGAACATGAAATTGACCATTTTGGAGAAAATTATTCCTGAAAACAACGTTTTTTGACCCATTTTAGGTTTTGTCAAGATGACTAAAACTATATTTTGTCAAATTTTGTCGTTCTAGATTTATTATAATCCTAATACAAATTTCTAGTAGTTTTTTTAATTTTTAATATCTGATTTATTTTTTGAATTATTGACCAAAATTTTTTGATTTTTAAACCCATTTTTTTGAAAATTTAATTTTTAATTTTTGTTTATTTATTTATTTATTTAAAAAACCTAGAGTACACAATTTGTGCTCGCTACGCGCGCATTGTTTGACTTAGAACAATCTTGACGGTTGACTTTCATTCCCCCCCCCCCAATATGAAGAACCTAGTTACGCCACTGTCATCTGTACTGTATTGAGATTACGTTTTTGTGAAGATAGATTATTAAAGCACACACACACACCTATTGCATGCTTGAAAGACTTCGGAATCAAAGGTTTGACATCAAGAGCAGGTCATTGCTACAACATTTGGTTAGGTGCGGCCCAGTCAATTTTTCACTCCTTATATCGGGCCCATTCATTCAAAAAGGTTGCCCACCCCTGCCATAAAGAATAACCACATTATTTTACCAGTATGCCACTTCTGCTTGTCATCAGTGAAAACGTCTGTTTCGATCTGACATGGGGTCGCTACTTTGATTTAAAGGTCATGAACAAGAATCTGCTGTGGGAGTTGTTAGGGTCAGAGGTCAATTCAATACCCATCTGCCAAGGCCTCTGAGTTTTGATTGGAGATGCCAGGATGAGTGACCTTTAAGGTGACCTTTAAGTGACCTAATTCAATCAAACATCAAACTGACCAAAATAACAATATTGTGAGGACAGATTATATTTTTTTATTTTGGTGGCACTTTTCCAAGAATTTGATTTGAAATATTTGACACAACAGATGAATCTGCTACTTCACAATATTGATTTGGGCAGAATACTTAAAATAATAGTTCTATAGCTGTTTTGCTATATACAATGGTCTTATAATGTATAGGACTGTACCATATTTGGAGTCATGTATGGGTGCCGCAGGTTTCTTGTCCCCTCATTATGCAATGTCCAAATTTTCGTAAAAGGGTGCTCCAATTTGATTTGCAGTCAGCTCAGAAAATTGGAGAGGGGGGCATGTTTTCTCCAAAACCTGGGCGAAAAATCGTCCTTGTAAATGGTTATAACGCATATACGCACTACATCCCGAGAGTGGGCGGGCACACATAAGGCTGGGGGTGGGGACACATAGGCCATTTTCTGCTGGGGGGGGGGGGGCACCCCTGGCCCCCAGTATAGCTATGCCACTGGAAGGGGGCAGCAAACCTGCATGACCGACCAAGTTAACTTTTCTTAACAAAGAGATTGAGCCCAAAACCAAGTTCCACATAATCTTTGAAGGATGGTGGTATTGGTTGAAGACACATTGGACCACATATCATTTAAAAAAAAATGAACAATCTTGAAAAACAAATCATACCATAAGATGTGAATGTGGAACTTCAATGCACTTTTGTGTTTTTAGAAGAGGACACATAGGGTTCACATTACTGCAATTGTAAATTATAGCACACAACTGTAAATTACAGCACACACAGGGTTAACATTACTGCAACTGTAAATTATAACCTGCTATTACAACACACACAGCCTCTAATATATGTCATTCAGCAAGTTTGTCATTTCAACGCAATGTCACACTTAATTTTACAGGTCAATAACTTTGTAATTTATGGCAAAAATAGTAGGACCTGGGCTTAGTTTTCATAAGTGGTTCGATCAATCAAGAAAATGATGTGTTTGATAGTTTTCTAGCTGGTTTTCAAGTGAGAAGTAGAAAAGAGTTGCACTTTTCGAGAGCTTTGTTAGACTTTTCTGAATTAGGTTTTGAGTTGTATAAAGGCCTGTTCAGATGTTGACTAGTCTCGAGCTTAAAGGCATATTATGTGATCTTTTCCAGAGAGCGCCCTCTATTCATGATTTTTTTCTTTGAAAGTAGATTTTCTTGCAGATTTACATTTCTGATCATAAATCGTACATAAGTTACAGAGCGATACGATTCCTAATTACCTCAAAATCATGGTTTTAGAGTGAATTTAGAGTAAAAATATAAACTGTTGTGTTATCCCGACAGTTTATTTTCACTCTAAAACCATGATTTTGAAGTAATTAAGAGGGCTTCACAGGCTAAAAAATCAAAGACCATTATATACATGTATTTTAGTGCTACATGAGAAAGAACTAGTGCGCTCGCAAGCCAAGTGGTGCTGGCCGTGTTGTTTCTGTGTTACGTAGTAGGGTTAGGGTTAATGAATGAAGTTTGCTTTCTGAATAAGCTGAAATGACTCTTTTCACTTTGACCTTGTCCCCCTTGAATCCAGGTTTAATTACACATAATTCCACAGCTCTATTCATTTCTGGTCATTTTAAGATTTTGTATCCAACCTTCATGTGCCGCATCGTGATTTTCTCTAGTTTCATTGATTCGCATCTCTGATCAGCCACCCAACAATATACTGCGTGTTATTGCCATTCCGTGGATTGACTTAAAAATACCGGGTTCTACTAAAAGTGTCGTAACGTTATGACGCAATGTTCGAATTCAAAAACCCTTTTTTTTAATGAAAGCCAAATATATGGTCTTTGTAGCGTTATCATTGGATTTGAATATGCAGGCCTGACATTTCTGTGGCGCTTTCTCTAACAAAATGCCTGTTCTTTCTGACTCGCCCTGTATAACCAATAATATAACAGAGGAGCCCAACAGAACCCTGGGCAGATAAAGTCAAAGCAGGAGATAGAAACCGGGGGTAGGGGGGCACTCATATATAAAAGTTGTAATCATCCTGGTTAATCCATTCTCAAAAACTATACCCTTATGCTTATTACATAGCCAGTCGCAGAATGTGGCGATCTGGAGTCTCTCGATGAACTATGAAATACAAAATCGCCCACAGCAACTCGACAGATCGAACGACCGGTCGCGCACGAGTTGGATTGAAGTCAACTGCAGCGATTCAGGCCGTGCGACCTGGTGCAACTTTTCGAAAGTTGCGTGAGGGCACTGCTGACTTGATTGCATTCGATTGTTGAACAACAAATGACATTGTCCTGGATCGCAAAGCAACCTTTAATTAATTCATTAATTTTTTTTAAAAAATTCTTTCAAAAATCCCAAAGTTTCACCGATTTTTCAGATTTTCATTGATCACATCATTTTAAATACAAAAGGTCACTTTTACAAGGATTTCAATATTTTATATTTTTAAAAAACACACCACATTTCGCATTAGGTTTTGAAAAACTGAAGAACTTTGAGACAAAAGATTTTTTTAATATAGCCTTATAGTGTAAATGCAAATTAATTGACATTCTCTTTTCATGTTCCTGTAAAACTGCCAAAGAACAATGGAAAAATATATATGTAGTCGTAAATTTGAATGAAAATACGATTAACAATTTTGTACAATTTGGCAAACCACATAGGGCTGGTTTCGCTGGCCTTCCCTGATCCCATATGTGACGCGATCAAGAGGAATGAGTCGGATGTCGACCCTGGTCGAAAATGAGTTTTTAATACAATTTTAAAGAAGACACCTAGAGCTTTCAGAAACTGAAAACCCCATGTCGATACGACATTTTGTTCCAAAGTTATGTCAAATTGTATACATGAATTTCCATCAAAACTTATGTAAGCCGCCATTTTGAATTGGCCATATCTCAATTTGGGATTCCCCGACATCCGACTCATTCCTCTTGATCGCGTCACATATTAACACAGTAGCAAGTTCATAGCTCATCAAGGAGGTGATCATAAATCGAGGGTTAAGTGCAACAAAGTCCTATCTACAATGGCTGCCATTTAATAGATGTGTCTTTTACAAGAAATATCTCCGGGGGGGGGGGGGGGAGATTTGGTTTGGTCGGGGTGTGCCGCTGGAGATTCAAAATTCAAAACCCTACCCATTTTTAGGGGTGATTTTGGAAAAAAACAGTACCCATTTCTAGGGGTTTTGCTTCATTTTAGACCCAATTTTCGCAAATTATCGGGAAAATTGACCTATTTTTTGCAAATTTTCGCGAAAATAGGCAAAAATTTTGCAAAAATAGACCCATTTGAAAAAAGTGACCCCATTATTAGGGATTTCACAAAATCATACCCCATGTCTATGGATTTTTTGCCAAAAAAGGTACCCATTAGAGCGGCACACCCCCATATACCATCTTAGGCGAGTAACCCCCCCCCCCCCCCCCACCCCCCACAAGGGATAATCTAAAGCACCCTTAATATATAACATGTGGCAGCTATTGTAGATATTGCTTTTCTCATAACTTAAAGACGTAAGTGGAAAATGTCCAATCTGCTGTAGCTGCCCTGTGTTACTTTTAGTTTATATCACAGAGTCTGCTATATACTACCACACATGATGACATCTGGCAGCTATTGCAGATGGACCCTTGTTGCACTAAACCCTTGACATTTTGTGTTATTGGTTTAGTACTGTGAACGAGGACATTTTTGTGCTGCATACATTTTCGTGCTGTTCATGCTTGAAGCCGATACCACGTAAATAAAAATGTGTGAACATACTTCATCTGTGTTTCCAGGGCTAGAATTTCGTTTCACCTTGCTAGAATCCAAACAGATTCTCGCAACCATATTTTACAAGAATCCAAGATTCTCAGCGATTGAGTTTGTGTGCGATTCTTAAAATTTGCGAGAATCCAATTAGACTCTCACAAACCCGTCAACGAGAATCAATTGAGAATCGGATTCTCATTGAATTTCTAGCCCTGGTTTAGATACGACTATGTAATGAACGTTCAGATTGCGAATTTAAAAACAAGTACATAGTTGTAATTGGCCAGAGTGCGATGAATTGATTGTAAAAAATGTACCACTTTTTAGAGTACTATCGGGTTGTTTATTTTCACTGTAGTTATTTTCTTGTGTCGATTGCACCATATTATTTGCAGGAAAATTAAAACATGCAGATTAATTCCACAAATGACATTATAGCAAGGCATAGAATCACACAATTATGAATATATTTAAATCCAAAATGGCATAAATTTGGGAATATGTGAAAAAGGGATGTGTGAAAATGAATACTTACACAGTAAATTTTATCAATGTAACAGTATTTATTCCAATGGAATATGTTCTATACTCTCTTAAATGAAAAGATTGAAATCTTAATCTTTTAGATTTAATTTATGGCCAATAGAGACGTTGCACTGATTCGTGCCTCCCCAATAGCCCGAATAAATGACCATGTGGACATCGCTTGGCCGTTCGGCCCGCTACCTGGGATCTTTACCTAGATCTATAGAGAAGTGGCAATTTCTATATTTTGCTTAATATTATAATAATTTGGTCCTGAAAAAGTCAGAGCTAATCCTGACGAAAGCTTGACAGATTAAAACTTGTCCAACTGGCAACTTATATTATGAATACCCGTCGTAAACGCCTATCTCACAATATTTAATAATGATGAACCTCAATACAAAATATGGAACATTTTCCACATGCTTTTTGTATAATTGCATACATTTTGAATTTATGCATACTACTAACCATTGGCATGCGATATATAGTCTACTTAGTGATGCTACTCAAATAGTTATCCACACTCATTATGTATTCTAACTGATTTGTAATCATATATTTCCTATATATTTGATTTGTCCAGTTGTCTGATGATCGCACAAGCGTGAAACTCTATGTAGCAACTACCGTTCCAAATGGTTTAACCTATATTTCGCTCTGCATCGCATTGAGCACTCTGCAAGAAGATTGCTTCTTTACCAGTATTTGATTTGTCAGATGAAAAAATAAAAAATAATTTTTATTTTTAATAACGATCAAATTGAACAAAATTGTTCCAAAAAACTTCAAAAAATGTGCATAACTTTTCAAACATTTTCCAAACAAAAATCAGACATTTAAAAAAAAATGTCCCGAAAAATGTATAATGTCAATCAAGAAACAAAAAACCCACCAAAACACTATCCCCTGCAGTAGGCAGCAAGCAATTTGTACTTCTAGAAACCGGATGATGTCAGAGGCTTTGAAGGGGTCTCCTCGGTGGCATTTCTGTGGCATTTTTGTGACGTAAAATCATAATTTAAGTTGATTTAGTAGCCGGGTTGATGCCCTGGCTGCTGCATTTAAACACTGGCATTTGTTTCGTACCCTTTGAATTTGTGCTCCTGCCCCATGGATGGGTTTAGGATGAGGAAATCAACAGCTGTGTCGAGATACCTCACAAATTTGTAATGAAAAAGATGGAGCGTTTTCTGTTGTTTGCGTTGATTTTTTCTCCCATGAATAGGCAAAAAAAAAAAAAAAATGATAGTCCTCGTCCACTCGTCCGACCCTCTTAATCATACGACCCAACACCTTTTTTTAAAACTTTTTTTAATTTGTTTAAATTTCCATTTTTTTACAAAATATTAGTCGAAAATCAAAATTTTCCATTTTTTTTTTAAATGTTGAGAAAATAAAAATGCTCAACAAAATATTAAAGAAATGTTCCCCGTTTTGGTTACCACAACAAGTACATCTCATTTTACTTTTGGTACCTGAAAAAAGGTCAAGTGAGAAAAAAAAAAAAAAAATCCTGACCGACCTACCCAACTTTTGAAAGTGATATAATAATGGACAATCAAACTTTTTTTATTTTTGGCCTTAGTTCATGATTTTAGACTGCATTTCAGACATCTCTCTGCTATTAATAAGATTCTCTGGAAATGGGAAGGACACCAAGAGGTCCAGTAATAGCCTTGTCACAACGGGTCCTAAACAAGTAATTTTTATATCTCGTGATCCACAAGTATTTTGATATTTATTTTATTTTTGCCCTACATTTTGTAAATACTGTAAAACAATTTAATTTCGCGAGAGGCTCAGTCAAATTCGCGAAATTATATTGACGCAAATTGATGTGTGTGAAGATGACAGTAGTGGTAGACATTTTCGACTTTACGAAATTAAGTTACCGCGAAAGTAGTGATGATTAGCAATTCGCGAAAAAAGTTTTACAGTATTAGGCCAGAAAAATAAATCCCCCTGTTTTACGGGCTCGACCGACCCACTTTTTGCGTTTTTCAAGAAACCAGGATTTTTTTGAATTTTTTCTCAAATAATGTAAAATCAGCCGGGTTTTTTCTTCTCGAAAATCTGTCTAAAATTTGTGTTCACAATTTATTTAAAAAAATTCCGGCGTTTTGCAGATTTTGGTGACATTATAGGTACAAAATTAATTAAAACAAAACATAACAAAAACAACAACCCTTGACCCACCCTACGGGACAGGTCTGTAAAACTGGGTGTGTTTTTCTTTCGACGCCATAACCCTAACCCCCGAGGCACCTTTTCCAAAGATTTTTTTTCGCGGCCATATAGCGAGGGGAAAAAGTGCCCCCATTCCCCCGGGGCTGACGAACCCCGGACCTCTGGGTTCAGAAGCAGACGATCTACCGCTAGGCCACGGTCGGGAATCCATACTTGGGGGAGTATATTCCCCCTGTATGTACCCTGGGGCCATTATTTCATCGAAAAACTGCCGAGCCGGGTAACACAAGCACACCGCATCGTAGTGATTCGTAGTACTCAAGAGTGTAAGGGTTAAACAAGTTTTAGGATCCATACTACTAAATAAATCCCCATTGCCTGACTGTGTGTGTAAAATGGCCCCTAATAAAATGCCATTTTCTCGTATATTATAAGGCCCTTCACAATTGATTCTTAGTTTCCTGTTAACCGCCCTCCTCGTACAATTTTGAAAATGGCAAAATATAAAATTATTTGATTTGATTGTTTGCATCTCTTTCCTTTTAAAATGACAGTTTGATAGCAAATCTTGTATATTTCTGACTTGGATCAGGCCAATTTTGTTTGTTTGTTTGTCCATAGAGAGTCCTCAAAAGGTAGGGTAGGTAGGTCTGATTTCTTTTTTTCATCTATTTATTTGCTAGTCGTTGTTCTGGCCCAAGTCCTAGTATTACGCCAAATTCTAAGCTGCGCGTCAGATCTTTTGGATGACCCATACTATGCCCATGCCAGTTAAACAGGCAACATTCGTTTCAACCACAAATATGAAAATAAAGAAACTAATAAATAATTGTTATTAATAATTAATAATATTGAAAGTGACCTCATCCATTTTTCAAAACCTGAAACTGGGAACTCAAAATCAATTGTGAAGGGCCCGGTTAGGCGACCAAAATAACAAAATCTGTTATACGGGCGGACGGACTTTTTTTAAAAAACAAATTAAATTTTTAAACCTTAAATGTCACCAAATTAGCATAAAATATGTTTACCGCAACCAATTTCAACCAACTAAAATTCTTTAGAAAGCTAATGAGATAACCCATCTGCCTCAATAAAAAAATTGTGAAATATTTGCACAGGATTTTAAGATACAATATCCCAAAGTTGAGTACACTTTTTTTTTTACTCACCCTGTATAGCGAAAAATACTCAGAGTCAGATTTTTGGGTTCAGTCTTTCCACATTCCACGCCGGATACGTTTACATGTTTAAAGGGGTCTTACAAAAAGCCTGTTTTCTCGCTTATAAAGCAGCTGGATTTTTCAACTTGACATTTTCCTTAAATGTCATGATATTTTTGATCATTTTAAAGGGGCAAAGTCAACTTGTTAACATTCCTAAACAAATCTAATTTGATGCTGTGTTAAATGTAATGAGTACAAGTGTCATACTTAGCAGAATCTTTATCGAAGGTAAAGGTGTTAAAAGTAAACGGTTATAGGCACGGGGAGGAGGGAGTGGTACTCGGATTTGGTTTGGTCGGGGGTGTGCGGCTCGAGATTCAAAAGCAAAACCGCCCTCACTCGGGGGGAGGGGGGGGGGCAGTCAGGTATAATGTTGTAATCATAAGGGTGTTTTTTTCAACCACAACGCGGGCCCGCGTGCTAAGGGTATCAAAATGGCCAATTTCAGAGAATAAGGGTGTCTTTTTCAATCTGAACCCGCGCCAAGGGTTGCTATGGGCCATTAGTCATCATCTTTGTAAAAATAGCCGAATGGTGTGGCCTAATTAAGACACTAATTGACTAACAATACTGAATCACACAAATACTTCATACGTTTTTCCAGTCTAAACTATGTCTTGAGCAGAGGCGGCACTACAGGGGCATAATAGACAATATTAGCATAAAGAGGCACATTTTCTTACTAAATTAGGTTAAATTAGACCAAATATTGACAATTTTACCATAAAACAGCTAAATTTTGCGCGCAAGCCCACATTTCCATCCAAAATAGTTAGTAGACCAAATTTGACAATTTAAGCGTAAAATGGCACAAAAACTGTGCTCATTTTTTTCATGCCCCCCTTAAAAAAATTCATGCCCCCTTAAAAAAATTAGTTTGCAATTACAAATCAATGTATTTGGGCTCAACATTTTTTGCATAACAATAGAATTGAACAAGAATTGTGTTTTTATGCCTGTCCAAAATTATTCATACCCCATACCAAGTCTCAGGATTGAGGCCATTTTTTGTGATAATACACATGTTTTTGACATTCCAAACATTCTTTATATTGTGTGATAGGCTTTTATATTGTTATGCAATTATTCCATACAATGTAGATGCATTACAAATGTGTCCTATTGAATGTACAGTGAGGGATATTATAGGACAACACTCTAGCTCTTTGACAGCATGGCGAAGGGGATCAAATAACTCAGTGTGGAACTTTTTTGTGCATTGTGAATGCTCACAAAGAGGGGAAAGGCTACAAAGCTATTTCGAAGCAATTTCAAGTGCCAAATTCCACCATAAAAAGCATAATTAGGAAGAACAAGACAGTTAAAATCAGTTAAAATCAGTTAAAAACCCTGAAGAACACGGTCGGAAGCCAACAGTGTCCCCTTGTTTGACAAGAAAAGTATGGTGATAGGCCAACAACAATCCACATATCACCGTCAATGCTCTCCTGAACAACCTTGGTGAGTCTTGGACCAAGATATTAAGGCAGACACTCCAGCAGACATAGTACACAAGAGTTCTCCATGGACTCCGACCAAGAAAGACTCTACTCCTGAAAAGAGACAATGAGAAACTCATCTAGCATTTGCAAGAGCACTTCTGGACAAAGATCCAAGTTTTTGGTCTTCAGTGTTGGGGTTGCTTAAGATGCAAGACAAGTTTCTCGGTGTCTCTTTTAAGGAGTAGAGTCTTTCTTGGTCGGCCTCCATGGAGACCTCTCATGTGCCATATATGCTGGAGTGTCTGCCATGATATATTGGTCCAATATGTGCCAGGGTTGTTCAGGAAAGCATTGATGGTGATTCTGTGGACTGTTGTTGGCCTTTCGCAATACTTTTCTTGCCAAACAAGGGGACACCGCTGGCTTCCGACTGCATCCTTCAATGTTTTTTAGTGAGTTGAACGTCTTGTTCTTCCTAATTATGCTTTGTGTGGTGGATTCTTGCACTTGGAATTGTTTCGAAATAGCACTGTAGCCTTTCCCCTCTTTGTGAGCATTCACAATATGCACAAAAAGTTATTTGATCTTCTTCGCCATGCTGTCAAAGAGCTAGAGTGTTGTCCTATAATATCCCTCACTGTACATTCAATTGGACACATTTTTAATGCATCCACATTGTATGCACACATCATGGAATAATTACATAACAATATAAAAGCCTATCACACAATATAAAGAATGTTTGGAATGTCAAAAACATGTGTATTATCACAAAAAGTGACCTCAATCCTTAGACTTGGTATGGGGTATGAATAATTTTGGACAGGCATAAAAACATATTTCTTGTTCAATTCTATTGTTATGCAAAAAATGTTGAGCCCAAATACATTGATTTGTAATTGCAAACTAATTGTCTTTAGTGTAAAGCGAAAGTTCCACCACTCCAGCTGGTATAGATATGAGAAAAACGCAAAAAACTCATATTTCCCAAGGGGTATGAATAATTGTGGGCTTAACTGTATATATACTTTGCTATGAGTATGATTCGTCGAGCTATAATCCTTGTTAATATAGATCACTTTTTCCTTCTTTCTTTTAGAATCCGCGTTAAGGGTAGCTTTTGAGAGTGGATTCACACAGATGATTACATGAGTGCCCCCCCCCCCCCCCCCCCCACCCCCCCCCCCCCCCCCCCCCCCCCACCGGGCCTCCCTATTCACTTTTCGAAGGCTATAGTGTTACGAGAATCTAATATTTTAATTTTAAGTGGCCTTATACTAACCAGCTCAACTTGTTTTAAAAATGTAAACAAATCTAATTTGACTCACCCTGTATACCCACCACACATCTGATTCATTCTATTAACTGTCCATCATTTAGTGAACCATGTAATCCAATCACGGCAGGGGTGCTAGGGTTTGAAATCAATTGTACACAGACCATTTACTGCAGTGTTACCCCAACCATTCAGACTAGAACTTGCCTTTGTGTTTGTTATATAAACTAAGGAGACTTTGAGCAGGGTTTCAATGCTTTGAGCCCTACTTGTGTTTGACTGACAGGTGTCAATCAGTGACTTGACACATTCCACTGTCATGATCTATGGAATCACGATCTATGATGGATGGAGGGAATATTGGGGGGGGGGGGGGGGGGTACTCACATTTGTTGATGGTTGTACCGCTGGAGGTTTGAAATCGTGACCTACTTCTAGGGGTGTTTATAACCTTACACTTTCCATGCAACTATTAGTTTTACCATGTACAAAACAGATTTTTTATGGCCTTAGTTTTTTTTACCATGTACAAAACAGATTTTTCATGGCCTTTCCCAAATTTCAAAGTCTATCTCAAGGATTACTGTACAAATACTAGGCAAATTTGTACTGATTTCAATACATTTCTAATGGTGATTCCAAATATGGTAATGAAATTCAATAATTTTGACATTTTTGAAACATTTTCTCCACATTTTGTGAAATTTTGGAATGTTGCCTGCCGCATGACGCGTGGAAAGTGTTAACAAATGGCTGGTTTTACCGAAGTTTAGATTTGTTTGTAATTTTTGAAAAACAAAGTGACCTATTTGAGCAGCATAGGCCTACACATACCTGTATTAAACTTTATATATGTGAGTACCCCAAACCGGGCTCCCCCCCCACCCCCGGGCTTGCTATACTATCGCAATAAGGAAGGCATTAAAGTTTGTTATGTAGGGCCATTGTCAGAGATTTTTTTTAAGTTTCTCTGCGAACTCAAGATTTTCCCCGTCACTGTAAGAACTAGCTAGCCTGGACTAGAGTAAAGGTAGATGACAATTGAAAATTCTGGGCTCTTTTTAAAACAACACAATGTTACAACTATGTGTTAATAGCAACCCTAACTTCGGTTTAGGGTTTTTAACTGGGATCACAATTTTGAAAGGGAAAACACCAACTCAATAAATCCCAACTCAATAAATCGCCAGGGAACCGGCTGGGATCGATCCTCCAGACATCGGCCCGTCGTCCCACTCACTAACAAAATGCGTTATTTTATGATAAAAGATAAAAATAACCAATAAACTAAGTGAGAATGAGAGTAAAATATAGTTTGTAGCTGTTTTGCTATAATATACGATGGTCTTATAATGTATAGGCTGTACCATATTTCGAGGGTTGAGCGCCAGAAGACCGTAACTCAACTTTTGGGTATAAAATAAGATTTTGGTACCAAAATAATCCATATAACCCACATATTTTAAGAACCATAAAGACTAATAACTCATAAGCATTCTCAATTTTTGACTATAATCAGAGGTATGAGATGGGGTGCTGCAGTGTGTTTTACGGGTCCCAAATATTCAACTCGCTCAACCCTCGATTTGTGTAACCCTTGTCAAAACACATTCAACCCAAGTATGCTTATTTATAATAAGTGATTAAGACTGCACAGGCAAATGTGTTACTTTTGAGACACCCTGTAACCAGCTCTATTTGCTCTGTGAGGCAATTTAACAACCTGTCAACTGGTACAGACTTGCAATTGCAATGGCCATAGTATAATCAAATATTTATGGAAATTGATGTTTAAAACATGATATAGAACCGCGCTGCAGGGAAAGCCTCAAAGCTCAATTTTCGTTACGTGTAGTGAATCCATGATGCTCATTAGGCAAAAAACCCCACCCCAACCTGTTATGCACTTATCAATTGCAAGCCCGGCCCCCTGGGGCATGGCGGGACCATGCGGGGACCGTACACGAGTGTACAAAAAAATGATGCCCGGCTATGCGGGGGAGTGTACGCGGACGTACAAACTGTGCCCCCGCTAGCTGGGGCGTGTAGCGGGACGTACGCTAAGGTACACAAATGTACACTTATCAATTACTTAACCGATTAATCAATTAAGTCAAGGGGGGCCGGGACTGTAGCGAGGACGTTAACAAAATGGTGCCCGGCCCTGCGGGGACCGTACACGATTGTACCCGTGACGTCACATGGGCAACTTGTACGTCCCGGCCCTAATCCCTGCTATCCACGGGGCCGGGGATGCAATTGATAAGTGCATTTATAGTATAGGCAATTTTTTTGAAAGAATTTAAAATGTTTCATAAAGAATTAAAAAATGTCAAACAATTTGTAATTTATTTTTTATTTGAAATTTAAAAAATAAATGGGTTGTTCATGTTGCCTTAAAGGCATATTATGTGATCTTTTCTAGGGATGCCCTCAATCCTCGAAAAAAAATTGGATGCAGATTTTCTTGCAGATTTACTTTTCTGATCATAAATCATAAATGTATTCGAAGTTACAGAGCGATACACTCACTCCTAATTACCTCAAAATCATGGGTTTAGAGTGAATTTAGAGTAAAATTTGAAAAATAGATTGTACCCAAGCGATACAATCTATTTTCAAACCATGATTTTGAAGTAATTAGGAATCGCATCGATCTGTAACTTGGAAGATCTTTATGATTTATGATCAAAAATGCAAATCTGCAAGAAAATCTGCTTTCATAGTAAAAATCAATGATAGAGGGCGCTACTTGAAAAAGATCACATAATATGCCTTTAAGTGTATTGCATTTTATGCAAGGTGCACGAATCATATGAAATGAATAATAGATGCACAATGATAAAAGATGGCATAATCACCTTTTACTAATTGTGTATAAATGTTTAAGAAATGTAAGTCCATCATACTTATCGATGCAGTTTGAATTTGTTCATAATAACCATTCTCATGTAACAAGAAATCACACTAGTAATACTTTGGTTGTACCGAAATTTAAGTCTAACTCAGGTAAGCGAATGTTTCATGTTAGGGAAGCATATGCCTGGAACAACCTACCATCAACAATCAGGACCGAGCTTGAAAATATGTCAGTGCAACAATTTAGAACAAAGATCCATGAAATTTAACTTTTGTTCTAAAGTATATTACAATTCTGCATTTTCTTGCTGAATTTATCTGATGGTTTTGAATATATAAATTGAATCCCTGAAAAATGAATATATGTAAATAGTTGTTATATTCCATGTTTATTGTAAATAATCATGTATTTTTCTCTGTGAAATGAGGGCCTGCTTGGAAAGCAGTGCTTGACACTGAAACTGTTTACCCTCAATAAAGAAAGATTAGATAAATAAATAATGAAGCTAGTTATTATTTTCCTTTACCTTGTCACTCTATGAACAACACTCTATTGTTTGTGACTTAGGCTACCGATAGAGAGTTTACTAATATTGTTACCGCTTCCATATTTACACAGCTTACACACTTTAATATGTTTCCAAATGAACAACATCACATTCAATATAATCATGTTCTGATGTTTCTCTGAAACTATTTACACAGCTTACACCCTTTCATGTGTTTACAAATGAAATTATCACTTTCAATATAATCATGTTCTGATGTTTCTCTAGGGGAGGGGGGGGGGGGTGGGGGAGGGGGGGGGGGGGGGGGGGGGGGCAGGGGGGGCGGGTGAAACATATATTATGCATCAAAAGCATCATCCCTAGTGTGCTTAAAGCGCAGTTCTGTGGTCAATTTAATGTCAGAATACCATGTTTTGGGGCTGCTCTCGGATTGGAGAGGCATGGCAAAGTATCAGAGGGTGTTGTTCGACAGTGCGACAGGGAAATGAAACACGATGTACGAGTAGACTAGTTACTGTAAAACTCTTACAATTTGCAGGTACTGCTTAAATAAGCGAATAACCAAACGTCAATATTTTCGCGAGGATTTAATTTTGCGATTGCAAGACTTGACTCTGATTTAAAGCTTTTGCCATGGTTAATTTTGCAGGGATTCAATTTTCGCGAATTTAAGGTCGTTGCAAAATTCGCTAAATAAAATATCTCGTGAAATTAAGTGGTTTTACCGTATTATCCAGAACCCTGACAAATGTAAATGAGTTGCAAGCCTGTGCAGTCTTTTCTGAAGAAAAAAAAATTCAAAATGTTTTGAATTTTTTTTGAAACATTTTGGATTCTTTCAAAACATTTAAATTGTTAGTTAAAAAAACACCATTGAAATAGTTGAGGGAATTAACTGGGAAACAAATTATTGTAAATAGAGACTGTTTCATTCAGATCTCAAATCTTTTAGATAATCCCTCAAATTATGTTCTAGATCTCTTCTGAGATTAAGCTTTTGAATCTTTTGAAATTATGTCTCTAATATAAAACTGCTCTCTTTTTTTGTAATGTTTTTGTGTATTATTTATGTTAATATCTACATAATGACCCTATTGAAATAAATTGTTTGTTAAAAAAGGATATAAATACATTACAATAAATCAGCAGTTTGCACTAAAATGGCTTGCTAATCCTATTAAGTTGTAAATGAATTACATTGAACTGGTTTGTTCTTTTTAATTCACATGTATGAATACTGTAAAACACTATAATTTCGTGGACACTTTATTTTTGCGAATTTTAAATTACTAGTTTTTTTTTGTGAATCTGGGAATGTTACTGTAACTTTCAATACAAAATTGTCAGTTTCCCGGGTATTTAATTTTGTGAATCCGCATCCCTCACGAAATTAAATCCCTCGCGAAATTCAGTGGTTTTACACTAGATTATAGAATCAAAACCAATTGTTCCAAATCCCCTTTCTTTTCCAAAATTTGACATCCTGTAGGCTACAGAGTGAGTCAAAATAGTTAGTGCCCGATTTCACTGATTTTATAAACCAGTGCAAATACAAAAATGAACACATTTAATGAAATGCACATCAAGAACACATTAAAGGACGATGACCCGATCACATTTTCGTAACACAGAATTATTTCAAACATACAGAGATTTTCATATCATATGAAAGCTCGTATTTTTCTCATCATCATACTGAAATTTGACGGCCTAGATCGGTATAATTACGGAGAAATCGATGAAATAACGTCGAATTACCGCGAATGGTGGTAACCACCGATATAGTTTGTGTACAACTCAATGGGTACAGTTCACAGCATCTTGTGCGTCTAAAATAAGAACCATTAGAGCTATGCAACTCAAACTTTGGAACACGACTTTTTTAAGGATGACCTTTCATGTAGAATAGAAAACTTCAAGTTGAAAATCGGAATGTGATCGGGTCATCTACCTTTAATAGCTATATCCTAAATTTTATTTCATTCAAATTGGTTATTCCAAACGAAGATATGTGCTTTTCCCCAAATTCTCTGAAATTCAACCTGTTCCAACATTGTCCAAGGGACCACTATGAAAGTAAGAGTTTTTGCTGAACAGGGGGGGGGGGGGGGGGGGGGTGGTGCAAGTGACACATGTGACAAAAATCCTCCATTTATTGGGATTAGTGCTTTTAAAAAGATATGAAAACATTATGTTACTTAATTAGATAAGAGAAAAAGACCCTCTTCATTTAAGTAAAAGAGTGCCTGTTACACACAACATTCATATTGTTTGATGTACAATTCTACATTATATCATGGAAGTAGGAGATATTGTGTTCTTCTTGGTTATATAATCGTTCTTGGGCAATAAGGCTATATTAACAAAATCTTAGTTAATTGGTGCGCGTTAGAAGAAGATTTTGTTAATTTTTAATTTTTTAAATTTATTTTAAAAAATCCCCAAAGTTTCATCGAATTTTCAGATTTTCATTGATCACATCATTTTAAATACAAAATGTCACTTTTACAAGGATTTCAATATTTTATATTTATAAAACAAAACAAAACAATGCATTCCGCATTGGGTTTTGAAAAACTGAAGAGCTTTGAGATAAAAGATTTTTTTAATATAGCCTAAGCCGTAAACAAGCATTATTAAGATAATGCTAACAAAATGTTGACCAAAATATCTGGACATTATAATTTTAAACTAACTTGATTTGAGAGAAGAACAGATCTCATCTCTTTAAACAGTACTTGCGTTAAATAACAAGTGCATACTAAGGCCAAAAAAACACAACTTTGTCTCAGCACCTTTTGGCTACAAAGCTATATGTGCTGTGCTTTTTGATTTTATAAAAATCCAAATATATTCAATAGATTTTAGCTTTTAGTAATCAGACATTATCACTGCACATTGTACGCTTGTGTTCTCTTTATATCTCTTAACTTCACAAAGTTAGTTCTCAGTCTTGTGTTCTCTTTATATCTCTTAACTTCACAAAGTTAGTTCTCAGTCACAAAGTTGCCGAATATCGCCGAAACAAACTAGTTTAAAAAAGAAGAAATGGCTGCTGCACATATTTAAAGCTTATACCATGGTTCAATTTGCAGGGATTCAATTTTTCGCGAATTTAAGGTCGTTGCAAAATTCGCTAAATAAAATATCTCGTGAAATTAAGTGGTTTTACCGTATTATCCAGAACCCTGACAAATGTAAATGAGTTGCAAGCCTGTGCAGTCTTTTCTGAAGAAAAAAACAAACAAAATGTTTTGAATTTTTTTTTTTAAACACTTTGGATTCTTTCAAAACATTTAAATTGTTAGTTATGATAAATGTTCCATTTATACGAATTCATGGAAGTTTAAAGTGGTCATTAATTGAAATTAATTAATTAATTAGCTTTAAATCTACCTTATCAGAGTGATGATTGTCTTTTTAAAGACTCTTCTTGTTTTAAAAAAAACCCCATTGAAATAGTTGAGGGAATTAACTGGGAAACAAATTATTGTAAATAGAGACCTTGTTTTCATTCAGATCTCAAATCTTTTTTAGATAATCCCTCAAATTATGTTCTAGATCTCTTCTGAGATTAAGCTTTTGAATCTTTTGAAATTATGTCTCTTAATCTACAATAACTGCCCTCTTGGTATAATGCATTTATGTATTATTTATGTTGCTACATAATGAACCTATTGAAATAATGTTTTTTGTTAAAAAAGGATATAAATACATTACAATAAATCAGCAGTTTGCGCTAAGATGGCTTGCTAATCGCATTAAGTTGTAAATTAAATTACATTGAACTGATTTGTTCTTTTTAATTCACATGTATGAATACTGTTAATCACTATAATTTCAAGGACACTTTATTTCACGAAAATTTAAATTACTATTTTTTTAGCGGGCATTTCATTTTGTGAATCTGGAAATGTTACTGTCAATTTCAATACAAAATTGTCAGTTTCCCGGGTATTTAATTTTGTGAATCCGCATCCCTCACGAAATTCACAAAATTAAATCCCTCGCGAAATTCAGTGGTTTTACACTAGATTATAGAATCAAAACCAATTGTTCCAAATCCCCTTTCTTTTCCAAAATTGGACATCCTGTAGGCTACAGGGTGAGTCAAAATAGTTAGGTTCCCGATTTCACTGATTTTTTTAAACCGGTGCGAATACAAAAATGAACACATTTAATGAAATGCACATCAAGAACACATTGATAGCTATAACCTTATTTCATTCAAATTGGTTATTCCAAACGAGAGATATGTGCTTTGACCCAAATTCTGAAAAATTCAATCTGTTCCAACATTGTCCAAGGGACCACTATGAAAGTAAGAGTTTTCGCTGAATGGGGGGGGGGCGGGGGGGGGGGGGGGGGGGGGGGGGGGGGGAGTTGAACATGTTAAAGGAAGAGCTAGACATATTGAATTCAGTTCCAGACCATCACACACATGACACATGTGACAAAAATCCTCCATTTATTGGATTTTAATATTATATATTTATAAAAGAAACAAAAACGCATTCCGCATTAGGTTTTGAAAAACTGAAGAGCTTTGAGATAATATAGCCTAAGCCGTAAACAAGCATTATTAAGATAATGCTAACAAAATGTTGACCACAATATTTTAAACTAACTTGATTTGAGAGAAGAACAGATTTTTAAAAACAGTTCTTGCGTTAAATAACAAGTGCATACTTAGGCCAAAAAAACGAAATACTTTGTCTCAGCACCTTTTGGCTACAAAGCTATATGTGCTGTGCTTTTTTTTTAAAATTTGATTTTATAAAAATCCAAATATATTCAATAGATTTTAGCTTTTAGTAATCAGACATTATCACTGCACATTGTACGCTTGTGTTCTCTTTATATCTCTTAACTTCACAAAGTTAGTTCTCAGTCACAAAGTTGCCGAATATCACCGAAACAAACTAGTTTAACCCCCTGGGGTCTACCTGTCTATCTTACAGTGGTTCTGATTGTTTTTTTGCAAGATATACTCAATTGAATAGCCAATTAAAATGCAGCTTGTAAAATATTTCACTCCAATCTTTATCAGGGTTACAATTATTCTAACGCTGTCTCTGATTGGTGTAATAAATTATGTATCTATCTTTCTGACCAATCGGCCGGTAGTTCTCAGGGGGTTAAAAAGAAGAAATGGCTGCTGCACATATTTTAAAGCAATGTGTGCGGGTCGCTGAGACAAAGTATTAACAAAAATTTGCCTTAATTAATTATTATGAATATGTGTGTCTAATACTGTTATGTCATAACATCTCAATATTTTGTGAAGGGCCTTATTATAAGGTTAAAATAGTAAGTTTGGTTTATTTATCAAATGTTGGTTTATTTATAAAATGTCAACAGGTAATAAGTGTGTTGTTGTCGTGTGAATAACTAATACTGCAGTAGTGGTAATATCCACCAACTTGGATTCATTCTGGTGTACTTGGAACACTTTGGATTTCATATTTTTTGGTAAATATGTTGTAATTATGGCTTGCAATTAGGTTAAAAAAATTGTTATGTTGTCCTCCACAACTTTCAGAGAGGAGGGGCGGGCGGGCGGATTTCTTTTTTTTAAATTTTTCTTTTTTAAAATTTTCTTTTACCAGCGGAAGCTCAAAGTTCAGCCAACAAGAAGTTGAAATCACTCTAAGAGTCGCACATATATGTTATAAACACTAATTTAATATTCAATGCCATTTAAACTGTTTAAAAAAAATCTGAAAAAAAAATCTGAAAAAAAAAATCTGAAAAAAAATCTAAAAAAAATTAAAAAATCTGATTTAAAAAAAAAAAATGAAAAAAAGAATTGAAAAAAGAAAGAAATCGGAGCGGCCCTAAATCCGGAGCGGGCGGTCGAGGACAACATAACAAATTTTTTTGTTGGCCTTATGGCTTGCAATTAGGTATTGTCTCGAAAACTTCACTAAGTATGAATAAGACTGTTTCTACTCTTATAATCAATGAAGAAATTGCCAAAAAAAATTTGAAAACGGGACCTGAATATTTTGACTCGCCCTGTATTGTAATAAATAGGATTGCATGAAATATTTGTATACTTTTATACTGGTGAATTTTTGTAATAAATATAAGAGGACCTGACGTTTCGATTCTAACAGAATCTTTATCGAAGGTAAAAGTGAATTTTTGTTTAACATTTATCAAACTATAACCATACACATTATTTTTAGGCCTTGTGTAGACCTATTACTGTAAAGTGGACATTATCGCGCTACATTTATTTTTGCGCTTTACTCACACGACACAGCTACCGCAAAAATAATAACACACAAATATGACATGATCAAGCGAAACGAGTCGCATGTCGGCAGTTTTGAATTTTGATATTTGTCCATCTTTTAAAAGCAGTTGAAAAATGCTACAGTATGGTCCAAAACCCCCATAAAATCAAACTTTTAGTTTTTAAGTTACAAAACAGTTTACCAACTGAGAAAACAAAGTAAAACATAAGAATTTGTCAATTCTTTTTACCTGTAACTCAAAATCAATATTCCCGACATACGGCTCATTCCGCTTGATTGCGTCACAAATACGTTTCTTTTGCGCATAGGTCTATGTGATAAAGCGTCAAATCGCGAATTTATAAACACACGCAACAGTTCAACATTGGCAAAGCGTGAAAAAGTTATCGCTCAAAAATTACCACTTTTACAGTATTGAATGAAAATATTTCCTGCCAGAAAATAAAAGAAGAAAAAAAAAACAGAAAAGAAAAGAAAGAAAAAAGAGGTGGCTTTTTTGCAAATTTAATTGAGCGTATCAAATTATGGTGTTTTAACCTGGTTTAAAAGGAGACTAAGCCGCATATGCCTGAGTTAACTCATTGTTAACCTAGGTTAAGTATTGTTGTTGAGCACAATAGGCAATATTATATACAGAGCTTTATGTTATATCCCCAAAACCTGGCACATATTCAAAGAATATTAATCAGTTTTGTGCATGTATTGTGATGGGATAAAAGCTGCATGACCTGGCCGGCTGAGCACTACACATTGCATGTTGACTTGTCACCAAAGTTGTCCATTTAAAGGGACATTAAGTGGTGTTGAAAATTTTAAATGTTTAAAAATTTACTTCAGAATTCAAGATGAACATTAAAAATTCCCATTATTGTTGATTCTACTAACAAATACACAGCAAAACTTGATTAAAACAATATCATCGCTATTTATTGAAAAAACACCCTCTATGCAAATATGGTTCGCGTTATGTATCACGCGTACTGCAGGGATACTGTCGGACGTAAAATGCTCGTCTACGAGCATTTTTGAATCAACGTTTTGTTGTACAAAGAGGGCTGATTTCTCTTAATCCTTATAGGTGTAAGTTCATACATGTAATACAATTGTAAACATATACAAATCCCAGTTTTTATCATATATTTTTGTAATTGAGGGCGCTGCCTCCACCACATCTCTTAATGCCCCCTTTAAACACATAACAGAGAATTCAATTTCAATTTACTATTAAAATCTGTCCAATTGTTGTCAGTGTAAAATATAAAACTAAGTTTTAACTCTGGGCACACATAGAACATTTTGGATTATAGTTAATAATCAGTTCCAAATTGGCGAAAAATTGTGAGGCTAATATTGATCTGAGGGCCCAAATGGAACACCTACTTACTTGCCCAATACCAACCACTGCTGATACCTGCGTATGATGCGCAAACGCACACTTTAACCAATATGCGCAACGACATGGATTCTTTTTTGCGCAAAGACAATACAAGGCTCACAATTCTCGCCAATTTGGATCTGAGGAATAGAGGAATGGCTTTCTTAGTCTGGAAAGCATTGTTTTGTAAATATTTCAACTAAAATACACAAAGGTACTCAAAGGTACTCAGTACAACAAGCTTTTTAAGATTTTTTTCTCTCCTGACCGTATATTTTACTTTTAGTTATCTGAGAGTACGCATTTCTTTGTCAATTTTGGTACATTATCATTTAAAAAAAAACCCAGTTTGGCTTATTGGAGCTAAAGTTGCCTGAAAAAATAATAAAATTGCCACAATTTTGAGGAAATCTTGCCCCCCCCCAAATCTGAGCACATTTGTTTGCCATCGTCTGTGGTCATTGGTATTCTCTCGAAGCATACCGATGGGTTCAATTTCCATGGAAAATTGGAATTATATGCCCCCCCCCCCCTGACAAATTAGGGTAATATTGTATTGGGTTAGCAGACAATGTTTAGTTTCCAGGCGCGCCCGTCCGCACTTCATATTCCCGCCCACCCGGCTTTGCTGTGATGTTTCAAATGAAATACCAATAAATACTGTTTTCTATAGTGTGCATTTGATCCAAGTAAGGCCCTAAAATATGATGGTGTCTCGCATACATTTGGGAAAATAGCTATGCTATGTATGGTTTTGGTGTTATGGTTTTTTTCTCAGAAAAAAAGCTATGCTAAATGCGGAAATTCAGATATTTTATAGTGTTTTTGGCTCACTTGCCCCCTTTTGCAGCCAATTTGTGTTCTGACAACTAAAAAGAAATCACTAATTTGGGCTCATCGCATAGGGTTATCAACAAGTAATGAAGTGAAAACGGAACGCCTATTAATATATTAAGGGACCGTTCAGAATTTCTACCGGAGGGGGGGGCCGGCACCAAACAGGGGTGGGTCATAACTTTTTCAAGAAATCAAAAGGGGGGATACAACTTTTTTTAGGAAATTAAAGGGGGGTCATAACTTTTTTGTACTAATATTTCAAACCATAATTTTTTAGTACAAATATGGCTATATTTCTCGTGCTATGCGCGCATGTGCCCACAAAATAGATTTTCGGTGTTTTAGAGCAGGTTTAAAGCAAAAATAGACCTCAATCATGGGAAATATGGCTATTTTTCACGCGCGCATGTACCCACAAAATAGATTTTCTGTGTTTTAAAGCATTTTTAAAGCCAAAATAGACCTTAATCATGGGAAATATGGCTATTTTTCTAGCGCTAGGCGCGCATGTGCCCATAAAATAGATTTTCGGTGTTTTAGAGCACGTTTAAAGCTAAAATAGACCTCAATCAAGGGAAATATTGCTTTTTTTCTCGCGCTATGCGCGCATGTACCCACATAATAGATTTTCGGTGTTTTAAAGCATGTTTAAAGCCAGAATAGACCTCATTCATGGGAAATATGCCTATTTCTCTTGTGCTATGCGGGCATGTGCCCACAAAATAGATTTTCGGTGTTTTAAAGCACGTTTAAAGCCAAAATAGACCTCAATCATGTGAAATATGGCTCTTTTTATGTGCCCACAAAATATATTTTCGGTGTTTTAAAGCATGTTTAACGAGAGGAGGGGACTTAAGGATAAGGAAGTTTTTTTGGAATTTTGTGAGTGCTGTAATTATTGAACTATTAATCAAATGCATATAGAAGTATACATTTTTGGATGGGATTTGGGTCAGAGAATCCATTGTTGGCATCATTTTTGACCAAAAATGTTGTTTTTTGAGAAAATCACAAACAATCACTTTTAACCGTTTCTTTTTGGGACAAGCTAAGAAAATTATTTTTGAGTAAAAAATGCCAACATTTGCTTGATTATACTATTAAGACACTATTCTAGGGATGATTTTCTCATTTTTTCTTAAGGCATATTTTTTTCTATTTTTTGGCACTTTCAGGTCAAAATTTCAAAAAATACAAGTTTATGTGAAAAAATGAGAGAATCGTCCCTAGATTAGTGACATAACATTAGAATCAACCAATTTTGGGCATTTTTTACTCAAAAATAATTTAGTTAGCTTGTTCCAAAAAAAATTGGGTAAAAAAAAGTGGATTTTGTGATTTTCTCACAAATTCAACATTTTTGGTCAAAATTGACACCAAATTTGGATTCTCTGATCCATTTCCTTTCCAAAAATGTATACTTTTGTATGCATTTGATTAATAGTTCAATAATAACAGCACTCACAAAAATCAAAAAATCAAATCAAAATGTTTCCCCTTATAAAGCCAAAATAGACCTCAATCATGCGCATGTGGCCACAAAATAGATTTTCGGTGTTTTAAAGCATGTTTAAATCCCAAAAAGACCTCGATCATGGGAAAAGAGTAAATGTTCGCGCGCTACGTGCACATTTTTTAGTCAGTAAAAGTATTGTTGGTTAATTTTTAATTTTCGCCCCACCAATATGAAAAACCTACAATCGCGGCCATAATTAGTTGGAACATCCATGTAATAATGACCCTTTCGTGCGTTCCCGTTTGCGCAAAACGTACACTATCAAAACATTGCTGTCTTTGACGGAAGGCTTAAAGTCTTTCCTAAACTATAATAACTCCCCCCTCCCCACCGGGCAATGTTGGCCCTTCCCAGTATCCCGTAACCCAAAAATCATGTTTCAACATTGATCCAGGGGGAGAGGGGGAGTTTTTAAACACACGTATAAAAGTGTTCCAACAATATTGGCCGAGATTGTCTCCTCGAGTGACAAATGTAAAGTTTTCGATTAGTTTAAATCATTGTATTTTCGTAACGGCTAATTCGATTTTATTGATACTTGGAGATCATTTTGCCTACATACCATAGATAAAAGTGAATGACAAAATTTGATATTTTCATTAACAGTTTTAGGGAACGGTCACTTTTAATTAGATATAAGGTCTATTTCTGGTGTATTTTTGTTCATAAAATGGTCACATGGATTAACTTTATGTCCAGAACTATTTAACAGATCACTGTAAAATTAGCAGAATGTGATAATAGTATTATGCCCACTGTTCATACTATTAATTTAAACATTTGTGTTTAATTTATTGGAGAAACGGTCACATTTGAATTGGAATTAGATAGTTTAGGTCTAATGTCAAATTGGAAAGTTGTGATTATCTCTATGAATTTGTTCAATCAATCAATCAATCAAATTGTAAATAAATAAATAAATAAATAAACAAATAACAAATAAACCTAATTGTACATATTCATGTAGCTCTATTTAACACTTTCCACGCGGCAGTCGTCTGTAGACGACATTCCAAATTTTCACAAAATGTTTAAAATTGCAGAATAATCATAACATGTTCTATAACTTATACACCAACGCTCTTAGTCCCCTCCCCAACATAGAAGTTGATATCAAGCATGTGAAAATCATAGTCGGTAGACTAATAAATACTATATACTATGTTTTGAATATTTTTTTATAATAATGTTCAATTCCCCCGTAGACTTTTAAAAATACCATATAACAATTAATTTAACTTGTTGGCGATAGCGCCCCTTCCCCTTCCTTGTTATGTAATCCATTTTGAATGACGCAGGAGTCGCGTAAGCGACGAGAATGTGTTCCAGCATGTTTAGCTGTTGGTATATGTGATCGAGAAACCATTTAAATTTAAATTACTGGCAACATCCATAATTTATTGGGCATTTAGTATGCCAAATATACCCCTGTAATTAAAAGTGACCTATCCCTAACAGTAAGTTGAGGCATGACCTTTTTAAGTAGTTGGCCACGTGACCAATAACATAACCTATCTATCCTTCAAATCTGGTAAAGAAAGCTTTATTGAATCAAAAGTTATTCCCAAAACCCTTAAAACAGATGATTTTTTAAACAGATGATTCAGACAATCGCGGCCATAATTAGTTGGAACATCCATGTAATAATGACCCTTTCGTGCGTTCCCGTTTGCGCAAAACGTACACTATCAAAACATTGCTGTCTTTGACGGAAGGCTTAAAGCCTTTCCTAAACTATAATAACTCCCCCCTCCCCACTGGGCAATGTTGGCCCTTCCCAGTTTCCCGTAACCCAAAAATCATGTTTCAACATTGATCCAGGGGGAGAGGGGGAGTTTTTAAACACACGTATAAAAGTGTTCCAACAATATTGGCCGAGATTGTAGCTACGCCGCTGCATGCCCATGCTGAGAACATGCCCATGCAGTGTCCGATTTAAAAAATAAAAGTTACCTGCACAACAGCAATATTTCCTTGATTTTTTTTCCCCCTTAAAATTGTAAAAATGGCTGAATATCACAATTTTACATGCACACAGGCAAATGTTTGTATGCACAGAGCCAAAGTTACATACACACTGTGCCCATGCTGACAACATGCCCACCCCTACACTGTCTGAAATTATACACTTTACTCCACAAAAATCACAAGTGTATATAATAATATAATTGTTGTATATATTTTTATTTTTTGTGTGTGTATTTTTAAGAATAGTATTCTCAAATATTCATAATTGAAGGGGTGGGTGCAATAAAGTGCTGAGTTAAAGTGCTAATTTATTGCAGCCACCGCCTTCAATTGTGTATGCTTATTGTATTTGTAAGCCGGGGTGTGTGTACAAAAAAAAAAGGGGGGGTCATAACTTTTTTCTACATTCCAGAGGGGGGGGTCATAACTTTTTAGTATCTTGGGAAGGGGGGGTCATGTGTTTTTTGGTTGTTGCTTTCTTCCAGCTACCGCCCCCCCCCCCCCCCCCCTCCGGTAGAAATAATGAACGGTCCCTAACCTCCAATAAAAGTGACCTTTTAATCTCCAAAGAAAAAGTGAACGTATGGCAACGGAAAAACCCAACCCTGTTTTTATTGGACGAAATGACCTCGGGTTGGGTCAATCAGGTATTAAACAATTTTTTGAGTTTTTTTTGGGGGGGGGTGTACATTTTTTTCTCTCCAGAAAGTGGCACGAAACACATAAAAAAAAGAAGTTGTGTAGAGGTTACCATATTATGGTAACTGTCCATCCCACCCCACCCACTCCCCTGCCCCCGCTCCCTCTAATAAATAAGAGAAGTTTCGCCACTCATCCCTATACCAATCAGACTTAAATATCCCACATAGTCATTGCAAATCTTATATAGCTAGCTGTATTCGGGATCTACATGCAGTCAGCCCTATGCGTGACAAGCATGAAAGGAACGGGACCCGCCCCGCAAGGCAAATTGGAAGTTGTGGTGGACTACATTCAGATTACATTTCTAGCGTCTTTTCATAACTATTGGAGAGCCACAGGGTACTGTGTTCACCTGTATGGTCCCCATGCAGTGTACGTGTTCTGTGGCAGGAAGGGGAGGGGGTACACTCTACTATTTGTTTTGGGTTGAAACCTTTATCAGGCCTGGAAATAGCACCTGCCCGACTGCCCATAGCTGGTAACTTTTGGGTCGGGCGGGTGAAGATACAGAAATACCCTCCCAACTGGCGGGTAAACATTTTCGAATTCACAGTGTAAAGTGTTTTACACGTCTGGTGGAATTTCTGTTGGGCAGGGTTTTTTTGTGAGTTACCTGCCCGGCTGGCTGGTTGAAGAAAATCTGAAGTTCCAACCCTATACCTTATAATAGGCCTAGCCTACAAAGTAAGGGAACAGTTCCATGTATAAGACCAAATTCTAATCAAGTTCCATTTACACTTGTTATTTGGAACCTTGAAATAAATACTGGCTCTTGGTGAAAATGAGCCAGAATATCTGAGTCTCAGAGAATATACTCAACTGTCTTTTAGTGAAAATGAACATACATGTTTATAATAACCTTTTTTTAAGCAGAACAATGGTTTCACATACAAATAGGTGGACCTGAAGCTGAGAGCCTAGATTTTCATTTAAGACCAAAAGGCAAAGAATTAGCTTTATAGTATTATGCCTAATGCACCACATTTAGTGGGACATTTTGAAGAATGATGCCTCAATGGGCTATTCCAATACACCCCCTGGAAGACATCACCTTATTTTTTCAAACAGGGAGTGTACATTATTTCAAATTCAGGTAACCCTGTTTGACATCATCGCTGCCTGTGAGGAAGATTAAGGAAATATCTTCCATAGGGGGTGTATAAATTTCAAATGGAGTAGCCCATTACATACACCCAGTGAAAAATTCAAAATGGAGGGTGCACAACAGTTATGCCAAGATCAAATATCAGAGAGTTTCCAGAACTTTCTTACAGGCATGAGTCAAAATGTACGCAGTTTTATTTAATTTCAACCTGTTTTTGGCCTTTTTTGCCCAATTTCACATGCTTTTTCAGGAATTTTCACCACTTTCCTGCTTTTTCCTGCTATTTTCAAAAACTCAATTCTCATGCCTGTTCTTAATATTATGGAATAGTTTCTTATAGAACTTTCTTATCTTTTTGAGAAAATCAATGGGAAAATAGAAGATAAAATGTGTAGTGAAAAGGTTTAAATTTTCACGATATACATGCCTGTGGAGCTCCCCGGTCCCCGGAAGTGTTCAATAGGAGCGCACGCAACCATTATTACACGGCTTCGAGCAACCATAATGGGTGTGTCTGAACTCATTGCGCTGTCACAATGCAAGAACCACCATTTAATATCAAATTTAACGCTATTTTAAACCACTGGAATGTATCGCTATCGGCCCAGAACCTCGAGGGCGAGCTGCGGTTTGACGGAGAGGGCATTGCCTTAATTTGAAAATGGAAATTGTGTCATTTCTTTTGCATTTGAGGTGGAATTAATATAACTATAACACTTTCCACGCGGCTATTGGTTTTACCATATACAAAACAGATTTTTCAGAAACCTTTCCCAACTTTCAAAGTCTGTTTTAAGGATTACTGAACCAATACTAGGCATATTTGTACTTATTTCAATGCATTTCTCAAGGTGATTCCAAATATGGTAATGAAATTTAATAATTTTGAAACTTTTGAAACATTTTGTGAAATTTTGGAATGTCGTCTGCAGATGCCTGCCACGTGGAAAGTGTTAATGGTAGTTGACTCATTTGTGTGGGTACAATGTAACTGAATTCCGAATGATTCAAAGTACTGTAAAAGCTGAAATTTTCGCGTTGGTTTTATTATCGCGCTTTTTGCGCAAAATATTTTTTCGTCGAAAATTATGACACGCAAAAATATTGTTTTTAACATTCATGCAGTGCATTCAGAAGGTCGCCCGCGAAAAAACTCGCAAAATGTCTAAGATATAAAAATTCGCGAAAATATCTTTACGCAAAAATATTGGCTTTTACAGTAAAAAGTAAGTGAACCATAACGCTTACAATAAAATAAACTCTGTGGATTTTTGCTTCGTGCAAGCCGTATTATTAGTCTGATTTTTTTTTTAAAAAAAGGGTTTTTTCATTCATGGTATTTCAATCACACATTTTGAAGCCTTAAATAAAAAGTGTTTGAAACCAAAATTCATAATGTTGAAACCATTTGCAAATAATATTATCTATGCAATTTCAAAAATCTTCCAAAAAAAGAAACATTTTGTTAAAGATAGATGAAATACATAACCGTACACACACACAAATAAATCATCGATTGAAAAATTATCTATTTCATGAATCATACATTAAAACAACTTTTGTGCACTAACTATCAGGCGCGGATCCAGGGGGGGGGGCGGAGGGGGCGCGCGCCCCCCGGTAAAAAAATCGACAAAAAAAAAAAAGAAAAGGGAAAAGAGAGAGGGAGAGGAAAGGGGGAAGTGGAAGAGAAAGGGAGAAAGAGCCTTTAATTGATCGACGGATTGGTGAAATAACGTTGTATGTCGTGATATACACGTAGGCCTATAGGCCGCCGCCCCACTTTTTTGTAAAGAAAGAAAAAAAGAAGGGGAAAGAGAAGAAACGGAGGAAAGGGATTGCTTTTCATAAAATATTGGTCAAAAGTATACACCAGATCGCAGCAAATGAGTTCGAAAATTGAAAATGTTTCTACTTCTGAGCCCAGACTCTCCCCTGTTCGAGCTTTTAAACCATGTATATTTAAATCAAGAATATATATCAGTTATGCTCAACTTCTTTCGTGTATTGAAAAAAAAAAAAAGATTTATTGGAAATGAAGAGGTGGCTTTTCAATAAAATGTTGGTCAAAAGTATACACCAGATCGCACCAAATGATTTTTAAAATTGAATTTTTTTTTTACTTCTCAGGGGGGCACATCCCCCTCAGACACCCCCTGTTCGACCTTTAAACCATGTATATGCACAGCACCGCATTGGATAGTCCACCAACACAAAATTCAAGATTTTTCATCTTCTTTTCAGCCCCCCGGTAAATTCAATCTCTGGCTCCGCCCCTGACTATGTACATCAATTTGTTCTAAAATAGTCCAAGTAAAAATGTAGTTAATATACGGCACCACCATAGAGATATCAAATGTATTGCATACAAATTGCGGAGGGGAATTTACTCCCAAAAGAAGACTATTTTAAAAATTGAAATCAATACTTGGTCAATTTTTTTACCTGGACTGTTATAACACTTTCCACGCGGCAGGCGTCTGCAGACGACATTCCAAAATTTCACAAAATGTTTCAAAAATTTCAAAATTACTGTATTTCATTACCATATTTGGAATCACCATGAGAAATGCATTGAAATAAGTACAAACATACCTAGTGTTCGGTCAGTAATCTTTGAGATAGACTTTGAAAATTATGAAAGGTTTCTGAAAACTCTGTTTTGTGTATGGTAAAAATAATAGCCGCGTGGAAAGCATTAAAACACTGAAACGGTCCAGGTAAGAAAATTGAAATAATTTGACACTGCCATGGAGGCCAAGCACATTGCAACCACACTTAAGTAAGAATCTCTATGAATAGCCGCCAGCCACAGGCTAAATCAGTGGTCTGGCCGGTAAACCACTGACATTAGAGATTGTAAAGGTCTAAGAGGCTACTCAATACCTTGGACATCAAAAGAAACGGCCGCCGCCATCTACAACCGCTCTCAATTGGAATTTTACCTTTGTTTTAAAGGGGCACCGAGACTAAGATTGGGAAGAAAAATGAAATTTAGATGGTCATTTGAAGATGCTGACCATTAGATGGTCATTTGAAGATGCTGACCATTAGATGGTCATTTGAAGATGCTGACCATTTGATGTACTAAATACAATGTACAAGTGACAATGTACAAGTGGTAATTTGGCGAGGCTGACCACTTGACGTACTAACGAAAATGTACAATTGGTAATTTGAGGAGGCTGACCATTTCATGTACTAAATGAAATATATGTACAAGTGGTCATTTGAGGATGCTGACCATTTGAAAAGGTGGGCGCTTATAAGGAATTGTTTGTTGGTAGTCATTGAGAAAAACAGGGGTGGGCGCTTATAAGGTCCTGGGCGCTTAATAGGGATAATACGGTAAATGGTTTCGGATGTTAGTTAATATACTCCTACTTGAAGTATTACATAAGTGCAAAAAAACCTGATTTCTAGAAAAATCGAGGGCGCACTCCAATAAGTATCTCTCAGTGCCCCTTTAAGTTTTGTGTTATATTTATTTTGGCATAACAGATATTTTATACTAATATAATTACAGAAATGTCATCTTCCAACTGCCATGCATGTACCTTAGGCCAACACAATTGTTATGTTGTCCTCCACACGGCCGTAATTTAGCAAAACAGCGTAACTCGAAATATTGACTTTTTGAGTTACATGCATTTCTGGGGAAATCGAGGGCGCTCTTTTCATCTGTGAGAGTCTCAAAAGACCTTGACGCACCGTTTTAAAGATAGCGTAACGTATCTCAGCCTTATTTTGCAACTTTTACCATTTGAATATGGTAAAACAGCGTTACTCGAGTTACGTGTTTCAAAATCTAGTATTTTCTTGGTAAAACAGCGTATCTCTAAGTTAAGCGTCTTTTCCAAACAACAATTTGGCTACGAGATACGCGGGTTTGGCGAAAAAATAGTAACCAAAGAATTACACGTAACTTGAGTTACGCTGTTTTGCAAGATTAACTCTGCGTATAATTAGATGTCGGATTGGCCAACCCGCGTATCTGGACAAAATCAGCTGTATCTTTAGTAAAAATAGTTTACTTAACTTAAGTTTTTAAAAATTAAAAAAATTAAACATAATGCATGTTTCCATTTTTAAATCAATTTCCTCTGTAAATAATAGAGAAAATGCAAACACTCAAACTTTAAAGTGCTCATATCTCAAAAACGTCATTTTCGAGCTAGCTGTTTTGCCAAATTACGGCCGCACAGCTTTCAGACAGTGAGGGGCGGGCAGGCAGATTTTTAAAATTTTAAAATTTAAATTTTTCTTCTTCTTCTTTTACCAGCGGAAGCTCAAAGTTCAGCCAACAAGAAGTTGAAATCACTCTAAGAGTCACACATATATGTTATAAACACTTAATTTCATATTCAACGCCATTTAAACTTTTAAACAAAAAATCTGAAAAAAAACTCTCTGAAAAAAAACCCTCTGAAAAAAATGATTTTTTAAAATAAAAAATAAATCTGAAAAAGAAACCCAACAAAAAAAACCCCAAAAACCAATTGGAGCGGCCCTAAATCTGACGAGCGGGCGGTTGAGGACAACATAACAACAAAATGTTGGCCTTAAATGTATACTTCTAAGAATGAACTTGTATATGTCTATCTATAATGTTGAAAAAGCAAAATAAGCAGAACACAGTGAAAACAAATTTGCTCACAAATTATATTATTATTATACACCATTTTGAAAGTTGCATTTTCAGACCAATTCTATCTATCTAGACTATAATTAATCTAGACCTTTTCAGCAAGAAGACTGAAGACAACGAATTAACTTCATGGCCCTGTCACACTGTTACGAATAGAGCTAAACGTGGGCCCCGAAGAGTTTGGAAATTGGGTGTACATTCGTGTTAGCCCCGGGGAGGGCACTCAATTTTTTTTTGGTAGGGGTGTGCTGCCCAGGGTCTCAAAAAGGGGGGCTAAAGAACTGAACTGAGTGGATTTTATGACGAAAAATAGGGTCTTAGGAACTGATTTTTTTGGGGGGCTTTGGAACACAAAATTGGTGCTTTGGAACGCAAAATTTCGTGATTTTTGAATTTTCAATAAAAATGGGGTCTTAAGAACTGATGCAGGCTCAAAAGGGGGGTCATAAGAACTAGCAGCAGAGGGTGAAAAAGGGGGTCTTCAGCGCGGCACATACCTATACCCTTTTCAAATGTCAGTGCCCCCCCTGGGTTTAGCTGTTCGGCCAGCCTAATTCATAGTCCGTACGGCACGCTTTATAAAGGGTGGGACTCCAGCAATCAAAAAATCAACAAATGGGTGGGGGTCAGAATATTTCTGATATAAAGGGTGTAGTTGTATATATAAAGCATGGAGATAGAATAAAAAGGGTGGGGGTCAATTCCATGAGGAGAATAATTTCTCAGCAATCATCAAAATAATCAAAATACCGACCGAGGCGGCTCGCTAGCGCTAGTAATATCATAAATAAATAAATAAATTATGTATCGGATCATACTTCAAAATTAAAAAGTCGCATCGAAACATCGGCTAATCCTCATGACGTTAGTCTTTTCCACATGTCCCGTTTTCGGTTTATAGGGTGGGGGTTGAACATTCCCAAATAAAAAGGGTGGCTCTGTAAAAAGGGTGGGGCAAAAATAAAAAGGGTGGGGGTCTGACCCAGGCCTCAAATTTCGTCATTTTAGGGGCACGGCCACTTTGGCCTTAAGAATATACCATTTCGAAGGGCACCGAGGCCATGTTCTGGGGCACCAAGGCCAAACCAAGGGCACACACGGTCTCTGTTAAAAATAGGGCACCATAATAACGGCCATTATGGCCGTGAATTTTTTACTGATCCGAGGGCATCGCGGCCACATGCGAGGGCATCGCGGCAATGGCCGCGATGGCCGCGATGTAATTTGAGCCCTGGTCTGACCCCTGTCCGGACAGTGTAATTGTTCGCCTTGATCACCTGTAAATCAACCTAGCTTAACGCCTGTCGCATAGTAGCGAAATAGAGCTAACTTATGCCTAGTATATACTGATATTTTTCTGAAATGCTAGAGGTATATATAATTATGGCTAGAATTTTATCATCAACATCATTTATTTGCAGAATTACTCAATATCATTAAAAAACCATAAGTAAAAAAATAAGTTAAAAAAATCTTTGATATATACATCCAGGCCCGTAACTAGGGGGGGGGGGGGGGGGGGTGGGACGGACGCCCTCCCCCCCCCCCCCAAATCTGAAAAAGTCCTTTTTTTTGTACCAATGTACCTTTTTTTTTGTACCAATGTACCTTTTTTGGGTACCAATGTACCTTTTTTGTGTACCGATGTACCTTTTTTCATTACTAATGTACCTTTTTTTTGTGAAAACGCCCCCCACCCACCCCAATTTTTCGAAAAACGCCCCATTTCCAATTATGTAAAGCGTTTTTTCGGGCCGTTTTGGACTTTAAAAAAATTGGGGGCAACCTTTTACAATTTTTTGGGTACCAATGTACCTTTTCAAAAAAATACGCCCCCCCCCCCTAAAAAAACCCTGCTTACGGGCCTGTATACATCTTGTATTCAACTAAAGACTCAAATTCATAAAATATAGAGTTAATATACATTTTGACAAGTTTGATTTTCATTTGCTCCATTGATTTGTTAACCAAATCAAAACTTCTAATGTCCATAACTTTACAATTTGTATTTGACGTTTATGAGGAAAAGTGATTTTCAATCATCAGTAACTTTGGTTAGGAATATGATATAACATTGACTTTGGTACTAAAATGTCCCATAACCCTAACACTGCCATATACCACGATATACCATGAATGGGCACATTGGTACCACCCGGCTCGATGAAAAAATGGACCCATCCCATATAGTCTGGGCAATACACTGCCCAGACTGTGCTTGGTATCCGTGGTGTGGTGGGGAATTGTAAGCTCCACGTGCTGGAGGTCCCTGGATCAAATCCCGGGGGATCGGGGGGATATTTTGGTCGATTTTCCACGTTGAAGAAAAAATTCTGAAAAAAGTGGGGGGTAGAGTTAGGGTTAACATATACATATTATCTTGATATAAATTACTCAATATTCATATTTCCCTCGTTGTGCCTCATTTACTCTCATTGGGTCACATTTACACATTCATTTGCACCAGGAGCACCCCTACATGTCCAACCAGGTCCAACTGGCTGACTATAAAATGTAACAGGTTATTATATATATCACACACATCTTGAATGATTAAATGACTTCCCCATTACACAAATGGTTGAATCCATATATCACTGTATCATCCCAGCCAAGACAGGCTTCCAATCCTGCGTTCAATACCGGCACAGTCCATTTTATCTTCATACAGGGGTAGTGTGTGATCGAGCTATATACAGTTCAGTCGCAGTACTGGGAACTAGATTATTGACTTCTTGCTTGCAGCATCAGCTAGCTTCAGTGAATAACTACAATGTTTGCATGCAGAGAGCCAACCCTGGGCAAAACACACACACTATAATACAGAGCTAGTCAGAATCTACCTACTAGTATATATACCATACACACAGCACACACATGTTACACATTTCCCGTAGCGTGTAAAATACACATAGTGCCTCGACGCAGGGTCGTACTCTCGAACGTGAGGAGAAATCGCAAATTGAGACCTGCGAGGGAGCTTGCCAGCCGCGAGCGTGACAGCTACCCATACATTGCTGGTAGTGGTGCTCGATCACCAAGGATTTTTTTTAGATTTCTGGACTAAGCTTTATGCATCATTTCCATTGAGGCACAAGTTGGCAGTTAGTGCCAAGTACTACACTATACTTTATACGTGAGAACAGGATCGAGTAGTTCTCCCTCGACTTTGAAAGCCGGGCCTTGACTTAACTCGAGCTTCTTTTTTCTCTTCGTCTTATTCTCCTAGTCATACAATTCAAAGTCATCTATCTGGACACAGTTTGGCTTTGAGGAGTTGCAAATTATTTGTCATCAGTGTGTCCGTCTTATCTGTATTGGAATTTCTGATCATCAGCACTGGTATTGGCAGCAGGTGGTTTATCAATGGTAAGTAGGCCTATTAAACTTTATTTTATGATTAAAGGGGCACAAAGTGGTGTTGACTTATTAATTTAAAAAAATTACTTCAAAATTCAAGATGATCATAAAAAATTACCATTATTGTTGGGGCGTGAAAAACTGCAATTTCCAACTAATTTGTCTGTCTTCCTTTCTCCTTTATGTCCGTTTCCTTTCCCTTTTCCCTTTCCTTCCCTTTTTATCTCCTCTTCTCTCTTTCTTTCCTTACTTTGCCTTCCCGATTTCCTGCTGCCTTTTCAATTTCCCGGTCATTTTTTTTCAGGGGGCACTCTGCCCCCCCCCCTTGCCCCCGTCTGGCTACGCTACTGTCCCAAGCGCCTTCATCCTTAAAAAGCCAAATAAAATATTTTGAATATTTTAATTCCCTTATAAGTATATAACTCGTTGCATATCATAAGAAAAAAGAAAACAAAATGTGCTCCGTATTTTTAATATTGATGTAGACAAAATGGTTTACCATCCTGTTTACATAGGAAATCACAGAAAATAAAAATAACACCCGGGCTGTAAGGTAAAATAAAAAAATAAAAAAACATGTTTAGCGTCCCCTCCCCCTTCTGCTTTTTGGGGTCTGCTTCAATTTTCTTTTCTTTTTTCTTTATTTCAGTCATGTTTTGGTTCAGGTGTTTCAGAGTTTGAGATGTTTGTAACAGCTTTGTTTCATCCTTACATGTATTTTAAATTATAGGTTTTGTGGTGACCAACCCCTCAGAACCATGCAATAAAAAAAAAATCAAAGAGGCCTGCCTGTCTGTAAGGTTTGCAAAGTGTATCGCTAATAAGGGTAATTTTGGGCTGAAAAGTTAAAAAAAAAAAAGGCCTCCTTTAAAATAACACATTATTTAAAAAAAAAATGCCTTTGGAAAATTATTTGGAAATTGAAGTTTATTTTAGATTAGAATTACTTATCTCAAGCTTTAAAGGGCATTGAGAGATATGTATGGGAATGCGCCCTCAATTGTTCTGGAAATCAGGTTTTTTTTTTCACCTACGTAATACTCAGGTCGTCTCAGCCTTTATTCGTTGTCTATCATGTAAAATTTCACGATTTGGTAATTTCGATCAAAATTATCAGCATCTCTCACCACATAACTTGTTTCAACCAAATTTCAACCTAGCACGTTTTCCCATAAATCATTACACTTCAGGGTTCCTTATACAGGGTTCCTCTCCAAAAGGTAGGTTTTTTTCATTTTTTCTTCCAAATTTAGGTATACCTGAATACCAGAAATTAAGGGGAAAACAGTGTTAAATACATTTTTCATTTTCTAAGTCCAAAACAGGACCTTAGATGATCTATATGGGGTCACATGGGTGTCAATGAAGGTCATATACATGACTATAAAAAGGGGTTTTTTTTGTAAAAAGAAAAGAAATAAGTGACACGGTCGGGACTGTAAGTACACAGTCGGTCGGACGATGGCAATCAAACAATTTCTTGGGGGGCTTTATCTATTGAAACAATTCATTTTTTCCTTCCAAATGTCATTTTTCTCAGCAATCTCTCAGTCCCCCCTTTAATATATAAATGATTGATTGTTATCTTGTACTTCAGAAATCAATATTTCACTTGAAAATCCTTATGTTTCTTATTGATTTTTGGCTAACCTCATTGGCCTGTACTGTCCTGGTCACTTTAGCTGGGTTTTGTGACCCCCAGGTAGCAGGTATACTGTAAAGCATGAAATGTTCGCGGCATTAAAATTTCGTGAATCACCGACGTGGACTTGTTCGCAGCATGAACATTTCGCAGATGTGCTGAGTAGTCATTACAGGCCTTTAAAAAAGCAAAACATTTGTGTGCATGAAAATGTTAATGCATGCGAATATTTCATGCTTTACAGTAGTTTTGTACTGGTTCTCATCATTTTAATGCAGGCATCAATGAGCATCTTGAACCTACCCCTCCTCAAGGTTGGTCAAAGATTAGACGCCTAATCTTTGCCTAGTAATTTGAGGTGGTGAATCTTGAACTAATTTAAATATTTTGGAAAGGTGAATCTATGGTGAATATTCACCTATATTTCAACATCACCCATACATTAGGCCAAACAAAATAAATGGTTGTGTTGCCTCAAGTGGGAAAAATCGAAAAGTCGGGTCGATCTGTCAAATTTTTTTCTTTTCTTTTCTTTTTCTTTTCTTTTCTTCTTTTCTTCTTTTTCTTCTTCTGTTTGGGAAATGTCCGGCTGTTTGCGCCTCCCATCAATACTGTGAATGCCGATCGTGCATTTTCTGGCTGCGCTACGCGGCTACAGGTGCTTTCTCATCCACTGTAGTCGTTATTTTGGATGGATACGTTTTATATGCTACTGTAAAAGTAGAAATTTTTGCGAGGTTTTTATTTTTGCGAATTTCGTGAATCAATCCTCATCGGCGAAAATATAAACTTGCGAAAATTATTGACTTCCATTGACTTTTGTTCACAAATGTTGAAAATTGCGAAAATAAAAATAATAAAAAAAATCGCAAAATGCCTGTTATGACTATTTTCGTGAAAATATCTTCTCGCGAAAAAATATTGACTTTTACAGTATATAAAACAGTTGAAAAGGAAGTTCAAGGTAGAGTTTTGCTAAAAATTGTGAGTTTAAAAAAAACACCAAAAAACGATCCGACATTTCTGAATTTTGGGGTCGGTCGCTGAGGGCAACACAACAATTTATTTTTCTTGGCCTTACTATAGAACGAACGTGGTGCACTGGGGTGAATCTTCACCCAAAAATTACAGGAAAGGCCTTACCCGGGGGGCCAGTCAAACATAATGTTGTACACATGCGTGACCAAAAAAACGCGTAAAAAGGGGTGTTTTTTCAGGGTATCAAAAACGCTGATTTTCAAGAAAAAGGGTGGCTTAAAATCCCGGCTTAAAATACAGGTCGAACGTGTTTAGGGTAACTTATTTTGTTCCCCGTTAAATAGACAAAACTTGTTTAGGGGTCATATTCTGGCAAGAACTTGTTTAGGGGTCAAAATTTGCAAGGAAAGCGCGCTAAAAACTTGTTTAGGGGGTAATTTTGCTTGCATGGTAAAACTTGATTAGGGGGTGTCTGGAAAAAATTTGGTCACGCATGTGTACACCATTATGTTTGACTGCCCCCCCCCCCCCCCCCCCGGGAGGCCTAATCTATTTTTCACTGAAGTAAGGTGGATTCAGGTGACAGCTTGATGAGGGTTCAAGATTCAAATTGACGCCTGCATAAAATCAACTGAAATAGGATTGGGGGTGTATAATTTTGTTATCAATTTTGTCTTAAAGGCATATTATGTGATCTTTTCCAGAGAGCGCCCTCTATTCATGATTTTTTTTTAGAAAGTAGATTTTCTTGCAGATTTACATTTCCGATCATAAATCATACATACATTCCAAGTTACAGAGCGATAACGATTACTAATTACCTCAAAATCATGGTTTTAGAGTGAATTTAGAGTGAAAAATATAAACTGTCGGGATTCCGACAGTTTATTTTCACTCTAAAACCATGATTTTGAAGTAATTAAGAATCGTATCGCCCTGTAACTTGGAATGTATGCATGATTTATGGTCAGAAATGTAAATCTGCAAGAAAATCTGCTTTCTATTTTTTTTCGCTGTTGAGGGCGTTCCCTGGAAAGATCACATAATATACCTTTAAGTTAATAAGCTGACATTTTCATGTGGTATTATTGTGTTTATTTCCCAAATTGATGAACCCTCAAATTTGACAAATTGGTATAAAATGTTAAAATGAAGAAATTTCTAACATAATAAGAAATATAACATTTTATCAATGATACCCCCTGAAACATAAGATTACGTCGGATTTGCCAGTGATTCCTGAAATCATGGAAATAAAATGAGTGCAGGAAATTTGTTAGCTTTTAGGCCAAGGCCATGTGAATTTTGACACACTTTCACATGTGTCCTATCTAATAAATGATAGTGTTCAGTGCTCAACTGTGATAAGATATGTCACATTGGATGCTGATTATAAAATTGGCCAAAAAAAGAGATATCTATGATGACAACTGAAGAAGAAAAAAAAGCTACGCAAAATTTGTTTATTTTTTATTTTTTATTTTAGGCCAAATAAAAAAAACCATATGTTTCTCGTCCCCGCCCGCTTCCTTTTTAGGGGCCGCCTCCTTTTATTTATTATTTATTATTCAAAAAAAAAAAAAAAAAAAAAATTTTGAAGTCCAAAAGTATATAAAACATGACCTTAGATGACCTAAATTTGACCCGAAATAATTCACTTAATATCCCATGATCCACACCATAGCTATGGTAATTTATAACTTAAGATCCTACCTTATAAGTACATTGGTATTTCATAATATTCTGATTAAAAGTATGACTTTTGAGAACCGTTTTCAGTGTAAAAAATACCATTATTGTTTTATTGTGATAACATCTAACTAAATTTAGTAAACTACATGTATACATGTACATTTTGCTTGTTATGGCAATAGAAGTGTTGCCTGTAACATGATGCAGCATTAAAAAGATTTATGTTTGAATAAATGATTTCAATTTTGTTTAAATTAATTTTTAATTTGAAGTCAAAAAAATTATAACTTTATTTCTTATGCATGTGATCTGGTAAAAAAAGATGTTTCATGTATGTATGATGGAAATAATAACACATGTTTTGAATGCATTTTATTATCTTTAATACACAGATTTACCATTTTGCATTACCACATCACATGTATAAGAACCACAAAAATAATGTCTGACTTCAATTTGCAAATATATTTTAATCATTATTTTATTGTTATATCATGTAACATGCAACACTTCTCTTCCCATATTAAATGAAAATATACTAAATTTAGGTATTTTTCAAATTTTAAATAATTTGCTATGTAACATGTAGACTTTAAAACCTCTACCGATAGCCCCCTACCTTGGGGTTATCGGACGTCGGAACTCTGTCCATTTTTTATAGGAAGGCTGTATTTTAAAGAGTACTACCATATGGACCATGTAGTTTCTTCGTACGATGCTTTGTTAAGAAGTTACAAGCAACACTTCTCTTCCCAAGAAGTTACAAGCAACACTTCTCTTCCCAAGAAGTTACAAGCAACACTTCTCTTCCCTAGAAGTAATACAAGCAACACTTCTTAAGTTCTTGTTTGTCTAACAATTGTCTCTTTCTCAATTGTCATTTCATTTAATAGGGAAAACACTATAGATTGCCAGAAATCTCAAACGGCGGCCATTTTGAAAAATAATAAATAATAAATAATAAGCCCCTCATCCTCCTTTTTTTGAAAAACCTGGACGAGAAACATCTTCTTTTTTTTTACTTGGCCTTACACGAGACAGGCTCTGTAAAGCAAGACAATTTAAAAAACCCCTGATATATGGTACTTCATAATAATTTGACAAACAAATTGCATTTTGAGGAAAAACTCAAAGATCCATGAAAAAGATTGCATCATTTGCCTTACTGCATATTTTCGACCCGTCACGTCAAAATGTACATGTTGGTGGCCCGAGTCAAATCCAAGTTATTGGTATCACTTGAAAGAGCACAATTTAAGCTTTGAAATGATACCATGTTGAAGGTAAATGGACTTTGTAATCAAAAGATATGATTTGAAGAAGCCAAAGTTGTTCTATTATTTTCCTTATATTTCACCAAATATATTGGCCTCTATCTCAAAACTAGGTTTGCCGACAACATGTCCTTTTTGATGCGACTGGTCATATTTGTGCTTATTCTATTTGGGGCATTACCTGTACTAGTAGTAGAGATTGCCAATTCTTTCTTATTTACTGACAGAATTGATTAAAGGGACATTAAGTGGTGTTGAAAATTTGAAATGTTTAAAAATTTACTTCAGAATTCAAGATGAACATTAAAAATTGCCATTATTGTTGTTTCTACTAACAAAAACACAGCAAAACTTGATTAAAACAATATCATCGCTATTTATTGAAAAATGCCCTCTATGCAAATATGGTTCTGTTATGTATCACATGTACTGCAGGGGGATACTGCCGGACGTAAAATGCTTGTCGCGGCTGTATGAGCATTTTTGAATTAACGTTTTCTTGTGCAAAGAGGGCTGATTTTTCTTAATCCTTATAGGTGTAAGTTCATACATGTAATACAATTATAAAAATATACTAATCCCAGTTTTTATCATAATTGAGGGTGCAGCCTCCAACACATCTCTTAGTGCCCCTTTAAGAAAACGGTTGGTCAATCAACTTTTACATTATAAGCTATTCGCACACGATTAGGCAAAACTGTTTTAGAATTGAGAGGTCACCAATTCAAAGAAGAAGAAAAGAATGTAGAAATAAACTGGCCATTGATTACAATATTGTTGAGTGTAGCATGAACAAATCATGAGACAGTGACCCAAACTTATTATTGCTAGTGCAAAAAAAAAGAGTTTGATTGGCCTAACCTGACCGACCCTAAATACATCTCCGACCCTGAATATGTTTTATTATTTTGAGGGAGGAATGTTTTTTTTATTTTTTATTTTTTTTATTTTTATTTTTTAAATAAATAAAATTAAAATAAAAATAAAAATTGAATGAAGTATTTAAGTTTCTGACTGTTTGCTTCCATTTTCGGCTATTTTAAGTCCCCAAAGCAGGTGATTTAAAAAAAGGTTTTAATCAGCTTTTAATGCACTAGGTCATCTAGCTAAATTACAAATAATCAATGCATTTTATAATGTTTTGTTGTGAATATTTTTGCAATAAATTAATAAATAAATATAAGTTAAACCATTTGGAACAGTAACTTATATTTCGCTCTGCATCACATTGAGCACTCTGCAAGATTGCTTCTTTACCAGTAAATAAATAAATAAATGATTCAAAGTAATAGACCTTCTAGAATAGAAGTTTCATGCTTTCGCAATCATCAGACCACTACCAAAACCCTATTGTATATTTCACGGACATAAATTATGCTAATAAGCTCATTAAATGACGTCACTCACATCATCGGGTTTTGCCGATGATTGAAATCCGTTGATTGAAATTCTAGGTTGAGTAAAATGATGTTCTTATTTGTTGTCTGTGAGCTTTTCTGATTTTTTTCCCGTATTTGAGTATTTTTTTATTGAAAATAGACAGTTCAAATTAAACGTTGGTTCCAAGTTCAAGTGACAGCACATGTATTAAAGGCGACAGCAAAGGCAATATGCAAGCAACATTTGAGAAAAAATGATGCCCGACTTTGCAAGAAAGTGTACGGGGAAGTGTACGGGTGAACATGACAAACCAAAACAGCCTAGTAAATAATCACCTCCGTGGCGCAATTGGTTAGCGCGTTCGGCTGTTAACCGAAAGGTTGGTGGTTCGAGTCCAGCCGGGGGCGTTGTTACTTTTTGCATTTAATGCAGATCGACAAATCACAGTAAAAATATAATATTAACAAAATCACAGACCACTTACACAAAAATCGCATCTGCGCATGCTCCTGTCGTGATCGAAATCTACCACACAAGCAATGGGCGAGTTTTATAAGTGCAGACGACAACATGCTCTTCCTTGCGGAATTGAGCTCTCTATTCAAAGGTGCTGTAAAAGCTGAAATATTCGCGGTGGTTTTATTTGCGCGTTTTTTGCGCTAACTATTTTTCCGCGAAAATGATAACACGCAAAAATATTGTTTTCAACTTTCATGCAGTGCATCCAGACGGTTGCCGGCGAAAACAACAATTCGCGAAATGTCTTTGATATCAAAATCCGGGAAAATATGTGTGCACGAAAAATATCAGCTTTTACAGTTATCTACCTATGGCATATTGGCATATTGTCATAATGTCAATACATGATAAATAAATAAATAAATACAATAAGACATTTGGATTTGATTCAGCTACTGGTACAACATGATTTTACAGATCTGTTTCATAAAGACCATTATATTAGTTCCTCACTGTCCTCCTGGTACAGTTATACACAAACCAAGGCAAACACACAACCAGTGCCATCATGTTTACACATGATTGATTTCACATAATAAATAAATAGGCCTACTCCTGGGGGGGGGGGGGGGGGGGGGGGGGGTGGGGGTACTCAAATAGTGAAGAGGGTAGGGGTGTGCGGCTGGGCAGTCTGAAAACAGGGGCTTACCGAACTGAACGGGCACCAAAACGGGCTTACCGAACTGAACGGTCGCGAAATTGGGGTCTTAGAGAATTGAATTCTTATACAAAATTGTGTCTTATAAACTGAATTTTAGGCAAAATTTTGCCTTATGAACTGAATTTAGGCAAATTTGAGGCTAAAAAACTCAAATTCATACGATTTTCACACATTTTTATGATTTTTGGTTGAATTTGGGGTCTAAGGGAACTGCCAATGGATGAAAAGGGGGTCTTATGAAACTGCCAGTGGATGAAAAGGGAGTGGCCGAAAGACGTGAAAAGGGGGTCTTGACGGCCGCACTTACCCGTATGGCCAATATATGTGAGTACCCCCCCCACTAGTAGCATCATAAACTTACACCACAGTATACATACATTTTTGTATACTAATGTATATAGGTTGCCTATGTACCAGTATAATATGAAATTAATTTAAACACTTTAATTAAAACAATGTTTTTACGCTCTAGCCTAACATTACATAACTGTATTGATTCACTATATAAGAGTGATCTGTGGACGGTCTGTATGCCTACATTTGACTGACCAGCTCACTCCAACTCTTCGGTTAAATAAATAAATAAATAGGTCTGGAATAATAAATACATGATTAATATAAGAAAGTTATACTTAAGGCCTATAAGATAAGAAAATGATCATATATGAGCGTGTGGATTTTTAAAATTTTACAGCAGTTAATTTTCGCGCTTGGCATATTTTGAACAAATGTGCTTGTTTTTATTTTCGCGATTTTGAGCTTCCTTACATAGACCTATATACAAAAGGAATATTTGTGCACATTTTTATTTTCACGCTTGCTGATCTTGAGCGCGAAAAGCGCAAACATAAATGCAGCACAAAAACTTCCACTTTTACAGTACTTTTAAAAGGGGCATTGAGAGATGTATCGATACTAAATGAGCAAATAACGAATCATCAACATAGCCCAAATCCAAAATGTCATACAATTCCGACATCGCCTTCATGCCAAAATAAGCAAATAACGGCACTTCCGGGTTGAGATTTGCCGCGAAAGTCTGTGAGTAAAACGATGCATAACTTCCGAATTCAGTACCTGAGTTTCGATATGATAATATCGAAACTAAGAAAATCATGACATTTTATATTATCAAAGGCGAATGTTGGTAAACTGTTTCAGATGGTAGTTAGTATATATGCCTATTACTTTGATGCAAAAAAACTGATTTCCAGGATAATTGAGGGCGCACTCCAATACGTATCTCTCAATGCCCCTTTAACCTTGGCTCATCCATTCTTTCGGTTCACCAATTTATTGCACTACGACGATACATTTCAGTAATTTTTTTCCATACAATATGGTACAAGTTTTTTTTCTTCCTTTTTGCCTGTGGACATCTTGGCCTCCTTCTCATACCACAGGCTTTTCTCTGTTAGCAGAGCGAAACAAGAGGAATTTGTCTCAAGAGAGCTAATACATCTCCCATAACTTAACACTTTCCATGCGGCAGGTGTCACAAAATGTTTCAAAAAATTGTCAACATTTTTGAATTTCATTACCATATTTGGAATCACCATGAGAAATGCATTAAAATAAGTACAAACATACCTAGTATTGATTCAGTAATCCTTGAGATAGACGTTGAAAGTTGGGAAAGGTTTCTGACAAATCGGTTTTGTATGTAAAACTTTTTTATAATAGCTGTGTGGAAAGAAGTTGAGAATGCATCATCTTTAGTCACTGACTGGATCACACTACAATCATCAAAAAAAGTAACTATACAGGTAATAAATGGGCTTCTAACTCTAAAAATATATATCCTACCTAAAATTATTTAATGATGAAGTTGTTGAAAAATTTATCTTCTTCAATATGAGATATTGCACGCTTGGATCGGGTGATTATTGAGGAAGTGACACTCTATAATGTAAGGTTGAGTCCGATTTTCATTTTCACATTTTTCTTTTCTACACGCGAACCCAGCTACGACAAATGTACATTATCGAAGACCGGTAGTGCAATTGGGGGATGCATGCGAAAGTTTGATAGTCGGCCGTATTGTTCCGATGGATCAATACGCTACACACAGGCTACCTGTCATACTCTCCCCCGTGTTGAAATGTAAAATGTGAAAATGAAATTGTGACCGTACCTTACATTTTGGATTGTCACTTCTTCAATATTCAACCGATCCTCAGCATGCAATATCTCATATTAAAAAAGATAAATTTCTCAACAACTTCATGATTCAATATTTTTAGGTAGGATATAATTTTTTATAGTTAAAAGCCCATTTATTACCTTTATAGTTACTTTTTTTGATGACTGTATATACTATAATAGAGATAGCAGGGACTTTAAGAACAGAGTATCTCCAATTTTCAAACTCAAAGTTGCTCTTTTTGAGTTTGGGAGGGACGCTGATTTTGGTCATGTGAAGGACTTGAACACGTGTCCAGAGCAGTAGGTTGCTGTGTTCTATTAGTCTAGTTGGCTGGCTAGAAAAAAAATATGCCTTTAAAAAATCGGATAAGTTCTTTTTCAAATGACACTAAGGGCGAAGCTGTCCACCAGCATTGCAGTAGTAAGGCCAAAAAAAGGAAGAAGTTGACTTGCCCTTTCCAACCGACTCTGAATTTTCGGAATTTAGGGTCCCTATTTTTTTCTTTTTCTTTTTTTTGAAGTAATATTTTTTAAAGAAGCACATAACAATAAAGAAAGATGAAAACGTGTTTTTAAAGGTATATTATGTGATCTTTCCATGGAACGCCCTCATCATCGAAAAAAAAATAGAAAGCAGATTTTCTTGCAGATTTACATTTCTGATCATAAATCATGCATACATTCCAAGTTACAGGGCGATACGATTCTTAATTACTTCAAAATCATGGTTTTAGAGTGAAAATAAACTGTCGGAATCCCGACAGTTTATATTTTGCACTCTAAATTCACTCTAAAACCATGATTTTGAGGTAATTAGGAATTGTATCGCTCTGTAACTTGGAATGTATGTATGATTTATGATCGGAAATGTAAATCTGCAAGAAAATCTACTTTCTAAAAAAAAAATCATGAATGGAGGGCGCTCTCTGGAAAAGATCACATAATATGCCTTTAAGTAGTATCTGCTTGTTTAAAAAAAAAATCTAAAAAAAAATCTAAAAAAAATCTAAAAAATAAATAATCACATTTTCAACAAAAAAAAATAAAATAAATTAAAATGTGTTTTTGTGTAGTTTCTCCCTGTTTAATTTTTTAAATCCGACCGTCCAACCCAGACTCTGGCCCTGAAAGGGCAAGTCAACTTTTTATGTTGGCCTAGTTGGTAAATTACTTATATTTTTTTTGGCAAGCAAAGACATTTTTGGCCATCGGAACATATTCCATATTACTGGGTGGATTTGAACAGAAATTATCATCCTGTTCACTCTTATTTGAACAAGACAGGTGTGCTATATCTTACAAGTTCTTGTCATGCACAGATATTTGTGGCCATCGGTACATATTCCATCTGGGTGGATTTTGAACAGTAATTATCATCCTGTTCACTCTTCTTCGAAACAAGACACTGGTGTGCTACATGTATATCTTACAAGTTCTTGGCAAGCAAAGACATTTTTTGGCCATCGGTACATATCCCATATTACTGGGTGGATTTGAACAGCAATTATCAATTGCTATGTGTATATTCCAATATGGGTGGATTTGAACAGAAATGATAATCCTGATCTTGTTCACTCTTCTTCAAACAAGACAGGTGTGCTATATCTTACAAGTTCTTGGCATGCAAAGGCATTTTTGGCCATCGCCCATCGGTACATATTCCATTATTACTGGGTGGATTTGAACAGAAATTATCATCCCGAGCTTGCTCACTCTTTTTATATTCGAACAAGACAGGTGTGCTAGATCTTACTGGGTGGATTTGATAAACAATTATCAACTTGTTCACTCGTCTTCATACAAGCCAGGTGCACTATATCTTACAAGTTCTTGGCGTGCAAAGACATTTTTTGCCATAGGTACAACTATTCCATATTACTGGGTGGATTTGAAAAACAATTATCAACTTGTTCGCTCTTCTCTGAACAAGACAGGTGTGCTATATCTTCTAGTTCTTGGCATGCAAAAGAGTCCTAGAGAGACAGCTATGGCTACTTGGATATCGCTCAAAGGCAATAGAGGGGCTACAGGGATTTAAGATAAAGCTATAACCTAGGGGATAGATTGACATCAATTGCACTGAAACCTGTCACTCTCAATATTAGGCCCCCAAAATATGTTGCGTTGCTCTCAAAGTGCCAACAAAAATAACGTTGGGTCAAGTTTTTTCTTCTGACAGACTGTGGCCGTCATTTCACGTCGAGATATAATGTTTCTAGTGTGTTAATAGTTTAAGAACTCTTTTATCCAACCAAACATTCATTTCAAGCATAGAATAGTAATATATTGTCAATTTGGGTACACGTAAATCTTAACAAACCCCAAAAAGTTACCGTAATAACTGAGAATTTAGTGTCGGTTGCTGAGGGCAACAGTATAACACAATTTTTTGTATTTTTGCCTTAACTCTTTGCAACCGGTGCGATTATTTGCGGCTGGAGTAGACTTTTTTTGTTTAAAATTGTGTCAAATCAATGTCAACAGAAATCAATTGCATCAAAATCAGTTTGTATGATGGATCAAAATGAATACAAACATTGCTTTCGTTAGAGAGTTAAATTGAAAATATGTAATGTATGCAACTCACCCAGATATGAATGAACCTTGTGACAAGTGAAAGGTCTAGTTGTGGCACAAAACGTCTGACAGTATTGGTGTGCAAAGTGTTAAAGATAGTGATTGAGATCGTAGAGGTGACTTATCTGATCGTAACCACGCTTCGGGTTTATGTAGAATAAATCGATGGTTAAACTCAGATTTCTTCTAGTTTTATATATTATGGACCAATACTAATGTCCACCACATATTTTCAACAGGGATTTCTTAGGAAAACACCATTATACTATCGGGGGAGGGGGAGGCCAGGGCAACATGGAAGTTTTTTGGAGGAAAAAAACACTTGCCCACTATCTAGACGCGAAAAATGAACAATCCAAATTTCCATGCCACCAGAAAATGAATGATGCTAAAAAAGAACTGTGCATCTGTTATATGGCATAAAACAAATGGTTTGGTATAATTTAAAAAAGATAAGTTGAATAAATAAGCCTAATGAAAAATATATCAATTTCAAATGATTGAAAAACAAGTCAGTGGATTGGCTCATTAGAGTGTCCCTATTGAAAAGAAACCCTGGAGTTAAATAATAAATAAATGAGGTTTACTAGGTTTTTCTTGTGAAATGTCACATCAAATGTCACCCATTTGATGTGGGTGTTGAGAGTTTTCCCAAAGACAATTCTACTGAAACCCATACATATGAATTGAATGAACAATTAAATAGAATCCTGACGCATGAAGTGGGCGAGAGAAGTGAACAAGACTTAATAGTGTGTGACATCACAGTTCATTATACATGAAACCCTAGTACACCTCATTAGCGTAATTTGTTTCAATGTTTTTATCTGGTCAGTGCGTGAATTGAAACAAATTAATGAGTTTTACTAGGGTTTCTTGCCCGGGGGTTTCTTCTAATGAGATGTCACCCATAGGATGAAGAGGTGTTTGTAACTAATTGATATGTTTGATTGGTGTTTGTTCTCATGAATTGTCAAATTTCCCCCAAGGAGTGTTGAAACCCCGGGGAGGGGGGGGGGGGGGCACTCAACTTATTTTTGGGTAGGGGTGTGCCATCCAGGGTCTCAAAAAACAGGGGGCTTCAGAGTGAACTTTGACGAAAAATGGGGTTTTAAGAACTGATTTTCTTCAAAAGGTATGGGTCTAAGAACTGGTTTCCCCCAAATTTGTTGAGTAGAAATGCCAAAAAGTTGGGTTTTAGAACGCACATTTTTCAAATATTTGGGATATTTTGGAACACATAACAAATTGGGGGTCTAATTTAGAGCTGATGCAGTCTAAAACTCCATTTTGAGGACTAGAAGTTTTTGCGAAAATAGCCACAATGATCCATTTGAAAAAAATGACCACATTATTAAGGAATTTTCCAGCACAAATTATACCCCATGTTTAGGGATTTTTGCAAAAAAAGCGACCAAGAGCAGAACATCCCTGTATACTGTATTAGGCAGTGAGTACCCCTCCCCCCATAAAAACTCTACAGATCTCCTCTATATAACCTTGTCAAGCAAGATTAAGGTGCTAGTATTTATAATAGGCCAAGTCAGTTGCCATGGATAACTATCTGGGTAATGTTATTCACAGATTTTTAGTTGCCATGGAAACTTGAATCAAAATAATCAAACCCAACGTTTATCAAGAGGTTAAGGTGCGGGATCAATGCACTATAATGCACTTATCAATTGCAGCCCCGGCCCCGGGGGACCCGGGGATTAGGGCCGGGACGTACAAATTGCCGATGTGACGTCCCGGCTACAGTCGTGTACGGTCCCCGCAGGGCGGGGCACCACTTTTTGTACGCCCCCGCTACAGTCCCGGCCCCCCATGGCCGGGACAAAGTGTACGCCGGCGTACGGTCCCGGCCCCCCATAGCCGGGACAAAGTGTACGACGGCGTACGGTCCCGGCCCCCATAGTCGGGGCATAGTGTATGCCCCGGCTACGCCCGGCCTCAGACAGCCGGGCCAATATTAGCGAATCGTTATTATGATACACGGTTTCATGATTTACCGTTGACTTCTATGGTTTTGTGAATAGTTTTAAATTATACAGTGCTCCAGAACAAAACTTACCAGAGGCCTAAAACTAAAAATACAATAATGTTGGCATGATCTATCTCAGTTTGTTGTCAACCAGAAATGAATCGAGTCAAAAAATCACTTTATGGATGTCATATTGTGTAGCTTTATTTTTGATAGATCATGCGTACCCAATAGCAACATTGGAAAGTTTTGATCCAATTTATTTATTATGAACAAACAGTAGGCTTATTTAAGTTTTAAAAATGAACCGAAAACATGATGATTGATCTAGCTAATTGACTTGGGAGGGGTATTTTGGACCTTCTTGGGGACTTGGGAGGGGGAATTGAGGGTGGGGGCTCCCCTCCCTGACTTACGGGCCTGCAAGTAGGTAGGTGTTGTCTATCTGTCCGGCGGGATGCATCCCATTGTATTACTTCGCTACTACGCTTTATTCCGTGTATCGATCTGTTGTCTATTGCATCCCGATCCCGTTATAGTTTTGCATAAAGAAAATACGCGTCCGGGCCCTACCGTGTACATTATTCCAGGCAAAAGCACTATATGGTCAAATTGTACTATATAAGTTTACCGTAGTCATGGTAGTGAAAATCCAGGCATTGATCAATCGAGGTGACTAATTTTAAAGTTTAATATAGTGCATGTCTGTATTTTATATCTCTATGCACCGGTGTGGATGATATGTACCTTAGCGTACATCCCCGCTATGTGTGCGTACACGGTTTTTACACCCTGGCTATACCCCGGGGTGTACATTTTTTGTACCTTAGCGTACGTCCCCGCTATGTATGTGTACGCCCCGGCTATGCCCCGGGGTGTACATTTGTGTACCCTAGCGTACGCCCCCGCTACAATGCCCGGCCTATTTTTTCAGTAATGTACGTCCCCGCTATGCCCCGGCTACACGCCCCGGCTAGCGGGGGCACGTTTTGTACGCCCCGGGTATACGTCCCCGCATAGCCGGGCCATGTTTTTTGTACGTTGGCGTACGGTCCCCGCATAGTCCCCGCCATGCCCCGGGTCCCCCGGAGCCGGGACTGCAATTGATAAGTGCATAATGCTTTAGGCCTACATAATATGATGTTATACAAGTAGTATAATTCTTTACATGTTTCAATTTTTCACACACTATACACATGAATCTCAATGAACTCCAGACGCAATAAAAAAAAAACCACCTCAAAACAGCATTAATAGATATACTGTACATTTATGAAAAATGACCACATTATTAAGGAATTTTCCAGCACAAATTATACCCCATGTTTAGGGATTTTTGCAAAAAAAGCGACCAAGAGCAGAACATCCCTGTATACTGTATTAGGCAGTGAGTACCCCTCCCCCCATAAAAACTCTACAGATCTCCTCTATATAACCTTGTCAAGCAAGATTAAGGTGCTAGTATTTATAATAGGCCAAGTCAGTTGCCATGGATAACTATCTGGGTAATGTTATTCACAGATTTTTAGTTGCCATGGAAACTTGAATCAAAATAATCAAACCCAACGTTTATCAAGAGGTTAAGGTGCGGGATCAATGCACTATAATGCTTTAGGCCTACATAATATGATGTTATACAAGTAGTATAATTCTTTACATGTTTCAATTTTTCACACACTATACACATGAATCTCAATGAACTCCAGACGCAATAAAAAAAAAACCACCTCAAAACAGCATTAATAGATATACTGTACATTTGTTTGCATTTACTGTCATGATTATGTTTGCATGTCATATACTTTTTCATATATATTTTTTGGCATAACTGCAATGATTACAGTTCTGCATGTAACTGTAATTGTTATACAGTCATCGCAAAAAGTAACTGACCAGGTAATAAATATGCTGATAACTCTAAAAGTATAACTCTTACATAAACATATTAAATTATAAACATGTTGAGAAATTTCTCTTCTTGCATTTGAGATATTACACGCTAAAAGAATGGCTGATTATTAAGGAAGTTACAATCCCAAACATATTGTCAAGTCTGATTTTCATTTTCACATTTTCATTTTCAACATGGGGACTCAGACCGGCAAATTATTGATTACTGGTAGTGGTAGTGCCAATTCACCCGTCGATGGCCTGGTTGTTGGATAGTCGGCTGGTGGCATTGTTACAGTTGATCAATACGGCACACACGCTTTACCTGTCATGCTCTACCCGTGTTGAAAAGAAAATGTTAAAATGAAAATCAGACTTTCCCTAACGTTTGGGATCGTAACTTCCTCATCAATCAACCATTCTTAGCGTGTAATATCTCAAATTCAGGAGAAAAGAGAAATTTTTCAACAACTGTATAATTAAATATGTTTAGGCCCTTCACAATTGATTTTTAGTTTCCTGTTTCCGCCCGCGTCCGAAATTGAGAATTACAAAATATTTAATTATTTTATTTGTATTATTTCTATTACGGATTTTCACCTTTAAAATAACTTTCAATAAACTTCATTTGCTACTTTCAGACTTTAATCATATCAGTTAAAGGTAGATGACCCGATCACATTTTCGTAACACAGAATTATTTCAAACATACGGAGATTTTCATATCATATGAAAGCTCATATTTTTCTCATCATCATACTGAAATTTGACGGCCTAAATCGGTATAATTACGGAGAAATCGATGAAATAACGTCGAATTACCGCGAATGGTGGTAACCACCGATATAGTTTGTGTACTACTCAATGGGTACAGTTCACATCATCTTGTGCGTCTAAAATAAGAACCATTAGAGCTATGCAACTCAAACTTTGGAACACGACTTTTTTAAGGATGACCTTTCATGTAGAAGAGAAAACTTCAAGTTGAAAATCGGAACATCTACCTTTAAGATGATGTACAAATATAGAACATTATTGCATTACTAAGTGGGTATCAATTTAATCATGCTTGGAAAATAATTAAATGCAGAGTCCTCGATATAAGGGATTGGAAATTGGTTGCGACCACAAAATAATTAAATTCGAAATAAAGAAAATAAAAGATAATTAATAATTAATAATTAAAAGCCACCTCGTCCCATTGTTTGAAACTCCAACAGGAAACTAAAAATTAATTGTGACAGGCCTTATGTAGGAGTTATACTTTTAGAGTTATCAGCATGTTTATTACCTAGTCAGTTACTTATTGTGATGACTGTATGTTTGCATAATGTGGACTAACAAATTTGCAGAAATATTGTAGCGCAGAAATTTTACTCTTTTAAGTCCCCGCAGTTTGGGATTTGCAAGTCAAATGTTTAGGCAGATGCACAACACCCCCTTATCAAATCGAATTATCTCGTAGAAAATTCAATCCCTAGGCCTTCTCTGCAAATATTTCAAACTGTGCATTTCGGCCAAACAAAAAAGTTGTTTGTTTGTCCATAGAGGGTCTTCAAAAGGTAGGGTCGGTAGGTCAGATTTTTGTTGTTGTTGCTAGTGGTTGTTCTGGCCCAGTCCTAGTCCCAGTACCCATATTTGACCCAAAATAACTTACATAATACTATTACATGGTATGGGGTCACATCAGGGGTCATATTGGGGTCAATTAAGACCATAATATTATTAATAATGTGCCGAATAATTGTGCCGAACATGGTCAATTATGTTATGAGTTTCAAAAAAGGTAAATTTGGTCAAACTTGGAATTTACAATTTTTTCAAAAGAGTTCCATATTTTCTGTCAGAAACGTCTGATTTTTAAAATAATATAATAATGGACCATAATATATATTATACATGACTTGTTTGTTTGTTTTTGTTGATTTTTTCTTCATTTTTGAAAAAAATAAAAAAATAAAAAAATAAAAATACACGGTCGGGGCTATAGTAAACGGTCGGTCAGACGTGGACAAACAAATAACTTTTTGTTGTTGTTGGCCTTATCCAGGCAAGTGACACAGGCTATGCATTCTGAGAAGGAATACAGTCTGTCCCAGAAAGATTTATACCGGGAAAGGTGCATTTATTTAGCCATGAATGCCATTGTTATCGGTCAAAGTGCTTATGATTTAAACATCTATACAAATAACTTTCTGAGGAATTTTGAATTTTAAAAATCGGATGTTTCTGACAGAAAATATGGACTCTTTTGAAAAAATGGTAAATTCTAAGTTTAACCAAATTTATCTTTTTGAAACTCATAACATAATTGACCATGTTCGGCACAAAGCTCAATTTTAATGATATATAGGTAATTTTCTTTGTCCTCTTTTGATTTCCACTACAAAATCAATATAAATCAACTGTTGGTGATGCTTTATGAAGTAAAATTTGAATGGGAGCGAAGGAATCTTTCTGCTTGAGTGATTTATATCATATTTTATTAAGCAGCCGTTTTGTGATGTTACGTGTAGGTGTGACCTTTATCAATTGAAATACGTGGAAACTGGATGACAGGTTTTCACAGATTTTCTATGATGTCATACCATATACATGTATATGAATGGATAATAAAGACATGTTGATGAATTTAACAGAGTATGTAGGAAACATGTTCCCCATTATATCGCAGGCATTGGAATTTGTCTGCAATGTTGTTTTAATATTTTAATCATTTTTTCAAGCACGTTATAAATCTTTCTGGGACACCCTGTATGCATGACTTATTCCCCTGTTAACCTTCCAACCAGGCCGGTACCATAACTAGGGGGGGGGGGGGGGGGGGGGGGGGGGGGGGGGGGGGGGGGAGGAACACAAATCTGAAAAATGTCCTAAGTTGACAAATGTACTTTTTTTATCCCCCTACCCCCATTTTGGGAAAACGCCCCCCCCCCCCCCTCCCCATTGTGTAAAGCATTTTTTCGGGCCAGTTTTTACTAAAATATGTCCTAATTTTGGGGGTACAAATGTACCTTTTCCAGAAAAAATGCCCCCCACCCCCTAACAAAATCCTGCTTCCAACAGAGGCAGACTGGAGATTAAAAATAGCCTGGGCAAATGTTGCAAATGTTGTTGCCTCTTATTAAAGGCATATTATGTGATCTTTTCAGAGAGCGCCCTCTATTCATGATTTTTTTTAGAAAGTAGATTTTCTTGCAGATTTACATTTCCGATCATAAATCATACATACATTCCAAGTTACAGAGCGATACGATTCCTAATTACCTCAAAATCATGGTTTTAGAGTGAATTTAGAGTGAAAAATATAAACTGTCGGAATCCCGACAGTTTATTTTCACTCTAAAACCATGATTTTGAAGTAATTAAGAATCGTATCGCCCTGTAACTTGGAATGTATGCATGATTTATGATCAGAAATGTAAATCTGCAAGAAAATCTGCTTTCTATTTTTTTTTCGATGTTGAGGGCGTTCCCTGGAAAGATCACATAATATACCTTTAAGGGGCATTGAGAGATGTATCAATATACTAATTGAGCAAATAACGTAAAGATAATCATCAACATAGCCCAAATCCAAAATGTCATACAATTCCGACATCGCCTTCATGCCAAATAAGCAAATAAAGACACATCCGTGTTGAGATTTGCCGCGAAAGTTCGCACGTAAAACGATAGCATAACTTCCGAATTCAGCACCTAGTTTCGATATGATCACATCGAAACTAAGAAAATCATGACATTTTATATGATAAACAGCGAATGTTGGTAAACTGTTTCAGGTGGTAGTTAATATTATCGCTATTACACCTGTCATTCCACACTTTCCACACAGCTATTAACTGTCTAAGTTTATCTCAAGAGTTACTGAACCAATAACAGGCATGTTTGTACTTATTTAAATGCATTTCTCATGGTGATTCCAAATATGGTGATGAAATCCAATAATTTTGAAATTTTTTAAACATTTTGTTTAATTTTGGAACTGTCGCCTGCAGATGCCTGCCGCATGAAAAGTGTTGCCCCAATGGCCAGTCCGCCTCCGCCCTCAAAATAATTTTACACAGGAAATCCTCACAAATCAAAGTATTATATGAAAGGAAAGGAGAAGGCCCCATAATATAGACCTATGTGATGATACTAGAGGAATGGGATCTTTGCAAACATAAATTATTTTAAACTTTAGCTGGGAAGGGACTGTTTATTGAAAATCAAGTTAATCATAAGGCCCGCATACAGTTATCTTTGTGAAAATTTAAAGTGTCGCAAACATTTCCAAAATAAATGGTAACTGTGTCCTCAATGATTATTTTAAACTTTTGCTTGGAAAGGACTGTTTATTGAAAATCAAGTGAATCAAAGGCCCGCGTACAGTCATCTTTGTGAAAATTTAAAGTGTCGCAAGCATTTCCTTGATTAATGGTAACTGTGTGCTCAATGATTATTTTAAACTTTAGCTGGGAAGGGACTGTTTATTGAAAATCAAGTGAATCAAAGGCCCGCGTACAATCATCTTTGTGAAAATTTAAAGTGTCGCAAACATTTCCTTGATAAATGGTAACTGTGTGCTCAATGATGTATTAATAGTGGCAGAAGTTCAACTTGTAATGACTGCAAGAACGGTACAGAGTGCAACATCAGACGGGAGGTCATACAGAGTTCATCGGTATTTTACTTTTTGGATGTAGCAATCCAACAAGATTTACTGGCTCCATGCATAAAGCTTACAAAGTGCTATAGTTCAGTCAGTTCCAAATTGCCGATCAGGCCTGCCTGTGCTTACAGTCAGCGAATGAATTCAGAAGAGAGTGGGCACACAAAACACTGGCATAGCGCAACGGGCGCATTGTGAATCGTATGCGTGACGCTTGCATAGGCCAAAATTACTGCGTGTACGCTTGGATTACTTTGGCGCGGGGAGAGATAAAAAATTGCATATTTCTTGCCGATTTGGAACTGATTAAACTATAGTACTTTGAGGAACATTGGAAGTTTTGGGTAGTAGGGGGAACGTTTTTTATTAGAGTAGGGAAAATGTGTCCAATTCTCCCCACAGGTAATGTGCATTTATTGATGTATAGCTAAGTAAGTATATGGAGTAATCATTGATTATATAATAAGGTTCTTAAATGAAATTGCCTAGTTTGCTTAAAAATTAAGCTTAGGGCTTAATTCAAATTTTGAACTGGTATTATTTTGAATTTTGAACTGGTAAATTCTGAGGTATAAGCCTCAGAGATTCTTTGAAACGGTTACAGAAATGGTTTCAATCTTAATCAATTGGCAAGAATTGTTCGGTTTTCATCTCTCCACGCGCAAAAGTGATCCATGCGCGCAATGACCACACACGTATAATGATGCCCGCACCGTTTGTGTTGCCTTCAGGCGCCCCCACATCCTTCTGAATCAATTTGCTGCTGTAAAAGAAGGCTTTACCAATTTACAGCTGTTCTACCTCATATTACATTTATTGCTGGGGGTTGGGGGGGGGGGGGGGGGACTGTAGGCCTACGTGATATGTGGGCCTACATGTGCTTCATACATGAGGACTTCAGACCGCATTTTGCTCCAGAATTTCTTGAGAAGCCAGAAAATTGGGCTTTCAAATAGCACAGAGGAGAGCTAAATGGTCTTCTGAGGCCCAACTAATACTGTCATTATTTAAGACCTGCCCCTTTACATGGCTAGGCATAATTGTCACTAAATAACCCTTCCACAACATTAACCTGTATTAAGTTATAAACTATCACGATTTATTGTCATTACCGGGGAGTAAAATGTTCAAAATATTTATATCTTGAAATGTAAATAAGACCTCAAACTTGATACAAATCCCAATTAATGAACTTAATTTATTGCATACTTTATAGGCAGTTAGAGTAGGTCTAATACGCTGCCCGCCCACGACAGGAGGAAGTATGGGACACTTTCATCAAAATACAATTGTTAGTTAGCTGCAGAAGACATAGGTACACTTTAAAATCACGGTGGAACCTGAAACACCACCAAAAGTATAAAATTCATGTAAAGAGGACTTGCTTCCTTTGATTTGGCAATTAACAAAAAACCACCACAAAAGGAAGTATGGGACACATAGTCCCATACTTTGGTTGATTTAAACAATTTAATAACATAAACATATAATTTCACTCATTCTTTTTTCTGCAATAGAAAGACATTAAATAACATTACTATTTAAAAAGGAAAAAAGTAATTGCTTGAAGAAATATGGAATTTTCTTCAAAAATAGATTTTTACCATATATATCTCAAATCATCAAAGTGTCCCGTACTTCCTTTTGTCATGGGCGGGCAGTACGGTTTGGGAATGCTTACTGTTTAATATTAACCCCTTGAGAACTCCATACCGATTGGTCAGAAAGTTGGATCCCTCATTTGTTGCACCAATCAGAGACATTGTAAGAAATGTTGGAAATGTTGGAAAGTGTTAACAACACCAACACTAACATACATACACCGACATACCAACACCAACAAACAAACCAACACCTACACACACCAACACACCAACATTGGCCAACATATACCGACACCAGACACCAACACCAAAACTCCAACCACCACACCAACACCAATACCAATATTAAAACATCAAGACTTACACCAACACCAACCAATAACCAACATCAACACCAACCAACACACCAACATAAGCACCAACACCAATACTAACCAATACACCAGCACCAGATTTCAACACCAATTTATTTTCAGGGTGGGGAAGGGGGGGGGGGGGGGTGTATGGGAGGGGCAGTAAAAAGTGCATGCAATTTGTACCCACATTTTTTGTTGGGGTCATTTTTAGGTGTGTACACACCATAAATTTAAAGGCAAGTGTTCCGATTTCTGGCCCGATTTTCAACTTGATGTTTTCTATTCTACATGAAGGGTCATCCTTAAAATAGTCATATTCCAAAGTTTGAGTTGCATAACTCCCAATGGTTCTTATTTTAGAAGCACAAGGTGACATGAAATTTGCCCATTGAGACGTATTACACAAACTACAAGTGAATTAGCTGGGTGGTTATCCACCTTTGGCATATTGGCGGTAATTCACTGCATTTTGGCCTATATAACATCTAAATGGAACATATATTGCGCTTAAGATTTTACAGAAATAATGAGAAAAATATGGTATTTCTTTTAATATCAAAATATGTGACGCGATCAAGAGGAATGAGTCGGATGTCGGGAATCCCAAATTGAGATATGGCCAATTCAAAATGGCGGCTTACATAAGTTTTGATGGAAATTCATGTTTACAATTTGACATAACTTTGGAACAAAACGTTGTATCGACATGGGGTTTTCAGTTTCTGAAAGCTCTAGGTGTCTTCTTTAAAACTGTATTAAAAACTCATTTTCGACCAGGGTCGACATCCGACTCATTCCTCTTGATCGCGTCACATATGTTGATGTGAAAGAAATTAATCTAAAGTGATCGGAACATACACCAGTAAGTTCAAGATCTATGGTTCATACGAGCCTATTGATATATCAATTTGATATCCATTTCAATTTCTGCGTTGTGTCACCGGACAGGTGTGTCTACTCCAACACCTCACAGTGCTCTGCTGATATCAATGACAATTTGACGAGTACGGCCAACAGCCCCTCCAGTGCATGAAGTAAGGCTATATTATTACTGCCGCATTTCTGTGTCATAGAATTACATTACACAATATTTACAGGCCAAACTGAGTGCCTCGAAAGCCGTTATCTTATACAGGGTGAGTCAAAAAGAACTTGATCGGGAATGAATATTTGTTCAAAAATATACCAAACAAATTTGACCAACCTATGAGGCACTTATTCAAAGAGCAACTTATTCGGCTCATATGACAAAAGGAATCATTGAAATCAATCAATTATTGAAGGCCCACTTAAACAATTAAGACACCTTAGAGGACAAACATCAGAAATCATTTTGCTGCCCACTTAAAAAAAAAGGTTAAAAAAGTGATTCTTTGATTAAAACAGGTGTAGCTCCTATATAAGTGATCGATTTCAATGATTCCTTTTGTCATATGAGCGGAATAAGTCGCTCTTTCAATACGTGCCTCATTGGTTTGTCAAATTTGTTTGGTATGTTTTTAAACAAATATTCATTCCAGATCAAGTTCTTTTTGACTCACCCTGTATTATAAAAAGGTGCGTACACCAATATTTAAAGCAAAGGCGTAAAGAGAAGCCTTTGAACGATGAGAACTACCCCACCTAAGAATCATTTGCATTTTCTACCACTATTGAGATAAACATGTACACCTTGACACACTTTTTGTCAATCTTAAAACAAAGTGTTCAATGTACATGTATCTTTTTAGGACTATTTTTTATAGCAAACAATAATGTGTGCATTTAATGTGGATTTACTGAAATATTTTGAAGTATATAAAGAGGAGAACAGATAACCTAGGCAAAATTGCAATTTATTTTAATTTTTTTATTATTTTATTTTTTTAAGATTTAACCCTAACTCTACCCCCACTTTTTTCAGAATTTTTTCTTCAACGCGGAAAATCGACCAAAATATCCCCCCGATCCCCCCGGGATTTGATCCAGGGACCTCTCGCACCAGAGACGAGGGATTCCACACTTCACCACGGCTGTCAAGCACAGTCTGGGCAGTGTATTGCCCAGACTGTGGTCCATTTTTTCATCAAAAAACTTCCACGCCGGGTGGTACCAACGTGCCCAGTCGTGGTATTTTGGGTATATGGTAGTGTTAGGGTTAAATTATACCCAATTGTCAAATTATTACTATTTTCTGCTTGAAATGTATAAGTTTGCTTGAATAGATTGCATTTAAAATATAATCACACTAAACATTAGGCCCTTCACAATCGATTTCGAGTTTCCTGTTGCAAGTTTAAAAAAAGGGACTAGGTGACTTTATTGTTTGTTTATCATCATAGCTGATATGATTAAGTCAGAAAGTAGCAAATAAATTTGATTGAAAGTCATTTTAAAGGCAAATATCCTAAATATTAAAAAAATAATCAAATACTTTGTAATTCTTTTACTTTTGGAAGAGGGCGGCAACAGGAAACTCAAAATCAATTGTGAAGGGCCTGTTGCCGCCCTTTTCCAAAATTAAGAATTACAAAATATTTTATTATTTTATTGTATAGTCATGTATAGTTAAAAAGACTTTAGCAATTTTGTCTTGTCATGAACAATGGTCCGTCAGTAATATTTGTCAGCAAAAAAAACGGGGAAAAAAACGACCGACCCGACTTCAAGATTTTTGGTTCTTGGACAACACACACAAAAAATTGGCCTAACAAACACACATCCTTGGCTTGTTAAACATAGGTAACAGAGATAATCAGCCTCCTTAACCCCCTGAGAACTACCAGCCGATTGGTCAGAAAGATAGATTCGTCATACATTGCGCCAATCAGAGACAGTGTTAGAATAATTGTATCCCTGATAAAGATTGGAGTAAAATATTTTACAAGCTGCATTTTAATTGGCTATTCAAATGAGTATATCTTGCAATACACCAATCAGAACCACTGTAAGATAGGCCGGTAGTGCCCAGGGGGTTAATATGCTGTCACTAGATAACTCTCTTTCCTCCAGTAAGGAACTCCTTTTAACCCTAACCTTTCCGGAACCTACGATTCACTACGGCAAAAAACAATGTCCACGATCATGCTACATACAGCACTCGATTCAATGACGTCATCAACCAAGCTGGTATGGGTGTATGGCTGGCTAGTGGAGTGGTTGGGGACGTGGCGCGGTGATCGAAGGGTCCGGGGTCGAATCCTGGGGGTTTCGCGGTTATTGTTTGGGTAACAAATTCATACTTTTCCCCCCACCCCCGCTTGCCCCCAGTCAGCCCAAGCCCCACCCCATTTAGTCTCTCAAACATCAAACAAATGAAAATGTTGACTATTAATGTAAAAATTACTTAAAGGTAGATGACCCGATCACATTTTCGTAACACAGAATTATTTCAAACATACGGAGATTTTCATATCATATGAAAGCTCATATTTTTCTCATCATCATACTGAAATTTGACGGCCTAAATCGGTATAATTACGGAGAAATCGATGAAATAACGTCGAATTACCGCGAATGGTGGTAACCACCGATATAGTTTGTGTACTACTCAATGGGTACAGTTCACAGCATCTTGTGCGTCTAAAATAAGAACAATTAGAGCTATGCAACTCAAACTTTGGAACACGACTTTTTTAAGGATGACCTTTCATGTAGAATAGAAAACTTCAAGTTGAAAATCGGAACATCTACCTTTAAGATTAGTTTAAAATTGATCTGAAATGTCTATTTTACCAATTTTGTCTTGTCATGAATCACGGTCTATCAGTAATGTTTGCCAGGGAGAAATAAGGAAAAAGAAAGTAAAAATCAGGAAAATCGACCGACCCGACTTCATTATTGGCACTTGAGGGCAACACAAACTTTGTTGTTGTGGGGGAGGGGGGGGGGGGGGGGCCTTAGGGGGTGTCTGAAAAATCTTTGGTCAAGCGCATGCTTACAGTACTACACTCTTAAGACAACCTAGTCAAATTTGACCAGAATCTAGTCAAATTTGACTAGAAAGCCGGGCCAGATATGACTTTACTAGGGTCTAGTCATTTTGACTAAAAAAATCTAGTCACGTCAAGTGACTAGAAAATCATGTTATAATTTGACTAGAATCTAGTCAAGTTGACCAGATCTAGCCTAGTCCAAATTTGACCAGAATCTAGTCAAATTTGACTAGATCAAGTCAAATTATAACATGATTTTCTAGTCACTTGACGTGACTAGATTTGTTTAGTCAAAATGACTAGACCCTAGTAAAGTCATATCTGGCCCGGCTTTCTAGTCAAATTTGACTAGATCTCCAAGTAAAATAACATTTTTCCTAGTTCTGGTCATTTTGACTAGAATATTATCATTAAGGCTGTAGTGATGAAAAGATGCCGCAATTAACGCAACTCCCTCTGAACATGTTTCATCACTTAAGGCTTTGGCAAACTGTAAAAACCCAGAGAAACACGGGTGCTGGGTATTTTCAAAACCTGCAATAAATGTCATGGAAAGAAGAGGCTAATTATAATATAAATACACAACACTTCAAATATTTTGAATGACTCATCAATTTATTGACATATTTTTGATACCAACTGGTCAAAGTTATGTGTGACTATATTCTTGTGTTGCCTGAAATGTATTTCTTATATCAATTTCAAATGTATTCTAAAACTAAACTCCAATTTTAATTTCAGTTCAATTCAATTCAATTCAAATTTATTTGTACAGTTGATAACTTCTTTCCAATAACTTGGGATGTTTTTTCTTCTTCTTGGAGGCCGAGTTGTCTTGTGGCCGAGTTGTCCTGGAGGTAGATTTCTGGAAGGGGAAATATAAAACAGAAAGATATAATTTAATACTGGTTGATACTTCCAAAGTCAAAGTATTTTGCCATTAAATAATCATATGCTGCCTTTGATGCTATGCATAATATCATCCTCTCCTCTGTTGAACAGACTTCTGATGTATCAAGAAATGATTGTCTCCTGTCACATCCAGTAGGCTATTATTATCAAATGGTTACAATATCATAGATGGCAATTCATTTAATATTTATTTATAATTAAACACCTACCTTTATTGACATCTTCGGTCACCCTGGCGAAGATTCGGTAACTACACTTGACGCCTTCGGATTGCGTTTACTTAACCATCACTAGGTCAGTACAGTACGAGTACAAACACATGTAGGCCTAGTAGGCTTTTACTGTAAAACAAATGCAGAAGTAAAAAAATATTAAAATAGGCTTTGATCTGAATGTGTTTTGCCAGTGGCTTTTCCGAGTAAAGCCTTTGTTACAATGTTCACACTCATAGGGCATTCATAGCAGGGATAGCACTGGATCAAAAATGTGAGAGGTCCCATGAAATTTTTCAGGACCCCCTTGGATTTCAAAAAACAAATTTAAGGGGTCCCCAAGAAATTGAGGGGTCCTGAAGTTTGGGTATTTGAAAATTTTACTTTTTTACGGACAGTTTAATGAATTTATATTGTGAGCAAAGGATGGACATGTAATTTACAGAATTTCTTAAGGTTTCCATTTACATACGTTTATACATCGTCATATTTAAGGGGTCCCTTCAATTTTGATCGGGACCCGCTAGTCTTTCAAATTTGAAACCTGACGCGTCACTAATTAGAGGTCTAGGACGCGCAGAGGCGTCAAAATGCGACCCCTGATTCATAGTGTAAAATGACATCAATGATCAATGTTTACAATGTGGATGGCAATTTATTTAAACTAATTTATTTAAAATTCAAACACCCACCTTTCTTTATTGACATCTTCGGACACCCTGGCGCTGGCAAAGATTTGGTAACTACACTTGGCACCTTCGGATTATGTTCACTTCATCATCCATCACTACGTCAGTACAAGTACAAACACATGTAGGCTTTTACTGTAAAATAAATACAGAAGTAAAAAATTATTAAAATAGGCTTTAGGCCTAGGCCTAGTTAGTAGATCTGAATGCATAAATGTGTTTTGTCAGTAGTGTCAGTGGCGTTTCTGTGCATGGCATTTGTTACAATGTTCACATTCTAGTTGTTACAATAACATGAGCCTTGATGTGATTAGGACTAGAAAGGTTTGCATGTCTATTTGATTCATTGATTGGGAATATGGGGATCCAAATTCAGTCGAAGTTTGTTTTTACTTTTTAATTTAAGTTTTTAGAAATTAAAATTAAAATGAGCTATTTTAAACGAGTGCATAAGCCTTCAGTACCATGGTATAGGCGATGTTCGGTAATTTAAAAATAATCGTAATTGCCCAATTTCTTGACTTAAAATACCAGTAAATTAACATGGAACTCATCGTATACCTACCATGCCTACGTGTAGGCTATGCGGTATAGGAGGAATTGTACACACAATTGGCCGGGTGATTTAACGCGACACGTTTTATGTCGATTCACCGCTAAAAACACAAAGTTATATCACGAGAGACGTCCAGAAAGTTTCTCTTACCTGCCTACTTCACGAAGAAACAGCTCGGATAATGTTTACATCGAAATTAGAGGCATAAAAGGCTTCTTTTAGGCCCTGTTTTCTCGGGCGCCTGCTCACCAAATTGGCCGCGATGACTTGCGAGTTCATCGGTAATCATCCATCATGCAATGCGCGACTTCCGTTTTCTACGAGGGATTTACGACGAGATTTTCGTGTCATTTCTTGGATGCAGATGTGACCCGAAACGCGTTACAAATTACTAGACTCTAGTTGAAACGTAAATATGTTACTAGAATACCTTGTCAAACTGACTAGGTTCTAGTCAAAATATTTTGACTAGACTCCCTCGTCGCTCAAATGACGAGTTGTCTTAAGAGTGTAGTACTACAGACTGATATTTGACTACCCGAATTTTGCAATCATCTCTGTCACATTTAAAATCGAGTGCCCCCCTGCCCCTCCTCCCTATGACCCGCGTACCCACACACCTGCTTGGCAGGCATGGCACTCAGTTCTAGGGGTGAGCGCTATCACTTTTAATTTGCATTGCATTGTTATCAACACACGCACCTTGCACCTCTGCTACCGATCTAGTATTACATAGCCCCCGAGGGCAGGTGACAAAAAATGCAAAGATTAGCCGCTCCGCGGAGGTGACATGTGTTAAACCATCTCCGTCTTTCTTTGGTTTGCACGGTCGGTCGGTTATCAACTGGATATTTCATTCTCTGGATATTTCTACGCATAGATAAGTTCATACAATGTTCAACCTTATTTATAAATCAAGTGGAGCAACGCCTGAGATGACCTGAGCGAGCTTTACAGAGGATCTATTCCCCTCACCCCCATTAAATAATAGGGCCAACAAAATAAATTGTTTTGTTGCCCTCAAGTGCCAACAAATCTTAGAGTTCGTCGATTTACTTTTTTCTTTTTTTCATTTTTGTTGGGCTGACAAATATTACTGACAGACCGTGGTTCATGACAAGACAAAATTGGTAAATAACAATTTGACTATGTTTCTGGTGTAATTAATAAGTTTGCTTGAATAGATTGCTTTTAAACTATTATTACTGTAATAATAGTTTAAAAGCAATCTATTCAAGTAAACTTATTAATTTCAAGCAAAAAATAGTAACATTTTGACAAATTGGGTAAAATTTCAATCTTAAAAACAAACAATTCTGACCCTGATTTTTGAGATTCAGGGTAGGTTGCTGAGGGCAACATAACAATTTTTATTTGGCCTAGGTTATCTGTTCTCCTCTTTATCTACTTGAAAATATTTCAGTAAAGATTGTGAAAGTTTGCAACTTCAATGCAAACTCAGTGGAAAGTCCAACAGTTGTAATTGTCCTATAGATGTTATTGCATCGTAACAATTGTGACATGTTCTACCGAAACCAGACGGAATTGTGCAGAGCTCCAAACTGAGAAATAGCCCAAAACCTATAATTGGGGTGATTTTTTGGGAATTTTAGTTTCTTGTAAATAATTAATCTTCAGAGTGTTTTTATTCAGATTAAAAAAAAAAAATTAAAGTATTTTGTAAGTACATTGTAAGTACATCTTTAAGGGACGATATCTCAGTATGGAGTTTTCATAAAGACAAACTTGAAAATGATTTAACTCCGCTTTGGGAAGTTCGATTAAAAAAAAGAGTACCATTGTAAAGCTGAAGATCTCTTCATTAGTAATCAATTTTGATATCTTGCCCAGTTGTGTCTGACAATTGTTCCAAGACAGAGAGTCACTTGTCAGTGGCGTAGCTCGGGGGGGGGGGGGGAAATGCCCCCCCCCCCCCGATGAAAAAAAATCCATTTGGGCCCCCGCCCCCCACCCCCTAAAAAAAAAAGTGAGAAAAAAACGAAATAGGAATAAATTGAAAAAAGATGTTATTAGCCAAATAGAAGGTAAAATTGTACATGTAGTACATTTACTGTGCAATTTTTTTTTGGACTGTGCGATTTTTTTTTGGACCCTCCTCCACTGACTAGAAAAAAATCCTAGCTACGCCACTGTCACTTGTTATTGGGGGGGGGGGGGTATTGCTTCCTATAATATTATTGAGTCATGTTTTCTTGCATATAAAAGACATGGGGAAGTTGTGTCTCCTAATAAAAGACATGGGGAAGTTGTTTCTCCTAAAACTAATTGAATTCATCCATGAATTCTTGGAAATTTATTTGGCTCAGAACCAGATAAATATGTTGAACTATCATCTGGGGTATATAGGGTATTATGTGGAGTTGTTGGCAGTCAGTATATAGTAGTAAAAAATGAATTTGGCGCATCTTTTACACTCTGATCATTTTTGACCCCATTTTTAAGATCATGTGCGTATTTGACTCTACCCTTAGTCCATTTTTTAAGAGTGTATATTTCTAGGGAGGGGATCGGAAATCAATGGTTCAGAAAAGATTGTTAAAGAAATAGGGTAGGCCTATAATATGTCTTGGCCAAAAGTTTCATTATTATATAGAGTGAATTTGCAGCCAAAATAACTCCTACTATTCATTGAGGTGATATCTCCACCCATACAACACACAACTTGTTAAGGGGGTGGTTTTAAAATGCTAGGTATTCGGAGAATATTTGCCCCCTAGCACTTATAAAACCACTATGTATGGAGTCAGAAAGATGTGCATTGGTAGAAATTGATGGAGATCAAAGTGAATTTCTTACTGCACTCTGTTCTATATGAGCTACTCCAAAGGAACGCTCAATGCATAGGGCCTGTGAGTGGCATCGATAGTATCAAGGGTCGGTTGCCATGTAATGGTGAATAGAGTATAACTGTGGGCCGGTGACCTCTTTGACTCATCCTAGATGAAAGCCGGCATCCACTCAAGGAACCTGACAGCAGACAGCGGCATAGGTATAGCATATGGAAGATAGACTAGCTAGGGAATTGTGAACCTTTCTGTAACCATTAACCCCAGAATGGTTAGGGTCAAAGGTCATAAAGCCTGGCTATGTGTGTATGGCACAATGGGATGAGGGGTACAAGTACAGAAGGGGGTACTCAAATTTTATTTTGGTAGGGATGCGCTGCCAGCAAAATGAAAATTGACCCAAACATTTACCAATTTTTGGTGGGAAAATGGACCCATATGTTTACCGTAAACCCATAATGTGAGGACAAATTAAGGAATTTAGACCCATATATCATGACCCATATATATAAATTTACCAAACATGGCTTTGAAAAAGGGGTCATCCATTTATCAGAGGGGTGAAAAAATGGGACCCTATTTGGCGGCACATCCCCGTCACCTCATATCCACTAAGTACCTCTCCCCTCCCGGTACAAAAGTTCTTAAGGGGATATGCTCGCTTTGGTGTATGTGGGTATAGGGGCATAAGTCATCCCTACCTCATTTAAGAATGCCAGTTTATATAAAGGGCAATGTCTAATATGTTCAACATGTGATATGAATAGGACACTGCTAGGGACAATTTTGGAGGATTTTTAGGTAAATAAAGAATTGTTAGCTTTTTGACCTCGATGTATTCAACATAATGCCATCTTTAAAAATGGCGCCAAAATAGACCATGTAGCTAATAAATGCATTTACATGTAATGTTAACTATTTATCAAGAATGTTAGACATTTCAGGACAAATTATGGAGTTCCTTTATATTAGTACACCCTACCACTGCATGTCTTCAATGGGGACTTTTAAAAAACGACCCATACACTTACACAGTGAGGATTACAAATGGTAGGGTATTTTAAAGCTTAACCCAAATTATCTGTCCATGAACACATCAGTTAAAAAAAAAGAAGAGGATTTTCTTGCGCTTCAAAGTTTTACTCACCTGTCCAATGTAAATTGTCCCAGTTATGATGGAAAAAGGTCACACATTCTATAATGTGGGCCAATAGGGATCAATGAACTGTGCACCCTGAGTACTGTATTGGCAATCAGATAGTGTGCGCTGTGATGAGTATAATCTTATTTGTTGGCAATGTTCCACATGACACGATGATTATAGGCCAACAAACTCAGCTTGGCTGAACAGAAATAAGTTTTGTTAATTTACCTCTCCAAATCTGCCTTTTTCAACCCTTTTGAGCCCATTTTGGACCCTTTTAACCTTTGACTGGGCCCTGTTCTTTAAATTGGGTCTTGCCACATCTGAATGACTGGCCTGCTGGCATTACGCCAATGGCACTACAGGGTGTATCAGAATGAACTATACCGGTCCGATACCGAGGCAATATGATTTATTACGGTATGAAATCAATTGTTAATGTTCAAACTGTTTTCACATTATATCTTGCGCAAACGCCCAACTTTTATATGATTGTTAGATTTCAATTTTGGTCGAATGATCAATTTAAAAAATAAAAGTAGTTGACATAAAATATGCATTTATAAGGTCTGTGAATTATTTGAGCTGACAAATTGAAAACATGTTTTTCTTAGATTTTCGTCATGCCACACGTGAATAAAAAGAATAATCTCAATACAATTAACATATAATTAATGTAGGAAACATGTTCACCTTTATATTGCAGGTGTTTAAATTTAAAACAATAATCATTTTGTATTTTTATGTATTTTAGAAACATGGTATAGTTTATTCTGATACACCCTGTATATCCTCACTCTGTCTTTTTCAGAAACCAGCTACCAGCCCCAGCCGGCTCCATCCCCTCCCCCTGCCCATTCCCTCCCCCTTCCCATCCCATCCCCCTTACCCATTCCCCATACCCCTCCCCAATTTTACCTGTTTTGTTTTTACGACTTTGAGCTTCCTTACAATAGACCTACATAATGAATACTGCCCATCCTCCCCTGCCCATACCATCTCCCTTACCCATCCCCCATACCCATCCCCAAGTTTACCTGTTTTTGTTTTTGCAACTTTGAGCTTCCATACAATAGACCTACATAATGAATATATTCGCACATTTTTTATTGTTGCGCGAAAATAAATGTAGCGCGAAAATGTCCTCTTTTACAGTACACCTTATACCATATCCCTGATGTGTTCAGGTGATGAGAGATAAAGTGCGTCCCTCTAGAATTACGGAGCTGTGAATTAATGACTGTCAATTCCACACCTGGCCAGAGCTTAAAAGGGCTACCTGAGGATGATTAATGATTGGGTTGCCATGGATACGATGTCAAAGTGACAAGTCACTTTTTGTTGTAACCGTAAGCGCAGCAGCTGGTCTGCGGGATGTTCCCATGTCAGGTGCCAAGTACTATACGAAAGTTGTAATGTTGGCAGGGGATTGATTTTTTGCGCTTTGCTGATTCCAAAGCATTTTGCAAATTTCCCCCAGTGGCATCCTTTCCCCCTCTTTCCCCCCAGTCAGCTTGAGTACCACCCCATTTTGTCCCTCCCAATTATTCGAAAAAATATTGACTTTTATGTTAAAATTATCTTAAATTGGTCAGAAATGTCTAATTTAGACCAAATTAAGCTAATTTCAGGCAATTTTTACAATTTTTACATTTAAGAGCAACAATTTCCACACATTAATTTTGCCCACCCCCAATTTTGTTTTGCCCCAGATTTGGTCTCCCCTCATTTTTGAAGCCTTTAGTGAGCGCAGTATACTGAGTGAACTAGTAGCTAAGACTGAGAGCCGTGGCTTGCCTATGGGGTATGGGGTTTCGGGACTGTAGGGTCTCGGGTTCGATCCCCGGTCAGGTCTCTCGGATTTATTTGTCAGTTTTTCTTCCAAAGTGTGATCGGTTTAAAACCTGGTTAGGGTTAACAACTATAATCTGATTAAAGATTAAACAAACAATGCGTAAAGATGACTGCATTTGATAATATAACGCTTAGGCCAAAAAAAATAAATTGTGTTGCCCTCAAGTTCTACAAATTTAAAATTGGGTCGGTTTGTTGGTATTTTTTTTGGGGGGGGGGCTGAAAAATATATGGTTAATTTCAAGACAAAATTGGTATAAGTCCAAGTTTCTAGTGTGATAATAATTAATAGTCTAAAACATTTATTAAAGCTAACTTATTCATTTCAAGCAAGAAATAGTAACATTTCGACACAAGTTAAATCTAAAATAAAAACAACTGAAATATGAAGAAGAAAAAAGAGCCAACACTAATTTTTGTGAATTTAGGGTCGGTCGCTGAGGGCAACACAACTTTTGATGTTGCTGGCCTTATGGTTGTACGAGTTTCATGCAATGCACGCGATGTGTGTTCAACTTAGAGCAGAATCATGTTAAATATTTCCCATATTAATAAAATATGTGATCTGACAGGTTTTCACAGATCACATCACACATTATGTTGCTGCATGCTCTTTACATGCTGTTACACCTTTAGTGCTCGAGGTGAGGGTGGGGTAAGGAGGGGGGGGGGGGGGGGCTCTCTCTCTTCTAGGGAATAATTTTCATTTGATCTTATGAGGGACCAATGTTCCCCAATCCCCACAATGTTCCCATCAGTAAAAGGCTGGCCTGCCCAGAGGTCGCATTCTAACGCGTCTGCGCGTCATAGACCTCTCACTTTCTTGTAGTGACGCGTCAGGTTTTAAATTGGAAAGACTTGCGGGTCCCGATCAAAATTGAAGGGCCCCTTTAAATTTGACAATGTATGGAAATGGAAACCTTGAGAAATTCTGTAAATTACATATCCATCCTTTGCTCACAATATAAATTCACTAAAACTGTCTGTAACAAAGTAAAATTTTCAAATACCCAAACTTCAGGACCCCTCAATTTCTTGAGAGGAGCCCCTTAAATTTGTTTTTTGAAGACCTTACGGTACTGAAAAATTTCATGGGACCTCTCACATTTTTGATCCAGTGCTATCCCTGGGCCTGCCTCTCCATGGGTGAAGGCTAGCTTTCCATGCCAACAGGTATATATGCGGCATTGGATAGAGCTTGCCACAAAGCGGCTAAATAATGTCAAAAAGCTTATAGGATTTACCAAAGGAGATGTTTAGCTAGATCCAATATTTGATCGTTTCGCAGCCTTTTGATCTTCACAACCTGTAAGTTTCCAAAGGGGTTAGCGGCCTCTTTATTAGAGGCTTTACAGGGATTATAGTTTTAGTAGAAAGGAGAGTTTGAAGAGTGCTCATGGTTTATTGAATGAACATAATGAAAAGGTTGCTTTATTAATATTATTTTCTATTCTTGGTTGAACTTTGTGAAGGACACACTGTAGAGGCCTACTTATAAAACTATAAAACCATTGAATTTCGTAAGGGATTTAATTAAATTACCCGCGAAACTAACAATTTTGCATTGAAATTAACAGTAAAATGTCCAGATTTGCAAAAAATTAAATCCCCTAAAATAGCAGTCATTTTGAGTTCGTGAAATAATCATCCGCGAAATTATAGTGTGTATTTGAGATTTTATTTTGGTAAATTTCTCTGTATTTTGAGAAAATACTATCAGCTCTTAACTTTTTGGGTAAAGGGGGTGTGCCACCCAGGGTCTCAAAAAGGGGGGGGGGGGCTTCGGAACTGAGCTGAGATAATTTTATGACGAAAAATAGGGTCTTAAGAGCAAATTGCTTCAAAAAGATTGGGGTTTGGAATAAACATTTTCATGATTTTTGAATTTTTAATAAAATGAAGGGTCTTCAGAGCTGCAGGCTCAAGGGTGGGGGGGGGGGGGGGGGGGTTAAGAGTTAGTAGAAGAGGGTGAAAAAAGGAGTCTTTAGGGTGGCACATACATATTTCCCTTTCCAATGTATAAGTGCCCACCCGGGCTAATATGTAACTATGGACCAAAGACCAACGACGTCTCTGGACCAATTACGACATCTCTGGTCCAATCCATGTGCATCGTGCCTTCTTAACCCTGACTTTTAGGCTTTTAGTCACAGTGTTATATCGTCAGCCTGCTTCGATAATTGCCTAACTCATTTTTTCTAATTCTTAGAAAACAACAAAAGTATGAAAAGTGAGTTAGGCAATTATCGAAGCAGGCTGACGATATGTTGAATAGCAACATGAATAGTGCAGGTGAATTCCAATAGGAACAGTAACTGTTGGATAGAATTAGGTTGGGGATATACCTTTAAGTGAAATGTGGCTTGTTATATGTCTAATACGAGTTAAAATGACCCATTTTAAACGATTTTCATCATTAGTAGAATCTGCCTAACTCACAATGCTGACTTAGGCAGAATTGCAATTGTGCATTTATTAACACTTTTGATTGGTCAATGACTTAGGTAGGCCTATTATAACAGCATGTGCATAATGTTATGAAGTCATGATTTATGAAAAAACTCAATTTCGCTGAAAAGTGAGTTAGGCAATTATTTAAGCAGGCCGACGATATATACTATAATAAATTTAGTAAACAAAGTGAACCAGTTAGAATGACATGTATAAGTTATTTTTAGACTTATCAACTGAAAAGGTCGCAACAAAGTTAACTACGATCAGATGGGATGGGACGTCAATACAAGAAGAGATCAAATGTTTGGTATTGAGCGTGTCAACTTTCTATCGGCCATGTGTTCACCATTCAAAGAACTTCTGGTGAAAAGCAGCGAGGTACAAAATGCATGCTGCATAGTTGGTGCATAATGGTATTGCATTCTGGCATAATAGGTCTAAAATGTGAGTTGGTCTTTGCAAGGGGGTATGACAGATATGGGGACTAAAAGCTTTGGTTTGCCAAAAAAAAAAAAAAAGTTGACTTGCCCTCTCCGACCGACCCAAATTTTCGGAAATCTAGGGTAGCTATTTTTTATTTTTTTATTTTTTCAAAGTAAAAAAAAAAAAAAAAAAAAAATGAAAGAAGCACATAACAATAAAGAAAGATGAAAACGTGTTTTTGAGTAGTATCTGCTTGTTAAAAAATCACAATGAAAAAAAAAAAAAATTAAAACAATCTTGAAAACGTGTTTTGTGTAGTTTACATTTAAAAAAAGAAGAAGAAAAAAGAAGAAAAAATGTGACCGTCCGACCCAGACTCTGGCCCTGAGAGGGCAAGTCAACTTCTTTTTTTTTGGCCTAAAAGGGGAAACATCTTTTTAACACTTTTTCAATCCAAACAAGTTTTGATCAAATTGAGTTTCGATTATTTCACTGTACTGGGTTGGGGTCTCACTACTGTCACATGCAATTGTGTGTAGGCCTACTACGATTCCCAGATCACGGATCATGCATGCGTATATGAACAAAAGATCATGTGCTACGAGCTATAATAATACATGTATGTGTTATCTTATCACCCAGGTGCATATGGTTCCGGGGGGGGATTTGGTTTGGTCGGGGGAGGGGGGGGGGGGTCAAAACCCCTACCCATTTTTAGGGGTGTTTTTGGAAAAAATTGGTACCCATTTTTAGGGGTTTTGCTTCATTTTAGACTTAATTTTCACAAATTATCAGGAAAATATACTTAATTTTTGCAAATTTTCGTGAAAATAGACACAAATTTCGCGAAAAATAGACCCATTTGTAAAAAGTGACCCCATTATTAGGGATTTCCAGCACAAAATCATACCCCATGTTTTAGGGATTTTTTGCCCAAAAAGCTACCCATTAGAGCGGCACACCCTCGTATACCGTCTTTTGGCGAGTCCCCCCCCCCCACCGGGATATGGTTGCGAAAATGTACCACTATATTATGAACTTGTTGCATATAATGTTTATCAATAATCAAATGATGCAACCAAAACACTTGTGACTCAAATGTTTTTGCTTTTTTGTTTCTTACAGGTTTCACAAACCGGTTCAATCCGCGTAAGTCTTGCGACACTCTTGTATGAATGAGGTAAGTAACACCAACAAATTCTAGAAGAAGCCGTCAAAAAAAAGTTTTGTGTAAGACCACGAAAAACCTACTCTCTAAAATGTAAAAGAGTGGATTTCCACTCTTTCAAGGAGTTAAACGCAGGACAACATGTTTTGAGCAGGAAAAGCACTTTAAAAGGAGTGAAAGGGGATTTTATATGACAATGTTCCACTCTATTGAGAGTGAAAAATTACCTCCCTTCATTCCTTTTCGAGTGAATTTCCACTCTTTCCACTCGTTTTACATTTAGAGAGTACCCTGTTGTATGGGCTCAACCGACCCAATGTGTTGTTATGACATTTTTGAGATATGTTTAAAATGTTGTGGAAATTGCTGAAAATTAACTAAAATAATTTCAGGACAGCGTTGTCGCTTATCAAGCTTGATTTCTTTGCGCCGGATTTGGGGACGCCATGTTAAAACCCCACCTCAAGTTTCTGACTCGGCAGGACCCCCCATACCGTTCTCAAATTTCCGACTCGGCGGCAAAGTTGACAGGCTGGTAGTAAAAAAATAACAAAAAAATGCCCGACCAACCGACCCTACATAGCCCTTTTATGGCAAAAGGATGTATCTTATATGTACTTTCGTAATGATATACTTCCTTTTAACATGGATTGTGTTAACTTGGTTCAATAATCCTCACTTAGGAAAAGATTGTAACTTGTAAAGACAATAAAAGTAATATACTGCCTTTTACCACTACATGATTTATGGGGACAAAATCTAACTTTGATCATGTTAAAAGGAAGTATACTGTTAGGAAACTACATATACGATACATTCTTTTGCCATAAAAGGGCTGTACATGAGAGGTCAGGAAATAGAATAATCACTCCATGTAAAGTGCAAATGTTGATATTTATGGGAAAATAAATAGATAAATAAACGAACAGAAAAATAAATCAATTAAAAAGTAAATTTATAAATAAATACAATCGACAACTTGGTCATATATGGTCACGCGTTATGAACTCGCCTCCCAATAGGGTGGTGCCGTTACATTTTTTAGCTTCATGCTGTCATTTTCCTCAAATATTTTTAAAACCACAAAAGCTATCTCAACAAATTTGGTATCATTTTAAAGCCCTAATAACAAGCTATCTGCCTGCAAAATGGCATTGGTATAGCTAATACAGAAAGGGAGATACAGCTGTTTGATGTTTGGGGACCAGGGGTGGTGCTGGAAGGGGTGTTTCTGGAAGGGGTGCCGCCTGTACAAACTCAATGGGGATAATCCCATGCTTTGTTCTTTTTACAATAACTAGTCATCCCCTAATGTTAAAAACACAATTTTGGTCCCATTTCAAAGGATACTTAGTAGTCATTAAGTATGTGGTTCAACAGACTTGTCAACTATTATTAACAACTAATTAATTATGGATAAGACAATGATCATCAGCTTTCTTCCTATTCGCTACACAGTCAACATGAATAATCAGCCTCAATTTACCGGATTTATAAAAATGACTATAACAGAAAAAGTTTTCAACCTATGATAGCAAAAGTATACATTTTTGGAAAGCTTGTAACTAGAGGAATTCAGAAATGCAGTTTATATCAGGGAAGGGTTCATCCTTAAACAAATATTTCTGAAAATTCTAAAAATATATAAAATAAAAATTTGAGATATTCACTAGCCGGTATAATTACCATACCGACGTAGTAACTTTGACAAATATATATCATCTAATGGTTAATTTCATGAGGAATTCAAATATGTAAACAAAATAATGATAGGGATAGGTATACAAAATATATGGATCTCAAATTAAAAATTAAAAAACTCTGATATTTTCCGAACATTTCCGATCATACCATTTTAGTTCTTGGTCGTACTGTAATTTTAATGACATATTTGGTTTCCTCATGCAATTTCCCTTCAGAAAATGTATACTTTTACTACCTCAGGGGGGTATACAAGCAAATATAAATGTGTAAAGTTAAATTCATGTCGCGAAAGCCAAAATCCGTGTGTAACGCGAAAGGAGGCGAGCTTAAAACACATGACCATATTCACAAATTTATATTTTAAAGTGAAGTTGTGAACCTAAAGTTACAATACACACTTACACACTGAATTGTTATATTGTGATCTTGTTTATGATAAAAAATCTTTAACTTTGTTTTTGAAAATTGTTGAAAATTCAAAAGAAGTTCCATACCCGCCCCCCTAAAAAAACCCAACGCCCGACCGACCGACCCTGAGAGGTCAGTTTGCCTGTACAACAGGTTTTTTTTGCAGCCTTTGCCCCCCCCCCCAAAGTAATGTTGTCCTCCACAGCTTTCAGAGAGGAGGGTGGGTGGGTGGGTGGGCGGGTGGAATTTCAGCCAACAAGAAGTTGTAATCACTCTAAGAGTCGCACATATATGTTATAAACACCTAATTTAATATTCAATGCCATTTAAACTGTTTAAAAAAAAAAAATCTGAAAGAAAAAAAAATCTGAAAAAAAAAAGAATCTGAAGAAAAAAAATCTGGAAAAAATCTAACACCTAATTTAATATTCAATGCCATTTAAACTGTTTAAAAAAAAAAAATCTGAAAGAAAAAAAAATTCTGAAAAAAAAAGAATCTGAAGAAAAAAAATCTGGAAAAAATCTGGAAAACATTCTGGGGAAAAAAAAAATCGGAGTGGCCCTAAATCTGACGAGCGGGCGGTCGAGGACAACATTACAATTTGTTTTTGCCTTATGGCCCGGACTTGTAGAGCTGCCAAGTGATGATAAGATAATCTCTGACACTTCATCATACAGTTACAGATGATAACATTCCACTCCTCGTTATTACGCCAAGAAAAAGAAAACAAATGTCTCGCATACCCCGTGCGCATAAGTATTGTGGAGTCACAATTTTGACGCATAACCCTACGCGATGAGCCGAATTGGTGGCTTTTTTTTTTAGTTATCCAAAAAAAATTGAAAAAAAATTGGCTCCGAAAGGGGGAAAAAAGCAAAACGTGGGCCAAAAACATAACAATGAAAATATAAAATAATTTCGATGTTTAATAGCATAGCTATTTTTTTGTAAAAAGAAAAGGGAAAAAAAGAAACAATTTGGCATAGCTATTTCCCCAAATGTATGTAAGACGGACCTTCTTTTTCTTTTTTTCACTTTACAATATCTTCATTGGCTCACAGCCAGTATTGGTGATTAGCCAAAACATCCTGTATTTTATACATACCAAAGTTTTAGGTAACAGTATTATCAAAATATGTCCTATATAAATATAAACACTGCAGAGTTGAATCACAGATTATGGAACGTGTGGTTGAATTGTGCAATATAAGTAATTATTATTTATATGGGCCTTCCAACGGTACAATCAAAGTGAGTATTGAATATTGTGCACCAAGTTTGCGGATGTGCGTCCAATATTCAAAAAATATTACCATCCAATATTTGTTGTGCTGGGGGGGGGGGGGGGGGGGGGGGGTTAAGACATGTGGTAGTCACCGTCCTGCAAGGGTATTTTATCATAACATGGAACTTAAGGGGGCTGTGCACCTCCAGGTACAGCCTCCGTAAAACTGCCGTAACTTCTTCATTTTTCATTTAATCTATATGAAAGTATACATTTTTTTGCAGGAAAGGGTTCAATGAATCCAACCATGATCATGAAATTGACCATTTTGGGAGAAAATTATAAAAAACACGTTTTTTGACCCATTTTAGGTTTGGAAAAGATACCTCAAAATATATTTTGTTAAATTTTATCATACTAGTTTAATTATATTCCTCATGCAATTCCCTAGGAATCGTTTTTTTTTTAAAATTTTTACTTTATTATTTTTTGAATTATCGAACAAAAAGTGCCAAAAAATATGATTTTTTACCAAAAAACGTGATTTTCACGATTTTGGAGGTTAAAAAACAGGTTTTTTGGCACTTTTTGGTCTGTAATTTAAAAAATAATAGAGTAAAAATTAAATAAAAAAAACGATTCCTAGGGAATTGCATGAGGAATATAATTAAACTAGTATGATAAAATTTAACAAAATATATTTTGAGTTATCTTTTCCAAACCTAAAATGGGTCAAAAACATGTTTTTTATAATTTTCTCCAAAATGGTCAATTTCATGATCATAGTTGGATTCATTGAACCCTTTCCTGCAAAAAACTTTTATTAAGATTAAATGAATAATGAAGAAGTTACGGCAGTTTTACGGAGGCTATGCGAAGGTGCACATCCCCCTTAAAGGGACACTAAGACTTAATGATAACAATTATGATTTGTATATTTTTACTTGTATTACCGTATTATCCCTATTAAGCGCCCAGGGCGGTTAGCAAAGTCATTTTGGGTGGGCGCTTATTATGTTACCTTTTTGTAAACTCATTTATTGTTGAGACTGTCGAATTCGACAAGGTTGCGAAGATTTTTTTGTTCGGTAACCGTAAACATACCAAATCAATGTTTTAGCTCATAGAAAAGAAAAAAAGTATGATTTTTCAATCACATTCCATGATTAGTTGTGAAAGACAAATCGCTAACGATTTGTTACAATTTTGTTCAAAAACTGCGTAAGAAAACAACAAAAACTGAGCCGAAAGTGCCATCAATATTTATCTTGTTTTCATGTGGGCGGCCACCTTTGCTTTTCATTTGTGGCGAAAATACTACACTATAATTCCTCACTACGCATGTCGCAATAATTTTTGGTGGTGCCCGTTTCTGAACAAATGAATGGCACAATGAATGACTGCGATACACGGAACTGTTGCACTAGTGGAATTACCACGTGCGATTAAAACGGAAAATTAACACTCGCCGGTCGCTGTACAGGCAGTGGTATCAGCGCTACTGTACGCGTATCAGTAGCCTACTAGTGCCTAGTAGGATCGGGGGAGACATGGCGGCGATCTAATCACGGCTTTTACTGGTACTGCTTTAGTGAAGGACGCCGTGAAGAATGTTGTTGTACAGTGCTACGGTAATTAAAAAGGTGGGCGCTTATAAGAGATTGTTTGTTGTTAGTCATTGAGAAAAACAGGGGTGGGCGCTTATAAGGTCCTGGGCGCTTAATAGGGATAATACGGTACATGAACTTAAACCTATAAGGATTAAGAAAAATCAGCCCTCTTTGTACAACAAAACGTCGATTCAAAATGCTGATTGAGACATGATCAGCATTTTACGTCAAACAGTGTCCCCCTGCAGCACGCGTGATAGATAACGCGAATCATATTTACATAGAGGGCGTTTTTAAGAAAAGGTACAATAACTAGCGATGGTATTGTTTTAAACAAGTTTTGCTGTGTTTTTATGAGTAGAAACAACAATTATGGTAATTTTTAATGTTCATCTTGAATTCTGAAGTAAATTAATTTAAAATCTTCAACACTACTTGGTGTCCCTTTAATTGATCTATTCACTATTTATATTGAATCAAGTCTTTGATTGAATTGACATGATAAAAGGTCATTACTATTGTCCCCTTATCAATTCAAACACTCAAGGTAGAGAGTGAATGCACAAAGTTTTTTCTCACTTCACTGCCAAGCCCCCAGGTGTTCCACGCATAACTTAGGGTTTTCCCCTATTCACAAAACATCTGTTTGGCAGGCAAAGGTTGCCAACGCTCTGTATACAGTGTGTCCCCTATAAATACAGTAGCCAAAAAAAAAGATGTTGGATTACACTTTCCCGACCAACTGCAAAAATCATGAACACTCAGTCGTGTTGGGGTTTTTTTGAAGAAGAAAAAGTTTCAAAATAGAAATTACAAATGTGTCCCCTAAATGACCTCAATTGACCCCTATGTGACTCCACTCTGAAATATTTGTTATCCATGCCACCACCAAACTTTGTCTTTTTAATATCAACATTTAGTTAAATTATATACCAGTGTGATTTGGTCATTCTTTGGAATCTAAAAAAATAAAAAATAAATAAAAATAAATCGACCTACCGATTGAAAATTTGGCAAAACATCAAATCTCAATCTGACAATGCTGCTGCCATGCTGGATTTTTTGTTAAAAAATCTGAGTCAAGTATGTTGTTTTAAAGTTTACACGATTTATAACAGCGGAGTTTTAGCACGATGACGTAGCGATCTTTTGCAAAAGGCAATTTTACTTCTGAATTTATTTTCTAGGCCACAGAACATAATGCAATGAATGCAAAAGGGAAAGTTACTTTCTGGCATCTCGTATGTGTGATTGATCAGGCCAATAATTTTTTGTTTGTTTGATTGTCCATAGATCACTTTTAAAAAGTTGGGTAGGTCGGTCGGGAAATTTGTTTTCTTCTTTTTCCTTTTTCTCACTTCCCTTTTTTCAGGTACCAAAAGTAAAATGAGATGTACTTGCTGTGGAATCCAAAACGGGGGAACAAAATCTTTAATATTTTGATGAGTATTTTTATTTTCTCAACCCTTAAAAAAAAAAAGGCGAAAAATGAAATTTTGATTTTCGACTAATATTTGTATAAAAAAAAATTGAAATTAAAAAAAAAAATTAAAATAAAGAAGAAAAAGAAAAGAAAAAAAAGAAAAGTTTTTGGGTTGGAATGATAAAGATGGTCGGGCGGACGAGGACAATCAAACAATTTTTTGTTTGCCTCATGTCAGGGAAAACTACTTCCGTCTACCGAACGAAAAATGTATGCCTTATTTGATCTTTCCAGGGAACGTCTCAACATAAAAAAAAAAATTGAAAGCAGATTTTCTTGCAGATTTACATTTCTGATAATAAATCGTACCTACATTTTCAAGTTACAGGGCGATACGTTTCTTAATTACTTCAAAATCATGGTTTTAGAGTGAAAATAAACTGTCGGATTACCGACAACTTATTTTACTCTCTAAATTCACTCTAAAACCATGATTTTGAGGTAATTAGGAATCGTATCGCTCTGTAATTTGGAATGTATGTACGATTTATGATCAGAATTGTAAATCTGCAAGAAAATCTACTTTATAAAAGAAAATCATTAATAGAGGGCGCTCCCTGAAAAAAAGATCACATAATATGCCTTTAATAAAAGGTAGTTCCCGGTAGACCAAAAGTAGCTCCCGGTTCTCAACAAATTCCCATGAACGGAGAAACTACTTTTGAAGAAGAAAAAAAAGTAGCTCCCTGTAAAAAAACCTTGATTTTAACCCTTGATCATGCAACAGGTATATTTCTTTCTGAAAAATTGTTGCCAGATAATCAAAAAAATAAAAACACGGAAGGTTTCTATTGCCCTTTATAGACCATGGGAATAAATCAATTGACAATAGATCACTGGAATTGTCAATTTTTGGTCTCCTGTAGACATAAAAGGTTTTCAAAAGTCAGGTCACCATACTTAAACGAGCCTGTCTGTCACAATCTGTGATGACATCCCAATGAGCGCATTTTGTTTGGGACACCCTATACACCAACCCCTATGTAAATCACTGCAAGTGGATGTCCCTGGGGTGTTACGCCCTAAGGCATACATCTCCATGCATGAAATCACCCGCAGGTTGAGATCTGTCAGATATTTGGGTTCGCGAAAGGGTATGTCACTGCGGCTGCAGCAACAAATGAATATACTACAGAGCGAGTTTCTCTTCCACGGTACATATCTAGACTATAGGCCTAAGGAGTTAAGTGTTCGATGGGGGGGGGGGGGGGGGGGGGGGGGGGGTGCAGCTATTTTCAAGACACCCTGTAAATGCGAATTTCCTCTGAAGCCAACAAAAATTCACCATTAAATTCAGATTTCTCTTGTTTTATCCCCATCAATTTGAACCCATCAAACGAATAAATGTCTGTAAAGCAACAACATTTTGCTAATTTCGCTAAATTAAAATGCCTGTAATTAAGATTTTATACATAGGTTAACATAAGGCATATTATGCGAACTTTTCCAGGGGACGCCCTCTATTATTATTATTATTTAATCTTTCTTTATTGAGGGTAAACAGCTTCAGTGTCAAGCACTGCTTTCCAAGCAGGCCCTCATTTCACAGAGAAAAATACATAATTATTTACAATATATATACATGGAATATAACAACTATTTACATAAATATATATATACAGAACCATCAGATAAATTCAGCAAGGAAATGCAGAATTGTAATATACTTTAGAACACAAAATTTAAATTCCATGGATCTTTGTTTTAAATTGTTGCACTGACATATTCTCAAGCTCGGTTCTGATTGTTGATGGCAAGTTGTTCCAGGCATATGCTGCCCTAACATGAAACATTCGCATACCTGAGTTCGACTTAAATTTCGGTACAACCAAAGTATTACTTGTGTGATTTCTTGTTACATGACAATGGTTATTATGAACAAATTCAAACTGCATCGATAAGTATGATGGACTTACATTTATCCTTAATTTGTTTTTTGAAAGGAGATCTTCTTGCAGATTTACATTTCTTAACATAAATAATAAAAGTTATAGAGCGATACGATCTAAATTCTGCTCTAAAACCATGAAAAAGATCGAGTGTAGACCCTTAGATGTATTACACGCCCAAGCTCAAAAACACCCCTTGTTACGCGCTATGGCCCATATCTGCCTATTGAAATATGTTGCAAACGCAGCTAACTCATGTATGCATGTATGGGGCTGCACTGGGCTGGGTAGATTCATAAATACTTGTTCCAATATTCATGGTAGATGTTACCAGTCGGTAGATAGGTTTTTCCAAAAGTTGCACCCAGGAGTTGCATTGCACCTGCACAAACCTGGACGATGCAGTTGTCAAAATTCTAAACACTATATTATACCTTTAAAGAGCCTATTGCTACAATGCCTGCAAGCTGATCATGCAGTCAAGTTTTTGAAGGGAGGATCCTGGGATCCCACATCTGTCACCAACTGTGGTTTTATACCTGTGTCCTTGCCTTTGCTCACCCCTAGGGTCAATGCAGGGTTAAATGCACCCTGGCTAGACTTACGCCAAGACTTTTTCTCACATACGCTACCTGATCTGACCTCTTTACTGCACATTGCTCATAATTCAAGAACCAATGAGCCTAACAAAGCACAGAGAAACGCTCCAAATCTGGTGGGGACCTATGCAGTGGCGGCACCAGCCTCATCATTTCTTTTTTGGGGGGGGGGGTGGGGGGGGGGTAAATGGGGGGGGGGGGGGGTTTGCACGCATTTTTTGTGTGCCATTTTACCTTTAAATGGTTAAATTTGGTATAATACTAACTAATTTGGTATGAAAATGTTTAAATTGGTATTTTTCTTATTTTAACTCAATTGAATTTTTGTTGTGGGGGTGCCGTGCCGCCACTGTACCTTATGCTCTTGTAAAACTTTGTTTCTCCTCCCGAAATCGCAAAACTAAGGTATTTTGTCATTTGGAAAGTTCCCAACATTCTGAAAAAAGGGATTTAAGTCGGTCTTTAGTCAGATAACTCCATATTCACAATCACATGTATCATTCGGGATTGCTTTCATTTACCCACACATAACCTTACTTCCCGGGTAGTGTTTTTGGATTGAAACTATCAGGGGAGAAAAATGGTTCAAGTTTGTCGGGGGGACATAAGTCTCTGCATGCGCCAGGGATCGAACCTAGGCCGTGCGCATGGAAATCAGACACTTTACCGACTGCGCTAACTGGTGTCAGCTAAAAAACTTTAAATTGATTCGCCATCTGATAGGGATTTGTAGTGTGTTAAGATGGTTAGAGTTAAAAAGACCCGGGGGGAGGGGATGGTTACTCGCCTAATATGGTATACGGGATGTGCCGCTCTAATGGGGTTTTTTTTTTGTGCAAAAAATCCCTAAACATGGGGTATGATTTGTGCTGGAAAATACGTAATAGTAATAATGGGGTCACTTTTTACAAATGGGTCTATTTTCGCACAAATATGGTCTATTTTGCCGATAATTTGCGAACATTTGGTCTTTAATGAAGCAAAATCCTTATATATGGGTACCGATTTTCCCCAAATCACCCTTAGAAATGGGTAGGGGTAAAAGACTCTATATCATGCATCAACATTTCAAACAGACATATAGATATGGATGGCATGCAGACAATTAATGCAGTGTTTTCTGTACAACTGTTTTAAACATCCTTTGTGTTTTCTCTGGGATGGTAAATTACAAAAGGTCTCTTGGTTTCGCGAAAAAGGGGTATATGTTAGCCCATAATATTTGTGATTTTGTGTCAAAAGGGGTTGTTATACTACACTTGTGATGGAGTTACTCGAGTCCGGACTCGGACGCAAGTCCGGACTCAGGCCTGATCTCAATCTCGAGTCCCTTTTTTGAAGGACTCAGCCTCGAGACCGAACTCAGACTCGAGACTGGACTCAGACTCGAGACCAGACTCAGACTCGAGACCGAACTCAGACTCGAGACCGGACTCGGACTCGAGACCGGATTCGGACTCAAGACCGGTCTCGAATCCCTTTTTTGAAGGATTCGGACTTGGAGGTGAAGGATCCGGACTTGGGTAGGGTGGACCCGACTCCAACAATACACAATAATGAGTACTGGAAAGTGTTGGGAGATCAGCATCTGGATCAGCATCTCGGATCAGCATCCGGGACACCATAAATAGGCGAAACAGTGTGCACTCCTCAAACATACTGTATCACTTTGAAAAAATAAAAATAAAAATACAAACGATATTTTGATGAAGACTTGGTACAGGTCTAAAGCTGTGCTAGTATACACTGACATGAGTGACACTCCATCTATTTAGAGAGTTGTTGGCAGTGAGTAGACCCACACTCTATAATACCTTGGTATAAGATTCGGTAGAATTAATCCAGGACAGTTCCTTGTAGTAGTACATGTGTCATGCGACCGGGCTCTCCAAGTGGTCACTATTAAACCTACGAGCCGAGCGCCAACGTGACGATATGGAACAGTGTTTGGTTTTTCTGTTTGATAATACAGATATTAAGCAACATTAATGGAAAGCACAGCCGCTCTGTAAATCAACTGAATTCATTCATCTAGTAGTAGTATAGAGTGTCATCTTTTACGTGAATTGCATGCTGTACGTGCGGAGCAATTTTTTTGGGAACATTTCCAAGAGTTGAGTGTCTCATATGTAGCACCGTTTATGTGTGTGTGTATACGCCGGTATTCATAGTTACTGGTGGGATATCTGTTGCACATTATATGCACCTAGTGTGGATTCATAGCCAATGCCTTAGGATTATAACTGTGGATTTATCATCAAAGTCTGGTTGGTGATGGTTGCATGGATCTTATTTTTGGAATGATGAGTTTTACTTGAATGTTTGTATACTGGGTCGGCTCGGCACTGCCTAAAATGTAAGTACACGCTTCGACTCTAAATGTAAATTTTCGTGCATTTTTTTCATACCGGGGGTACCATAACACTAACAGGGGTCAAAATGTAAAAGAGTTTGAATGTATTTCTGCAAAACTATCATGAATTTAGATTATCCAGGTTGGAAAAAACAACAACCATGAAGCGAGTAAAATTTGTCCAGATTTCGTACGCATTTTTAATTTATATGTGCAAAACAGCGAAATCCCTGGCAATTGAATTATGGATTTTAGTAAAAATATTGTACAGTAATAATATGTGACCTGTCACATAAAAATGGACATGTTGGAGGCCCGAGTCAACTCATAATTATTGGTATGACTTGAAAGAGCAAATACTAAGCTTTAGAATGACACCATGGTGAAGTTAATCAAGATATGATTTGAAGAAGCCTATTTTCTATTATTTTCTTTATATATTTCACCAAATATATTGGCCTTTACCACAAAATTGTATTTGCCGACAACATGTCCTTTTTGATGTGACTGATCACATAAATAGAGATTTAAGCACATAGGGGTTAAAATGCCTTTTGGGCTATGAGTAGTATGAGGGCTATTTTGAGCAAATTCTGCCCAAAATCGCCCCCTTTAGTACATATTTTACCATAGGCCAACATTTTCTCAGGGGGTTATTTTGTGAAAACCGGGGGGGGGGGGGGGGGGGGGGGGGGGGGGGGGGGGGGGTAATCGCCCTTCGTCCCCATGTATTTTAAGCCTTGCAGCGTAGTAATTACACAAATTAGCAATGAGTTAAATTATTGTACCAAAAGTCCCGATTGTTACCTGGTTTTGAATCCAGAAATATACCATTTTGCTCCATTGTATTTGACGTTATATAAGTTGAACCCTTCGCAAAATGTATTAAATATAAGAGGACCTTACGTTTTGATTTGAAAATGTTGAATCTTTGCAACACTTCGCAAAATGTTGAATCTTTACAGGAATGAATCAAGCTTGAAAATAGAAGTAGATCTGGTCTGAGACCAGGACACCTTGATTTCCCTTGTTTAGGTCAATGACCCCTAGTGACCCCGTATGACATGTCACTTTTAATCGCTGAAGACCCTACATGTACATGGATCCAAGAAATCTTTTGACCAATTCTGACATTCATCCGGTCATTTCCTACCGAAAAATAGCATTTTGAGTGCGAGGAGTGAAAATTTACATCTTGACCCCTAGTGCCCCATGTCGACCTTTGACCCCAAGAAAATGATTTACTTTTGTTCTTGTCTTATCAATACAAATCCGGTCAAAATTGTAGCATGTCTTATAATTTACCCCTGTTTAGGTCAATGATCCCTAGTGACCCCATATGAAATGTCACTTTTAATCGCTGAAGACCCTATATGTACATGGATCCAAGAAATCGGTCATTTCCTACCGAAAAAATAGCATTTTGAGTGCGAGGAGTAAAAATTTACATCTTGACCCCTAGTGACCCATGTTGACCTTTGACCCCAAGAAAATGATTTCCTTTTGTTCTTGTCTTATCAATACAAATCCGGTCAAAATCGGAGCATGTCTTAAATTTTACCCCTGTTTAGGTCAATGATCCCTAGTGACCCCATAAGAAATGTCACTTTTAATCGCTGAAGACCCTATATGTACATGGATCCAAGAAATCTTTTGACCAATTCTGACATTCATCGGTCCTTTCCTCCCGAAAAAAATAGCATTTTGAGTGCGAGGAGTGAAAATTTACATTTTAACCCCTAGAGACCTCAAATGTTTTTTTGATTTTAAAAACCAAACTATATAATATATGCGTACGGTCATAAGGAATATGTTGTCTGATTTTGACGATCCTAGGTCATTTCGCTAAATTGCATGGCTGTTTTAGGTGAAAATCACGTTTTCGCCCCTAGTGACCCTTGTGTGACCTTTGACCCCTAACTGTGAACACCCTATATGAAAGTCAGGTAGGGGGTCCTACTGACCAAGTTAGGTGATTGTAGCATGTAAACTGTAGAAAAAATAGCATTTTTTAGATGGGTTGGGAAGAAGAAGAAGAAGAAGAAGAAGAAGAAAGAAACCGTTGGAATACAGTACCTCGATTTTTTGAAAAAAATCAAGGTAAATAGCAGAGCGTTACAGTACCGTAAAACTGAACATACATTGTACAGTATCATATCACACTCTGCAAATGCAAATGGTAGATATACAAAAATGATGTAGGATTCCCCATTTGTATTATATTCCTTAAAGGGGCACTAAGAGATGTGTTGGAGACTGCGCCCTCAATTATGATAAAAACTGGGATTAGTTTATTTTTACCTTGATTTTTTTCAAAAAATCGAGGTACTGTATTCCAACGGTTTCTTTCTTCTTCTTCTTACCTTGATTTTTTTCAAAAAATCGAGGTACTGTATTCCAACGGTTTCTTTCTTCTTCTTCTTCTTCTTCTTCTTCTTCTTCCCAACCCATCTAAAAAATGCTATTTTTTCTACAGTTTACATGCTACAATCACCTAACTTGGTCAGTAGGACCCCCTACCTGACTTTCATATAGGGTGTTCACAGTTAGGGGTCAAAGGTCACACAAGGGTCACTAGGGGCGAAAACGTGATTTTCACCTAAAATAGCCATGCAATTTAGCGAAATGACCTAGGATCGTCAAAATCAGACAACATATTCCTTATGACCGTACGCATATATTATATAGTTTGGGTTTTAAAATCAAAAAAACATTTGGGGTCTCTAGGGGTTAAAATGTAAATTTTCACTCCTCGCACTCAAAATGCTATTTTTTTCGGGAGGAAATGACCGATGAATGTCAGAATTGGTCAAAAGATTTCTTGGATCCATGTACATATAGGGTCTTCAGCGATTAAAAGTGACATTTTATATGGGGTCACTAGGGATCATTGACCTAAACAGGGGTAAAATATAAGACATGCTCCGATTTTGACCGGATTTGTATTGATAAGACAAGAACAAAAGTAAATCATTTTCTTGGGGTCAAAGGTCAACATGGGTCACTAGGGGTCAATATGTAAATTTTCACTCCTCGCACTCAAAATGCTAGTTTTTCGGTAGGAAATGACCCGATGAATGTCAGAATTGGTCAAAAGATTTCTTGGATCCATGTACATAGGGTCTTCAGCGATTAAAAGTGACATGTCATACGGGGTCACTAGGGGTCATTGACCTAAACAAGGGAAATCAAGGTGTCCTGGTCTCAGACCAGATCTACTTCTAGTTCTTCTTCTTCTTCTTCTTCTTCTTCCCAACCCATCTAAAAAATGCTATTTTTTCTACAGTTTACATGTTACAATCACCTAACTTGGTCAGTAGGACCCCCTACCTGACTTTCATATAGGGTGTTCACAGTTAGGGGTCAAAGGTCACACAAGGGTCACTAGGGGCGAAAACGTGATTTTCACCTAAAACAGCCATGCAATTTAGCGAAATGACCTAGGATCGTCAAAATCAGACACCATATTCCTTATGACCGTACGCATATATTATATAGTTTGGGTTTTAAAATCAAAAAAACATTTGGGGTCTCTAGGGGTTAAAATGTAAATTTTCACTACTCGCACTCAAAATGCTATTTTTTTCGGGAGGAAATGACCGATGAATGTCAGAATTGGTCAAAAGATTTCTTGGATCCATGTACATAGGGTCTTCAGCGATTAAAAGTGACATTTCATATGGGGTCACTAGGGATCATTGACCTAAACAGGGGTAAAATATAAGACATGCTCCGATTTTGACCGGATTTGTATTGATAAGACAAGAACAAAAGTAAATCAATTTCTTGGGGTCAAAGGTCAACATGGGTCACTAGGGGCCAAGATGTAAATTGTCACTCCTCGCACTCAAAATGCTATTTTTTCGGTAGGAAATGACCGATTTCTTGGATCCATGTACATATAGGGTCTTCAGCGATTAAAAGTGACATTTCATATGGGGTCACTAGGGATCATTGACCTAACAGTAACAGGGGTAAATTATAAGACATGCTCCAATTTTGACCGGATTTGTATTGATAAGACAAGAACAAAAGTAAATCATTTTCTTGGGGTCAAAGGTCAACATGGGGCACTAGGGGTCAAGATGTAAATTTTCACTCCTCGCACTCAAAATGCTATTTTTCGGTAGGAAATGACCCGATGAATGTCAGAATTGGTCAAAAGATTTCTTGGATCCATGTACATGGGTCTTCAGCGATTAAAGGTGACATGTCATACGGGGTCACTAGGGGTCATTGACCTAAACAAGGGAAATCAAGGTGTCCTGGTCTCAGACCAGATCTACTTCTAGTTATAATTGTATTACATGTATGAACTTACACCTATAAGGATTAAGAAAAATCAGCCCTCTTTGTACAAGAAAATGTTGATTCAAAAATGCTCGTACAGCCGCGACGAGCATTTTACGTCCAACAGTATTCCCCTGCAGTACGCGTGATACATAACGCGAACCATATTTGCATAGAGGGCGTTTTTCAATAAATAGCGATATTGTTTTAATCAAGTTTTGCTGTGTTTTTGTTAGTAGAAACAACAATAATGGCAATTTTTAATGTTCATCTTGAATTCTGAAGTAAATTTTTTAACATTTAAAATGTTCAACACCACTTAATGTCCCTTTAATACATGTTTACATTTTCCTTTACTTTGTTTTAAGAATTTATCCCACTCAAGTTGGTTTTTAAATAATTTTTCTTAAAGTTGAACATCGTAGTGTGAAAAATTACCACCAAAATCACCTTGCACTGTAGAAACTACCCCCCACACAGCGCATTTTGTGTGTGTTTTAAAGTTTGCTGGTATGTATCAATAAATATACAGAATTCCTGGCAAAATGAACGAGAAAGTTATGGGCTCTCTCTCTCACAAAGGTAATTTTCCGTAAATCAAATTTCAGGGTATTTAGATTGTTTTATTGGTAAACCAATGCTTAGATTACTAACTTTTGGTCTAAACAGTTCAGGCCCCTTACAATTTGAACTTTTGGTCTAGTTACATCACTGTCGTAATGTTAACAAAAAAATCATGGCAAATTAAAAACAAACACCTATTATAGATTTTTTTTAAATTTTTTTAAATTTTAATTATTTTAAATTTGAGTTTTTACTAAAAGCCTTTTTTTGTGTAACATTTCTAATTTGCCAAAATTGGATTGCTAAGCCCATACAGCATCTCCCCGCCTTGGTTTAACACCTTTTTACAGTATAATGACCTTTTTTTTAAACACTGCACTTTTTGTCTAAAATGAACCTTAAAAGTGGTAGCATCATTGTCATTGCAGGGTCAATGAAATAGTCATAGCGCCTTTATCTCTATTGGCCCCTCTAGGTTCTTAATGTATTGGTTTAGTGCGGACTTGGGAAACGTGTCGAAATGTAGGTATGTGAAACATTTCAGTGGTCATTTTGTTAGAGAGCAGTTGGTTCGTTTGTGGATGATTTAGAGGTTTGGATTCAGGACAAATTAACTATAAG